>CM034148.1:665499129-665856629 GCA_019776745.2 Taxus chinensis
TCTATTATTATCACTATAACTTTTAAACTATCTTTATCTTCTCATTCCTTTATAATAATGAAATTAATTCCATTGGCATAGTATCTCACCCCCACGATTGGATTATTATATATATTGTAAATATTTTTTTTAATGCTTAGATTAGAAAAGAATATGGTGTTTCCGTTTATTCAAGGAGGGGACATTATCCCACATGTTGTGGTTGAACAACATATTTTTAGCCGACTAAATATCCAATGAACACAATAGGATGGTGATGAAAAGAGAATTACAAGAAAAAAATTGCGATAAAATAAAGTGCACAATGGAATATTGTGAAATTGAGAAGGGCATAAAGGGGAGTATAGAGGAACAAATGTATGTATGGAAGAAATGTGTCTAAGGAAGGACTCGATAAAGAAGGAATATTATGAGAAATAGAAAAAGGGAAAGAATAGGTGTGAGTGGGATGAAAACACCAAAGGATAAGGCATAGGGATAGGGGTAAGTGCACCAATCTAGGGGGGCCAAAAAGTGGATACAAATGTGAAAACAAGAAAAACATGTATGTATTTTGCAATAACGCGTACATATACTTTTTTGGTTTGGTAATTCACCAAACTAAAATGCGTACGCATTATATGAATCTATAAATTAAAAAAATTTAGACCTTCCTCATTTCTATTTCCCATAAACATGAATTTTAGAGCAAACCCTGTAGCCCAATTGTGTTTTGTATTCAACCAGTTATCTCCCAAGATTAAATGGAAATTACTGTGAAGATTGGAATCAATAATGGCACAACAGAGAATAAAGAGAAGAGGTAAGGAGAATTATTTTCTTTGATTTGCATTGAAATGGTAATTATATTGTAGATTTTAATTAAATACATGTTTTTTATTGTTACAGTTCCACCACAACCATAACAAAACCCTGCAAATCCTGTTAACCCTCCTACAATTGCTAAACATCCCCTAGGTAGTTAGGAGGATTTAACAACCCATATAGTGGAAAATAAAATTGAAATTGAGCAATTAATTAAATAAATGAGGGATCCCCATTCTACAAACCCCCACCGTGCCTCACTTGCAAACACATTGAAGGCAATATTGGCCCATGTTGATGCTAAAACGAGTCAAATTGATCATTGGACATATTATAGAGAGCATTGTAGGGAATATTACGCCAATAAATTATCACATGTTGATGAAAAGATTTTTTTTTACAAAAGACCACATATGTGCATTATTCATAGACCCCAGAACCAATTTTCCTATGTTGTTTTCATGCAAACGGTTTCCAATCCACTAGTACAATAACGATATGATAAAAAATAATTTTTTGGACCAATGGTGGATGGTATTTGATATTCCACCTTGAAATAACAATGAGGTTCCACTATAATTTTTGAGGAAACTCTATTACAAGTTTATCCTCAACGAGATTCTGAACTATTTTGACTACCGCAAGTTTCAGGGCCAAGGAAAAGGCTCTGCATAGGATAGACCATGTGCGGAATGTGTACCTATTCAGTATGGTATAGTCCCCACACAAAAGCCCCCCCATCTTGAGATTGTCCCTGCAACAGTGAAGGAGACAATAGAGATTGATACACTGCACATGCTTCAGGCTCTTTCTGATACCCTTTTCCAACATACGAGGGAGATTATTGATATTGATATTGGTGGAGGTAGAAAAAGTATTCCTCTAGGTAGTAGTAGCATGAGGCCACATCTTTTCACGTCTTGTGGTAGCATATGCTTGGGACCCGATGAGGATGATACTTTCATGCAGCCTAGTTTTAGTTGAGTTATCATCGGTGGTACACATGATAATGTGGCTATGTGTGACAATTTTTTGATTGATATATATGGATTTCATACATCAATGACACCTTCAAAGGTATTTTTTTATTTTTTATTACATGTTACAAAAAGATTTGAGTACTTGATTTACTTATATATATGTTAATTATTTAACATACTTGTATTTGAGCTTGGTCAATTTTTTTAACTTACACATATATATGTACATGTATGCATTAATATTACAGCGAGCGAGAGGGACGTCATCATCCCAACCATAGGTTGTGAGCACCACAAATATGCATACATTCACAGAGGTAATTTAGAATGTTAATAGTGTAAAATTTTCATGTATGTAAATATATATAACTTTTGAACTCAAATATATGTCTATATAAGTATGTTCTTGTATATATATTATAAATGCTCAACTAACTTAACGTGAATATTTTTTTATAATGTTGATGACCTCACTAGACACATCACCATCTCTGTGAGGTGTAGAGAAAGGTGTTTCCGTTGCGATTTCATTTGCATAACAACTCACTAAGGTATACAAATTATGTATTTTTATTAAATAGCTAGTGTAATTCATATTATGTTCAATTATTTAAATATTTCCTTCATTGTAGCATCATGTTGATAATCAACGTGACTACATTGTGTATGCAAATGAGTTACCTATGACAGGTAACAACCATGTTCATCTGATTCATAGGAGTGGTGTGGTAAAAAATAGTTTAATATTGATAAAATTAGTTAAAATATTGTCATTACGCATATATGTACTTGGCATAAATGTTTAGATCTGCATTAATTTTTTTTATTGTTAATATAGTTCTATAAGCTAATTTTGATGTTTGATTTTGTAATCTTATGTGTATGTAGGGTTTAACCCCTTCCAATTTTTCTTTGAGGGCGTAGACTCCTTGAGCTCATCATTTTGATACCCCCGTTCATGATCTAGTAACTCTCATTGACTCAACTGAGCGTGAGATGTAGATTCAATGTGACCGAGAGATTGTGGTAAGTGTGTGTACATGTAAATAGTTTCATTAGCATGGTCTTATACATGTTGAAAACTTATACATTAATTTTGACAAAAAAAATTGTTTGCATTTACAAGTTTAACTATAGTTGAGTTTTGAGCATAAGTGGACTTGTATGTAGGCCATGAAGGATCGAAGTCATCTCATGGATCTCCATCTATGTCTAAGGGAGGTCCTTCTTAGAGAAAGGAAAAGAGGGATATATTTTGATGAATAAGTGTGTGTGTGTGTGTGTGTGTGTGTGTGTGTGTGTGTGTGTGTGTGTGTGTGTGTGTGTGTGTGTGTGTGTGTGTGTGTGTGTGTCTTATGACATTTATTTTATATGCCTATGTGCATGGCATTGTATGCACGTTTGAAATTGTATGTTTGCTTATATGGAATTGACTCAATATTATATGACATATTCACATTTTTATATTTATTGTACACGTTAATACTATTTGGAACTCGATATTTTGTTATGAGACCTTACATTTTTGAGATTATAATTATATCCAAACTAATATGATGTGCACTTGACAATTTAAGACATTATGGATTTTTTTTCATTTATTGGTCTTTTATACTAGTGTTTTCGATGTATAATATGTATAAAACTTTTGAAATGAATATTTATATAACACGTATAAAGAGTTATCTAATTTGAGTGATTATTCGTTCAATTTATCAATGTGTATAGGTTTAGAGAACCTTTTCTAAACCTAGGTTCAAAGTTTCAATTCAAATTTAATAAGATATATTATTGAATTTTAATAAATTGTTTTTGGTTTCATTACAGTGGTTTCATAATAATAAAATGACTAAGTATCCATATTCATTATTTATGTGATTGTGATTTTCGTACAACACTTACTCTTGTATTTACCTTACTTGTGCTTATTCTTGCTCTTAGTCTCTTTGTACTATTTCATGTCTTATCATGCACCTACTGCCTTCTTCAATGCTTCTTAGTCTTCTCCCATGTTTTAAAACCTCAAAAAATCATTAGGACCATCAATAACATGATTCATAAGGCTCCAAACAACATTGTTGTTCATCTTGCCAAAATTGTCAACTATGCCCCTTAAGACAATGTATATTGAAAAAATAATGGATAGAAGGATCTAAGGATACCCAAAAATTCTTACAAGCTTCATTAATTCACTTTTTCCATCCCTACAGTGCTCCCAAAATATCAAACTCTAACTCCTTCTACAACTCATTAGAGCTCACCTTTTCACTTTTTACTCTTGAAGCACTTACTAGCCTTGTCCCACTATACTATGTATCAATATCCACTTGTATGAGGTTCCCAAGGAAAACTCAATCATATTCAAGCACCTATTAATCCTATTATACTTCCCTAGAATTTTCAATGCTTAGCTCAATATATAAAGCTTGGGTTCTTTGTAAAATGGCTTCTCAAACTAGGTTTACAACTGTGCATACAATACTATAAGGGATTGGTAAGGAAATATCACTCTTCCACCAATGAAACTCAAAAATTATTCTTTTAACAGTTTAGGGACCTCTTCAATATTGTTCCTTCCAAATCATATGCAAGAATTCCTTAATTTCATGCTTCAAGACTATAAACCCTCCTAAACCCTGACTGTGTTTCACTGTGGATCTTGAGAGGAAACATTTGGCTATCAAACGGTTGGTTTTTAGTTCCAAGACCTCAAAAATAATAATTATTATCTTCACCACTCCTTCTTGAATCCTATCTTACTAGAAAATCTATACAATGGACTCAATGACTTGAATCAACAATCCTCTACTCACTCATATGTTAGTTCTACAGTTTGCATTAATCACTTGATCATTAAACTATGAAAAAAGAGTTATCCAAAAGTGTAATACATCATCATTCCAGAGTTGTATCACTTAATTTCACTCCAATTCAATAATATTCAAATAAAACAAATTTCTGATCTTACACACAAGTCTATTCATGTTGCATTGCACGCTAAAACAGAGAACAAATTATCTTCCACATAGAGTCTATTCATCTCTTACAAAAAAATTAATACAGAGAATAGTTAGGAAAAGTAAAAATTTATCACCAAGAGTGAGGGATAAAGTAAGAAAAAGAAAGATAGAGAGAGAGATAAAGAGATGGGGGGAGAGAGAAAAGTGATGAGAATCAAAGTAAACATTAACTTTTACTCAAACTCTAATGAAAGGTTACTGATGTTATATTTTACAAATGGAATCTCGTGGCACTAAATTGAATGTGCACACATGTTAGGATGGTTTGGTAAATGGTTTGGGATGTTTCATTTTGGTGCCCAATGCTCTTGGTGCTTCTGGAATACTTTATCCGGGGGTAATCCCTTAAGAGACCTAAGAGCAAAAAAGGCTATAAGTTCCCTGGGTGATTTCTTGGTCTCCATGGAACCTTGAAAGGTATCGTCTAATCATACACCTCCATGTTAGTACCCTCTAAAAAATGTTATCTCGGTTTTCCCCAAATCAATTTGGTCTTCTCGTGGTCCTATTGTTTGCAAAAGCGACCGAATAGTCCAGTTTAAGTTAGTGCAAGGTCTGTCGAATATTATATTTTACAAATGGAATCTCATCACACCAAAATGACTATGCACACACATTGTAGTGGCCTAATAAAATCTTGGGGAGGCGTATTTTTTGTTCCCAATGTTCTCGGTTCTTCTCGGGATACTTCATCCAGACGTGGTCCCTTAAGATCCCTAAGAGAAAAAGGCTATAAGTTCCCTGGGTGATTTATCGGTTTCTGTGGAACCTTGAAAGGTCTCATTTGATCCTACACCTTCAAATTGGTACCCTATAAAAAATTATGTCTCGGTTTTCCCCAAATCAATTTGGTCTTCTCGTGGTCCTATTGTTTGCAAAAATGTCGAATAGTCCAGTTTGAGTCAGAGTGAGGCTGTCGGATGTTATATTTTACAAATGGAAGCTTATGGCACCAAACTGACTATGCACACACATTGGAGTGGCCTGGTAAACACTTAGGGAGGCATATTTTTTATGCCCAATTCTCCCAATGCTTCCAGGATACTTCATTCGAGTATAATCCCTTAAGAGCCCTAAGAGAGAAAAAATTAATAAGTTCCGTGGGTGATTTCTTGGTCTCCATGGTACCTTGAAAGGTCTCATTTAATCCTACACTTCCATGTTGGTACCCTATAAAAAATCTTGTCTCAGTTTTCCCCAAATAAATTTGGTCTTCTCATTGTCCTATTGTTTGCAAAAGCACTGAATAGTCCAGTTTGAGTCAGTGTAAGGTTATCAAATGCTATATTTTACAAACGGAAGCTGGTGGAACTAAACTGAATGTGCACACATAATGGGGTGTCCTCGTAAATGTTTGGGGAGGCATATTTTAGGTGTCCAATCTCCCGATGCTTCTAGTCTTCTTCATCCGGGCGTAGTCCATTAAGAGCCATGAGAGAAAAAAATGCTATAAGTTCCCTGGGTGATTTCTCTGTCACCGTGGCACCTAGAAAGGTCTCATCTTATCCTACACCTCTTCATTAGTACCCTCTAAAAAATCCTATCTTGGTTTTCCCTAGATCAATTTGTTCCTCTCGCTGTCCTATTGTTTGCATAAATGCCAAATAGTCCAGTTTGAGTCAGTGTAAGGTTTCGGATGCTATATTTTGCAACTCAAAGCTTGTGGCACTAAAAACACTACACACATATGTTGGGGTGGCCTAATAAATGGTGGGAAAGGATTTTTTTTGGTGACGAATTATTCCAGTGCTTCCGGGTGGAGTCCCTTAAGAACCATAAGAACAAAAAATGCTATAAGTTCATTGGTTATATCCCAGTCACCATGACACCTAGCAAGATCTCTTCTGATCTGAAACCTCAGCATTGGTACCCTCTACAAAATCCCATCTCTGTTTTCTCCATCTTAATTTTTTCCTCTACCTGTCCTATTGTTTACAAAAGTGTTGAATAGTCTAGTTTGAGTCAGTGTAAGGTTGTCTGATGCTATATTTTGTGAACAGAAGCTCTTGGCACCAAAATGAATGTGCACACACATTGAGGGGGCCTGGTAAACACTTAGGGAGGCATTTTTTCAGTGCCCAATGCTCTCGGCGTTTCTGGGATACTTCATCCGGGCGTAGTCCCTTAAGAGCCCCGATTGCAAAAAGACTATAAGTTCCCTTGGTTATTTCTTGGTCACCATGGCACTTAGAAAGGTATTTTCTGATCATGAACCTCCATGTTAGTATCATCTATAGAATATTGTATCAGTTTTCTCCATATGACTTTGGTCTTCTCGGTGTCCTATTGTTTGCAAAAACACCAAATAGTCTAGTTTGAGTGAGTGTAAGGTTGTCTGATGCTATATTTTACAAATAGAAGCTCGTGGCACTAAATTGAATGTGCACATGTGTCAAAGTGGCTTGGTAAATGATTGGGAAGGCATCATTTTGGTGCCCAACACTCCTAGTGCTTCCGGGCTACTTCAAACAGGCGTAGTCCCTTAAGAGCCTTGAGAGTAAAAAAGGATATAAGTTTCCTGGGTGATTTCTTGGTCACCTTGACACATAGAAAGATCTCATATGATCCCACCCCTATACCTTGGTACCCTCTAAAAAATCATATCTTGGTTTTCCCCAAATAAATTCGGTCCTCTCATTTTCCTATTTTTTACAAAAGCACCGAATAGTCTAGTTCGAGTTAGTGGAAGGTTGTCAGATTCTATTTTTTGCAAAGGAAATATTGTAGCACAAAAATGACTCCACACATATGTGGGGTTGGTCTTATAAATTTTGGGTGAGGCTTTGTTTTTGGTGCCCAACGCTTTTGGTGCTTCTGGGTTACTTCGTCTGGGCGTAGTCTCTTAAGATCCCTAAGAGAAAAAAATTTCTATTAGTTCGTTGGGTGATATCTCGCTCACCATGACACCTAGAAAGGTCTCATCTGATCCTACACCTTAGCATTGATACCCTCTATGAAATCCCATCTCATTTTTCTCCATTTCAATTTATTCTTGTCATTATCCTATTGTTTTACATAAGTGTCGAATAGTCCAGTTTGAGTCAGTGCAAGGTTGTTTGATGTTATATTTTGAAAACAGAGATCTTATGGTACTAAACCAATTATGCACATGCATTGGGGTGGCATAATAAATAGTGGGAAAGGCTTTGTTTTGGTGCCCAATGATTCTGGTGCTTCCAGGCTAATTCATTTGGGTGTAGTCCCTTAAGAGCGCTTAGAGCAAAAAATGATATAAGTTCCCTAGGTGATTTCTTGGTCACCATGACACCTAGAAAGGTCTAGTCTGATCCTTCATCTTAGCATTGATACCCTTTATGAAATCATGTATCATTTTTCCCTAGATCAACTCGGTCCTTTCATTGTCCTATTGTTTTGAAAAGCACTGAATAGTCCTGTTTGAGTTAGTGTGATGTTGTTAGATGCTATATTTTGCAAACGGAAGCTTGTGGTGTTGAACCGACTACATACATGTATCGGGGTGGCCTAATAAATGATGGATGAAGATTCATTTCAGTGCCCAATAGTCTTGATGTTTCCAAGATACTTTTTATGGGCATACCCCCTTAAGATTCCTGAGAGTAAAAACTGATATAAGTTCGTTTGGGTGATATCTTGCTCACCATGGCACCTAGAAAGGTATCATCTAATCCTACACCACATAATTAGTACCCTCCTATGAAATATTGTCTTGGTTTTAACCATCTCAATTTGGTCCTCTCATTTTCCTATTATTTGCAAAAGTGTTGAATAATCATGTTTGAGTTAGTATAAAGTTTTCTGATGCTATATTTTACAAATGAAAGATCGTGGCACCAAATCGACTGCGCACACGCGTCAGGTGGCCTAATAAATCATGGGTGAGGATTCATTTTTGTGCCCAAAATCCTTAAATGTGAAACAAGTACTAGGAAACATGTTAAAAAAGAGATGGTTCATACAATATAGGTGGTGAAATGAAAATATCTTCTTATTGTTCCTGTTTCTAATATTTAATTTCCCTTAGCTTCTCTTAGCTTTGAGAATAATAAATTCTCTACTAACAGTGTCAACCACGTGAAGGTGGAAGCTTTTTTGGCACCACTAACCTATGTAAACATATTAGTAAGAAATTAAATAGAATTTTAAAACCTACAAAATTTAAACAAAACCATTAAAGTAAATATTAAAATTAAATTAAAGTAAATATATATCTAATCTTAAGTGAACATACCTTTGTAAATTCAATCTAGTGAACTGCAAGGATAATCTCTACTCTTGACAATAGCAAGAATTGCTTCATGATCAGATTCATGAACCTTCCACAGATTCTTGTTTCATTGCCTACCTTGATATTTGATCAATTGAATGTTTGTTGCAAGAACCAACTGTGAATAGTGAAGTATATTTCTATGTACTTCATAGTATTCAGACAACTAAGTATTTGATTTTTTGATAGGATATTGTCAAAGCCAAGTTCCAGTGACTATCATTGACCTAGTGGGATACTCAATGTATTGACCATCGATGAATTTGGTGTTGGGGTGTGGAGCTTATTTTTGGTCTTCTCAAATCAGTATTGAAGTGTGGATTTTGAATTGGGAAGATGAAATTTCATGACCGTTTCTTTTCCAGCCACGAGAAGATGAAAGGTCATGACAATTTCTTTTCTAGTCATGGGAAGATGAAAGGTCATGACTTTCAAATTTCTAGGGTCAGATTTTGGACTTCTTACAGGATTGTAATCCTATAAATAGAGGTGTTAGGGTATCTTGAAGCTATTTTTTGTGTTCAAGAGGTCTTGATTCTTAGTGATCAAGAGGTGATCAAGAGTGATTAAGGTTAAGCAATTGGGTGTCAATTGTGGTTTAGATGTGGTTTAACATCTTTGGAATTTTGTTGTGAGTTCATAATTGAGAGAAGACTGTGAGAGTTGTTTTACTCTTGTTCATAATAAAATATGAGCAAGTTCTTGGTGAATGTAGCCCACATTGGGTGAAAAATGTTAAATGTTGTCTTGTCTTATTTTGTGCATTATTTATTTATGTTGTTATATCTCTGCATGTATAATTCTTCTATATAGTTTCCTACTATTCTGATTTGAGGAATTTTTTCTACATATTTGTTCTCTAATTCCTAACAACTGGTATCAAAGCTTTGATGGTTTTTTGCTAAAGTGGTAAATCACAAGAAAAATTTAGCTTGAGTGGGAGCTATGGCGGATGTGGGCAGATCAAGGGTTGAGAATTTCAATGGGTAGAACTTTGGTTTGTAGAAGATGTAAATGGAGGATTACTTATATCAAAAGGAACTCTGTGTTCCTTCCGCTGGAAAAGAAAAGAAACCTACAACCCTGTCGAATGAGGATTAGGAGTTATTGGATAGAAAGGAACTCGGGGGTAATTCGGTTATGCATTGCATCTTCAGTTGCTTTCAACATATCACAGGAGAAGACCACGAAAGGTCTCATGAGTGCGTTAGGGAAAGTTATATGAAAATCCCTATACCTCTACTAAAATATTTTTGATGAAAAAATTATTTAATATGAAGATGTCTAAGAATGGTTCTATTGTTGTTCATTTGAATGAATTTAATATGGTTGTGAGTATGTTAAACTCAGTAAAAATTGACTTTGATGATGAGGTCAGGGTTTTATTGATTTTTTTCTCCTTACCAGATAGATGGGAGAGCTTGGTTATGGTTGTAAGTAATTCAGTCTCTAATAATTCAAAGATGAAGTTTAAGGATGTAATAGGTGTGATCCTAAGTGAGGAAATGCAAAGGAAGAGCACCGAAGATTCTTCTACTTCTGGAAACACTTTGATGCTGGAGAGTAGAGGGAGTCAAAAGAATAGAGGGAAAGGTAACAGTGGGAAGTCGAATGATCACAGAAGGTCAAAGTCCAAGAGTAAGTTAGAATGTTGGCACTATGAGAAGGTTGGTCATGTTAAGAAATATTGTTGGGCTCTTTAGGATAAGATGAACAAGAAGGGGGAAACTAAAGAGGTAAATGTGGCAGTAGGTGATGTTTTTCAAGATTCCTTAATTCTTTCTTTAGATAATATTGTTGAGTCTTGGGTGTTAGATTTAGGGGCTTCTTTCCATGCCAACCCACATAGTCATTACTTTACTAATTTTGTTCAAGGAAATTTTGGATATGTATATCTTGGTGATGATGACCCATGCAAAATAGTAGGGAAAGGTTGTGTTCGGGTGAAAATGTAGAATGAGAACACATGGCTACTTAAGGATGTCAAGCATGTGCCTAAGTTAAGGCAGAACTTGATATCAGTGGGTCAGCTAGGTAGTAATGGCTATACGGTCAGTGATACAACATATTTTTGGAAGGTTACCAAGGGAGCTCTTGTGGTTACAAGAGGTAAGAAAACCAATAATTTGTATTTAACTGGTGGTGATGATTATTGTAATTTAGTTGCTGCAGATGGAGATATAAATTTATTGTAATTTAGTTCGGTAAATGGGATCCACATGCAAAGAATGGTTCCAAATACTCCATAGGAAAATGGAGTGTTAGAGAGAATGAATAGGAAAATCATGGAGCATGCTAGGTTCATGAGGTTATATGTGGGGTTACCACTCATGTTTTGGGAGGAAGAAGTGAGCACAACTGTTTATCTGATTAATAGAGGACCTGTATGATGGAAAAGTGACAAGCGAGCATGGGAATCTATAAGTAACTCTTCCTCGCACCTGACCTCCCGAGGTCGTGCCAAGACAGCCGGTGGGGATGGAATATATGTGGGGTGCAGAAAAACTAGTTAGGCAATCTTATGTCTTCGACGCACACTAATGGAATTTATGAGTCTAAGGAAAAGAAGGCCCTTCTAACCTAAACTGGCATGATAGATCATTCGGCGAGGATGACTACTCGAAGGCTCCAATATATATCAAGCTCTGGCATGATCCGATCTATAGGTTGTGGAATACGTGGAAGATAGCCTGTGGGTGCTTCGTATATGTCTCCTCAAAAGGGTCAAGAAAATGGATGATGGATATATAGTGGATTCTATGGGTGATTCTCTGGTCTAGTCTAGAAATCCTTAGCTTGATTAGCTGCTACGTCTAGTGAGGATAGTTGTGCGATAATGCTTGGTGGAAGTGGAGAGGACCTGAATATCAATGTGTGTAAACCAGCGTCAACATCTGATTGACCTGTGGGCCTGTTGGGTTGTGGGACCTATGGATCACAACCGTAAGTTCATGGTTGTTGTGGACCTCCTATGGTCATGTGAAGAATCAATATCTAATCCCTAATACCCAGTAATCATATGCCTTTTCTGCCTCAATGTTTAGAACTAAAAGTTGCACAATCTTCTCAGAGTACCTTACAATCGTTCTGGCAACTTGAATTCTTAAGCTAGTGTCTATGTCAATGAGGATGTCTCCTGCGTCTGGTTGTGGGACCAAAGGATCACAACCGAATGTTTGCTCTCTTCTCAAGCCCTTCTACAGTCATGCGGATATCTATTTAAGACAATCTGTAGTGTGGCTAGTGTGACCAAAACGTATGCGCACTTTGTCGTCTTCTACGTTTAATCCTCTTAGTTGTGCACTGATTTCTTATAGGTCTGTTATTGCTCGGAAGACCTAAATTCTGAGATTTTGGTCTATGTCAGTTATTGTTGTAATAATATTGGGTTCAAGGTACGATTGGCTTGAATATGTATTCTCTAGGCTCCCTACGTCCCGTGGTTGTCATACAAAAGGAACAATATAAATCTAATTAAAGCAATGTAAACTAATTATGCAAAGTATATCCACAACATATATAAATTCTCAATTTTTCTATTTTTGACAGGAATATTTAACAGAATTAAGATAACAACTATTTAATAGAATTGAAAGAGCAATTATTTAATATCTAGAAAATGACAACTAAGCTAATAACAAAATTCAAGACAAACAAAGTAGCCGAGTATAGCTACTTGTCTGTGCAGTTGTGAATCTATTTTGAATAACCAAATAACTGATCTAATTTATTTGAAAGACCCCTGATATTACCTCAGAAGTGAGGAATGAATCATAGTTTCTCAGAAACTATCAATCCCCATAGCTTCCCCGGCAATATTGAAAGCGAGATTAACTGAAATGAAATGATTCACTACTCTATTTGATATGTTTTAACTAGAACTTTAATAGCTTGAACCTGGATTTTGCATAGAATAGTGGCGAATCTGATTGTGTGTGGGTTTGTCCCGTCAGTGTGGTCTCCTCATTCCTTCGTGCTCACATGAATCCAGAAAAGAATGTAATGCTAGCGTCAAAAGAAGTAGGTATTAGAACAATGGTAGCTTTGGATGTAGACTGAATACAATGTGAGTAAGAGAGGGATAGCACAAGAGAACAGATCTTGGCTTATGCAATTCCTAGTGGGATTTATTGCGAGTCATGCAGCACAAAACATCTAGAACCTGAAACTATCCTTCTTAACCAACAAAACCTGCAACTCTAATGGCTTCAAACAAAAAATGAAACTATCATATCTTCAATTAGATTGTATGAAACAGTAATAACACTAGAACAAGAAGATCATGTGGCTTCTAAACAACAAAATAAGACTAACTATGCATGCAACAAATGAAAACTATTGAATTCCTAAGCAAGAACTTAAAGACTAAATTATTGAAATGAGAAGATGAGGGACAATTTTGAGGGGCCATTTGCTTGTAATCAAACTAGTTATTTATAGAATTCCCATTCACCCCAAGGTAACTCCAACTAGAACTATTTTACTATAAACAATGGAGAAACACTATTCCAGGGAACCAAAATCATAACTACAAGCCAAAGCGATGGAAAAAGCTGGTAAAAGTTGAAAATTTACGCGAGTTGCACGATCAGAAGAACGTGCTGGAAAAACACGTGCAGGACCGCCGCCCTGAGCAGGGTGTGCAGTTACAGGACCACCGCCCTGCCTGGGCGGCAGTCACAAGACCACCACCCAGACAAGGTGGCGGTTTCGTCACTGAAGACAAAATACAAAGGAAAAGAGGGGGAAAGAGTAAAACAGAACATGCAGAGGCTAAGCAAGGCATGCAGGGATGTTAACATGCACTTGGAGAGATCTCTTCCGGATCCTGAACACCGTGTAGAGGAGACCTATATCATCATTGGGGCATGTGTAACATCGTTCTGGGGGTACAGTACCCTTATAATTTTGGGTACGTACATATTGCCCCCCTCGGAGAAGCATTTTAGCCATGAAGAGGCGTAAAATGATGGGTCTGAGTATGGCGGTCCCGAAATGGGAAGCTAGAAATTATACCTGACACGTCCATGTGTCAAAATGATGCCATCCAAAATTCTCGCTACCTGTAGAATGAAAAGAGGACTCAAGTGTAGACAGATAAAATAAATCAAAAAATAAATGCTAAAATAATACGAAGTGAGGACTTACCATTTGTGCGGGGATAATAACTTACCTCTGTTGGTGCTCCAAACCTGCGAAAAGGGGCATCCAAAATGAGTCAAAATGCTATATATATAAAAACAAGCCCATTTTCCTATTCATTTGTGCATGTCGATTTGATTGATTTTGAGCTCTGGGACCCACGGTGATGGTTTTTGACGAGAGTACAGTCGAAACGTTCGTGACGAGATAACAATCATGCCTCCATGATCGGAACATCAACCTGCGAGATCTCAGGTTAGTTCTTCTTTATTTACCATTTTTATACCTAAAATGTAAAAATGATGAAATCTTTGCCATGGGGGGGTAATTTTTGAAATTTTTAGTTTTAAATACATCTTTAAGGGGGACATCTAATGGGTAGGCTCTCATTTTAGTCAAAATGGTCATTTTTTGTGTTTTTGAGAATTTTTTAGGGCACGCGACCCATTTGAAAATGCGGGACACGACCGCCGCCCTGAGTAGGGTGGCGGTTACAGGACCGCCGCCCTTTAAAGCGGCGGTTACGGAACCGCCACCATACTCAGGGTGGTGGTCATTTACAGAATGTTAAAATAACATTGTTTTGAACCCATTTTTGCACTTTTAGTATTCTCATATGTTTTAATGATTTTTCCCAATGTGATTTTGGTGCTAACTTACTCTTTTTTGTGTGTTTTTGTGTGTTTTGCTGAAGAAGGAAGAGTACATCAGATGGAATCATGAGAGAGAGTGTGATTGGCTTCTAGTAGTGTTAGATGCACTTTCTCAGGACGAGCAGGATACTCTTCAGAGGGCTGACATATTACGTATATCACGGGTTCCTCAAGTTGCACCTTCTAGTCACATACTGTGTGACCTGTTTTCGTATTGAGAAGTTGATCGTAACACTTTCCAATTTCTAGGAGTCAGGGATGAGTGAACTATCACCCTGGAGGATGTCTACCACATCTTGGGAGTCCCAATCATCGGGAGATGGCTTACACTTGAGATAGCGGGGTCGTGGGCTCAGATAGCTCAGTGGGATACATATATGGGAGATGCAGTTGTCTCCACTAGTTCAAAGAAGGGGGTGAGGGTCCATTCCATTCCTAGCTTGCTTATCCCATTGATTCGTCAGGCCATTATAGGGATCTTTGCCTTGAGATTGGTTAGGGACAAGGGAGGGGATACCTTACTCTACTACTAGTCCCCTATTATTGCACAGATTAAGGCACATGGCCGGATTGATGCTTGGGGAGCCGATATACGTGGGACCACCTACCATGACCTATACAGGGTGGTTCATTTATAGGGACAGTCTTTGAGCCATCCGACCTTGGTTATGAGCTGGGTCTATGAGCGTATCATCCCCTATGGGAGAGGCATAGAGGTGGTGGATCCCAGAGCCGTGAGGGTAGCCAGATGGACAGAGATGTCAGTGCTTAGAGCACCTCACCAGCCAGTTGCTTCCCTGACTACTGATGATATGGAGGCCACACTTTATTAGGACATGGCTGGGTTGTGGGGTGAGGATACCCTTACTTTGATTTCCTTCTCTACTACAGGGAAGCTTGTGGATAGGACGGGGAAGGTAGAGACACACCCTTTTGATCGAGTGCCTCAGTAGTTTGGTTGTGCCTATGTTGGTATGCATCCCCTAGTGGTGGCAGTATTCAGATCAGTTCAGGAGGCTAGGGGAGGTCCTAGAGGCCAAGGTTGGACTATTGTTACTCCTGGCATCCCTATTGTAGCTAGGCGGGTGGTACGTTCTTGAGAGAGAGTTAGTGCTCCTCAGGCACCTTTACTTCAGATTGCCGCCGGTCCTACCCATAGTGATAATGACCCTATTGATATAGACTCCGAGTCTGAGGAGTTCACAGGGGGAGAGATGGAGGAGGAGACCGAGGACATGGAGGTCAGTGAGTCAGGTGGAGAGGAGGATAGTGATCCCGAGTGGCATGACACTCAGGAGATCTTACAAGCTGAAAGGGTAGAGCAGAGTGTGGAGAGGGTGACTCTAGTCTCAGAGGAGTTGCCCTCTCAGGACCTAGGTGGGGAGGATAAGTCTGTAGTAGGACGCTATGTTTCCCCAGACACATGAGGAGGACATTAGTCAGCGATAATATATGTGGTAGGTGCTAATCCTAGGGATCCCTCTTGGAGGCCTGGAGATCCGAGTGAGTTGTCACTCTTCTTTTAATATTTGTTTTTAGCTAGGATTACCTTAGTTGCTATCTCTCCTTTTCTTCATCTTTGTTTTTAGCTTTTGATTATTTTCTAATTTGTTTTCTCCTTTGTTTGCAGAGACTGCTGATGAGTGGCAAGACTTGATTTGTCGGGTATGTACTGATTACCTGATGCTCCCCATGGAGAAGACTCGCGTTGATTTGTCAGTGGATGTGGGGGAGCCTTCAGCAGCTGGTAGGCATAGTGATGTCTTTTCCCCTATCTAGCATGTAGCCAAGATGGTGACTTCCCTCCATACTGAGTTAGTTGGGTATAGGTATGCAAAGTGCCTGATGAGGAGCCGCTCTCATAGCGAGGCTACAACTACTGTTTGGGACCGTGAGCCCTTAGTGCACTCAGAGCGCCGACGTAGCTGGAGTCCTAGACATGGTCGTGCACCTTCGGAGGGATCTCATAGGGGTTGAGTGGCCACTTGGATATTTTTGTAGTGACTCTTGCTAGATTATTTATATGATCATTTTTTATTTTCCAGGCTCATTGAGCGTTTTGACCATGCCTGGCACATGATGGCATTGTACATAAAACTTGATTATATATATATATATACTTCTTTTTTTGAACCAGACTCTTGGTATCTAGGATTTTGTGATTCATTTGCACATGTATATTAGGTGCTTATTAGAATTCTTGTTTTTATTTTCTTTTCAAAATGTATGCAATGGAGAACAAATGATACAAATGCTTTCTTCCTTTTTGTATTTCGTGATGTTGATGTATGATAATGAAAACACAATCTGATCTTTGAACTTTAGTTTCTATAAGCAATTTTCTGGTACTTCATATTTGTTTTGACAAAATGTGATGATAAATTGATATGATGAGCAAATGAACTTGCCCCAATCCTAACTCCACGCAACTAGTAAGATGCAAGGGCTCACCACCGAGAGCTAGAAAGGGCACAAGCTATGAGGAGTGTTGAAATGATAATGATGGGAGATAGACAAAGAGTTGGTGGAACCAAATTAGGAAACTACAAACCTTCCCTACTCAAGTGACTCCATAGTTTAGAATGTGAATTGCTTTGCAGTTTATCTAGACTTAGATCCGTAGATGGCCACTTGGTTGAAAAAATATGGTTTTCAAGGTTTTAAACTCTCTTGGAATTTTGGACATTTCATTCACTTGTTTTTGACTCAAGATTTCAAAGCTTTATTTGAACTACTTGCTTATGACCTTTAACGTTACTATCAAGAGGACCCCCTACACCTTGCCCCATGTTACTAGTAAGAAGCATGGGCTTATCACCATGGACAAGGTATAGGTGAGTAAGGGCATTCCCATCCTTTCCCAACCCTACATCACTAGTAAGAGACGTAAGTTCATCACGGAAGGTTGGTAGGGCAAGGAAATGTGTAAAAATAATTTTTTTTGTTTGAACTATTAATTGACTTATTTATTTGAGAAAAATGTCAATGTGTTCTTATTTCCAAAGAGATCTATATAAAGGATAGATGTGACACCATGAAACTTCTAGAACAAACCATAGGCAAGACACCTATCCTAGGAAGAAACAAAAGTGAGAACAAACATGCAGGCCTTGGTATGGCTACCTATTAAGACTTTGTCATATCTATCTTTAATCGATGACATGATTTTGAAACAGTTGATGATGTTATGAAAATGAAGAAGTATGATTTGAATGCTTCTGCCAATACCATCAGAAGTTTATAATGAATTGCTTAAGATCAAGTCCCTTGATCCCCAAGTTTTACGAAACAAGTGAACAAAATGAAACTATCTAAATGAAAATGTAATGTAGATATAATAATACAAATAGTGCCTATGCTTCATGTGTAAAACCGTTTAAGGTGTAAGGAATTGATAGTTTCACCAAATTCCTCACCTTCTAATGTGCACAAGAGATACGTACCATTTCCGTAGTCCTTCATGACTCGATATGGGCCCAACCACTTGGGCCAAAACTTTCTTCCTTCACCGATTTTCTTATCGATTTGGCTGTCTAGTCTTAAAACTAGATCTCCTTCATATATTTGTCACTCATAGACCTTTTTGTTATACTACCAGCACATCCAGTCAACATAGGCTCTATGCCCCTGTTCAATATTTAACCTGGTCTCGTCTAGGCTTTCTAGTTGGGAGAGGCGTGCCTCTCTATAATCTTCCTCATCCAGAATCCCTTGTAGTGAGATGCAGAGACTGGGTATTTCAACCTCAAGTGGGAGAACTTCTGCTCCAAATACCAATGAGAAAGGAGTTGCTCCTGTTGGTGTTCTTATTGAGGTTCGGTGGGCCCACAAGGCCGGATATAACTTTAAATGCCAATCTCATTTGTTTTCATTTACCGTTTTGAGTAGAATAGCTTTCAATGTCTTGTTTGTTGCTTCAGCCTGCTCGTTGGCTTGAGGGTAATACAGGGAGGCCGTATGATGGTTTATTTTAAATTTACTGCATAGCTCATGGACCTCGTCATTCTTAAAGGACGTGCCATTATCTGAGATAATGATTTGTGGGACACCATACCTGTAAATGATCTAGTTCAAAATGAACTTGGTGTTCACGGCACCTGGTACAGTGGTAAGAGGCATAGCCTCTACCCATTTGGTAAAATATTCAGTGGACGTGATTATGAAGTTATGGCCATCTGTTGACGAGGGAGAGAATTTCCCTATCAGATCAAGGCCCCATGTAGAAAAGGGCCATGGAGTCATGATTGGTTGTAGAGCTTGTGTCGGCATGTGAATCTCATGGGAAAATTCTTTGCATTTATGGCATCTGCGTACAAACTCTACTACGTCGTGTTCTAGAGTGGGCTAGAAATAGCCCATCCGATGTATCTTGTGGGTAGTGGCATGACCACTAAAATGGCCTCCACATATTCCACTATGGGATTCGTAGAGAATCTTCTTGGATTCTTCTGTGTCAACACACCTTAGAAGCATGCCGATCGAAGGCTCTACGATAGAGCACTTGGTCTAAAATGACATATTTAGCGGTAATAATGTGTAACCACTTTCTTTGTTGTGACGTGGCACTTTCTGGATACGTATGGTCCATAATAAAGTTGATAATATTAGTATACCAAGGACATTCAGAGATGGGAGGTCTGGTTTCGATGTAATATATGCATTCATCGAGAAAATCTAGATCTACTAGATCACCTCCATTTAATGGGTTGTTAGCTAACCAATCTGTAATGATTTGTCCCTTAACAGACTTATGGTTTACAAAAGTTAATTTGAATTCACCCATTAAGGTTATAAAGCATCCAGCCTTTTTAGACAAGGACCCTTGCGTGAGGAAAGTTCATAAATGGTCTGTTTTTACAATGAACCTTGTTTCTTGATTTAGCATGTAATGTCTTAAGCGTTTGGTTGCAAAGACTATGGCAAGGCATTCTTGTTCTACTTGCGTATAACATGTTTCATAATCGAGAAATGTTGGGCTGATAAAATAAACCACACGTTCTTGTTTATCATCATCTTCTTGGGCCAACATATAGGCTAGCGAGACATCTGTAGCTCATGAATATAAGATCAAAGGATGATCTGGTCTAGGTGGCATTAACGTGGGAGGAGACAGTAAGAAGCATTTAATTGCTTCGAAGGCATCATGACATTCCTTTGTCCAAATAATGCAGCAATCCCTTTTCAACAAATTGTTGATCGGATGAACATCAAAACTCAAGTTTGGAATGAATCTCTGGATTGCACCGAGCTTTCCAAGGAACGATCTAATGCCAGAATCATCTGATGGTGGGATCATCTCAAGAATAGCCCAGATTTTGGCTAGGTCTACATCGATCCCTCATGAAGATATAATGTAACCTAGGAGTTTCCCTCCTGTCACACCAAATACACATTTTTCTGGGTTTAGTGTGACTCCGTATTCGATCAAACGTGAAAGAATGATGCGGAGCACTTCCAGGTGATCACAACGCTTCCTAGCCTTGGCCAACAAGTCATCTACATAGGATTCCATGATTTTATGAATAAGATCATTAAATATGTATGTCATTGCCCGCTGGTATGTAGCGCTAGTGTTCTTGAGACTGAATGGCATAACAACGTAGTAATAAGTTCCCCAAGGGGTTATAAACATGGTTTTGGTTTGATCTTGTTCAGATAATTCCTATTTGATTGTATCCTGAGAACCCATCCATGAGAGACAAAAGCTCAAACCCAGCTGTTGTGTCAACAATGACGTCAATGGATGGTAATGGGAATTCATCCTTAGGGCATGCCTTGTTAATGTCTCAAAAATCTATGTAAATGCGTATCTTCCCATTCTTTTTGAGAATGGGGATGATATTAGATACCCACTAAGAGTAATCCACTGGCTTGATGAACCCTACTTGGAGGAGCTTCATTACTTCTTCCTTCACCATGAGAGCTACCTTGGGTTTCATTGGTCTCGATTTTTGTTTAATTGATTTTGCATCTGATTTGGTGATGAGGTTATGTACCACGATGTGTGGTGCAATTCCCGTCATTTCTTTACAATTAAATGCAAAATCCTTTTGATGTTCTTTGAGGATTCGGGTGAGTATTTCTATCTCTTCAGGAGTTAACGAAGATCCTAGTTTCAAGATCTTTGGTTCTTCCTCTGTTCCGATGTTAATATCAATCGTTCCTTCAATTAAAGAAGCGTTACCCTCTTCAAACTCAGGCAGGGTTGGAGGTAGGTCCAAATCTTCTCCATTCTCTACCATGTAGATATCGAGATCCTTTTGTGGTGGGAAGCTCTACCATGGGATTTCCAAAGTAAGAAGATGAATGTGGGATTAAGGATAAATCTACCATGTGATGGGTGAGATGTAGCTCTGCATAAGTGTTTAGGTAATCAAGAGTGGCTCTATTACTATCAATGTGACCTAAGATAGTAGATTTATTCTCAGCTATGTGCGTTAGAAGAGGGTTTGTTGACATTTTATTTACTAACAGTTCAGTACGAAGGGATACCATAAAACAAGTATCTTCCAACTCACTGTTTGGAGTGAAATTTGAAGCTGAGGTTGCTATCGAATCTGCGAGATGATTTTGTTCTTGCAGGATTGCTTCAATTGATATGAAGTCAAATCCTTTGCTCAAATCTAATACTACTGTTTTGTAGAGTTGTAAGTGTTCAGCTTTAGTCTCATACACCTCAGAGACTTTTTTTGCTACTAATTGTGAGTCTCCTAACACTCTGATGTCATTAACACCGAGCCTCTTAGCTATGATGAGGCCAAGGAGGAGGGCTTCGTACTCAACGCCTTTTTTTGTACATTTGAAATTTAGTTTAAAGGTGAATGGTAGGATCTTTCCCTCAGGAGAAGTAAAGATCACACCAGCCCCAGCCCCATAATGACATCTAACACCATCAAAGTGGAGAGTCCAATGTTTATTTGGGAAGATGGATGTTGGGACATTTGTTACATCTACCTCTTCTACTTTGGTTACTTCTACCATACAAAGTTCCTTTACTGAAAGAGAACCAAATCCTAGGGTACATCCCATACCTATGGAATCAAATGGTAGGAAGATTGGAAAATCTTGTTCTAGCAACTCAAAAAAATTTGCAGTAGTTCCGAATGATACTATTTCTACAATGTTAGCCTCATCCTTGAGAGCTGGGATGCTCTTGACTAGGTTTGTAATTTCTAGTTCTGTTGTAGGTATTAATTTTTCTTCTTGTTTTGAGTTGATTAGTTTATTAAGTTGGTTTTTTGGGAGTTCAAAATAAGAGTGAATGCCTGGCCTTTTTTTCAGGTCTTCTAGGTGTATATCGAATGGTTTCGGATCACCTTTTGCTACGAATATCTTTCTTAAGTGTAAGAATCTTATTTCCTGAAATAACGTAGAAGGGATTGCCTTCCTACGGTGTAGCCATGGTCGGTTGAGGATCATATTATAGTTGGTTTCTCGATCTCTAATATAAAACTCAGTGAGGATTTTTTTGGGTCCTAAGGTGACTGATAGTGTTATAGTTCCAATCGAAGTGGCTTTAAGGCTATCATAGACTCTTAGTGTATTTTGAGTCATGGAACAATTTGTCTCTCCATACCCTAGCTTTTGAAGGAAAGAGAAGGGAACTATGTTAACTACTACCCCATCATCCACCATTACACATTTAACGTAATTATTGTAAACCCATACTTGTAAATGCAAGGCCAGATCATCTCTACATGTAATTTCAGCATCTGTTGGCATTTTTTTTATGTCAAATATAAATTCAGTATCCCTATCTGGCTGCCCCGAAGGGTGAATATCAAAGTCTATATGGTTTACCTGTGTTTCGGGAGGAGGAGTGATGTTATTTAAATGACCTAAACCTAATTATTCTAAAAGAGAAAACCTTATTGGATAGGAGAGTTCTTCAATAAGTCCAAAAAGGAGATGTGAGAGAAGGTCTTTGTTAAGTCATTAATTAAATCATAGGCACATACGGGTTTTACTAATGTTTGTTGAATGTTATCTGGCTCTAGTGGGTAACTTGGATTTGGCTGAGAGGTATACTCTCATGTCCTTGTTATGGCTTCCACGTGTAGCTCAGTGTCTAACTCCACTAAACCGACTATCTTGGTTCATGAGCTGATTTCCTAATTGCGGTGCAACAGGTGGATTTAGTGAAGTTCGAGGCTTCATGATCATTGTTTCATGTCATTACACCCTTGTTCATCCCATTTGGATTTAATTTATTGTTATTGTGATTTGGGAGCAGATCATTGAAGATCTTGAGGGGAGCATTTTTAGGGGAGACTGCTCCAACGAAAGTGTTTGGCGCAGGTGATGCAAGATCTGCTAAGAACATATCTATGAAAAGTTGTCTTTGTTCTTCTGGCAGATGTTGTATGAACTTATTATAATCACGACAAGTCCTAGTGTCATGGCCTTGAGTTTTGTGGAAACCAAAATACAAGTTGGGATTATAACTCCTAGGTTGTTGGTTCGACACGTATTGTGGTCCAAAACTCTGATTAAACCGTTGATCATTAGGATTAAAGTTTTGCATTTGTTGCCTTTGGTTCTGATATCCAGTTGAGTTTTGACTTGGACCTCATGTTTAGATCTGTCGTCGTTGTTGTGGAAAATTAAAATCCACCGCGTTGATTGTTGGGGTAAAATTGTTGTTTCGTTGATTGTTAACTAGTGGTGGAGCATTTACAACATTTTCCTTTTTAGTTTGGTCAGTTACCCCATCTGTTGTTACGCCGTAGTTTTTGTTAAGGATTTTAGGTCCTTGATTGGCGTTTGTGGTAGTAGGATAAGCCGTAGTATTTTGGTTGGGGATGATTAACCTCCCATTTATCCCATATGTCTTGCGACCGCTATCTATTGTAGCTTGATCTATTCAGAGAGTGCTCTCGAGTACTTCATCATAAGTTTTTAGTGGGAACTTCTGGAATTCTTCCTTTACCTCTCTATTGAGAGAATGAAGGAATAAATTACATAGTTCCATCTGATCCATGTTTGGAGTGCTTGCTGAAGAATAGAGGACTATACACCATCTTTGGATGAAATGAGCAACAGATTCACTGTGTTCTTGTTTAATATGCAAGAATTCCTTGATTCCTGTTCTCAAATTTTTTTTCATGTCGAACGCCTTGATGAAATCTGAAACGAGTTGTTTAAATGAATGTATTGAGGCTTCAGGTATTTTGTAATACCAATCGAGGGCGATACCCTCTAAAGTTTTGGGAAATATTTTAGCAACAACTCCATCCTAAGGGAGCAGTTCTCGAATGGTTGTGGCATAGGCCTTAATGTGTGCATTCGGGTCTCCCTCTCCTTTGTAGTTGGGTAGATCGGGGAGAGATCTTGGAAGCATGAAACTTCGTATAGTGAAGTCTAAAGGTTCTTTCAAATATTCTAAATAAGTTCCTATTGCATAGGTTTCGACCATTGATGGTGTTTGCTGAGGGGGTGGAGGTAGAATGGGTTGTTGATATGGGGTAGAGTATGCATTTGTAGGGACATAAGGAAATCCCTATGGTTGAGAAAACATCCCGGGAGAAGAGAACATATCTCCTTGTGGTGATTTGGAAAACATGTTCAAATACAAAGGAGCACTACTTAAGAATGGGTTATTTTGTGTTAGGTTGGGAGGTATCGTCTTCTCAACTGGAGTGGCGTTTGAAAACGTAGTTCTAGCTGGCATTTGCTATAAATATTGAAGAGGCATGCCTAATGTGCCTATTCCTGTGAGGAGGTCTACTTGGATAGGATGATGTGGAGGATTGGAATTTCCTACTTGCATGAATTGAGAATTTTGATTTGCTTGAGAAAGTTCTAACCCTCTAAATTTTTCTAATAAAGTTGAGATGACTTCATTTGGTGAAGTCACAGTATTTTTCCTTAGTGGTGTTTGTTGTATACCCTAAGGTTGTATAGGCATATGGTACCCTGCTATGAATTGATCATTTCCCTACCAAGTTTAACCGAGGGCATTTCCTATAGGTAGTGGCATGGAGGTGTTTTCTTGAAAAGAGACCCTGGGTTGTGTTTATAAACTTCCTATAGGTGGGTACATACTTTAAGAGTGTTGTTCACTCCTAACATAATGTGCTAAATGTTCATAATCTAAAAATAGATATGGATCTGATTGTCTACTGATTTGCTGTCTAAACAACACCTGAGGAGATGAACCAGATTCTCTAGTGAGCGTTATGTTATTCGAGCCTGAAGGTTCTAGTTGTTACATTTGAGTGACCTGATCCAACTCCTCTAATTGGAAAGAAGAACTATATCTAGTCCTTGGAGGTGAAGTTTGTGTTGACAACTGGTTAGTTGAATAGTTGTCTCCCCATGCTGAGAGTGAGGGTGATGGCTGTCTATTCAGTTGATCGTAGTATGCTTCAAGACCTAGAAGAGGTCTGCCATATGCATCAAATCTTGACATATTCGGGGGGCCATATGAATACCCACAAAATAATGGGAAGAAGTGAAGGTGGATGAAAGAATAAAAGGTGGAAAAATAGTTTGTTTCACATTGGGTTCACCAATTTTGTACAATGGAAAAGTGACAAGTGAGCATGGGAATCTACAAGTAACTCTTCCTCGCACCTGACCTTTTGAGGTCGTGCCAAGACAAGCCGGTGGGGATGGAATATACGGTGGGGTGCAGAAAAACTAGTTAGGCAATCTTATGTCTTCGACACTCACTAATGGAATCTGTGAGTCTAAGGTAAAGAAGGCCCTTCTAACCTGAATTGGCATGATAGATCGTTTGGCAAGGATGACTGCTGAAAGGCTCCAATCAATATCGAGCTCTGGCATGATCCGATCTATAGGTTGTGGAATACATGGAAGATAGCTTGTGGGTGATTCGTATATGTCTCCCGACAGGGTCATGAAAATGGATGATGGATATATAGTGGATTCTATGGGTGATTCTCTGGTCTAGTCTAGAAATCCTTAACTTGATTAGCTGCTACGTCTAGTGAGGATAGTTGTGTGATAATGCTTGGTGGAAGTGGAGAGGACCTGAATATCAATGTTCCTAAACCAATGTCAATGTCTGATTGACCTGTGGGCCTATTGGGCTGTGGGACTTGTGGATCACAACTGTAAGTTTGTGGTTGTTGTGGACCTCCAATGGTCATGTGAAGAATCAATCTCTAAACCCTAATACCCAGTAATCGTATGCCTTTTTGGCCTCTATGTTTAGAACTAAAAGTTGCACAATCTTCTCAGACTACCTTATAGATGTTCTGGCAACTTGAATTCTTAAGCTAGTGTCTATGTCAATGAGGATGTCTCATGCGTCTGGCTGTGGGACTAAAGGATCACAACTGAATGTTTTCTCTCTTTCAAGCCCTTCTATAGTCATGCAGATATTTACTTAGGGTAATATATGGTTTGGTTGGTTTGACCAATACATATGAACTTTATCATCTTCTATGTTTAATCCTCTCAGTTGTGTGTTGATTTCTTGTAGGTCTGTTGTTGCTCTCGGAAGACCTGAATTCTGTGGTTTTGGTGTATGTCAGTTATTGCTGCAACAAGATTGGGTTGAGGCACGATTGGCTCGAATACATATTCTCTGGGCTCCCTAGGTCCCGTGATTGTCATACAAAAGGAACAATATAAATCTAACTAAAGCAAAGTAAACTAATTATGCAAAGTATATCCACAACATCTATAAATTCTCTATTTTCATATTTTTGATAGAATATTTAATAGAATTAAGATAACAACTATTTTAATAGAATTGAAAGAGCAATTATTTAATATCTAGAAAATGACAACTAAGCCAATAACATAATTTAAAACAAACAAAGTAGCCGAGTATAGCTACATGCCTGTGTAGTTGTGAATCTATTCAGAATAACCAAATAACTGATCTAATTTATTTGAAAGACCCCCGATCTTACCTCAGAAGTGAGGAATGAATCATAGTTTCTCAGAAACTATCAATCCCCACAGCTTCCCCGATAATATCGAAAGTGAGATTAACTGAAATGAAATGATTCACTACTCTATTTGATATGTTTTTAACTAGAACTTTGATAGCTTGAACCTAGATTTTGTAAAATAGTGGCGAATCCAATTGTGTGTGGCTTTTTCTCCTCAGTGTGGTCTCCTCGTTCCTTCGTGCTCACGTGAATATAGAAAAAGAGTGTAATCCTAGTGTCAATAGAAGTAGGTATTGGAACAATGGAAAATTTGGATGTAGAATGAATACAATGTGAGTAGGAGAGGGATAGCACAAGAGAACAGAGCTTGGCTTATGTAATTCCTAGCGGGATTTATTGTGAGTCATGTAACACAAAACATCCAAAACCTGAAACTATCCTTCTTGATGAACAAAACCTGCAACTCTAATGGCTTCAGACTGAAAATGAAACTATCCTACTTTAATTTGATTGTATGAAACAATAATAGCACTAGAATAAGAATATCATGTGGCTTTTACAGTAAAATAAGACTAACAATGCATGCAACAAATGAAAACTATTGAATTCCTAAGCAAGAACTAAAAGACTAAACTATTGAAATGAGAGGATGAGGGGCTGTTTTGAGGGGCCATTTGCTGTAATCAAACCAGCTATTTATAGAATTCCCATTCACCCAAAGGTAACTCCAACTAGAACTCTTTTACTATAAAAAATGGAGAAACACTATTCCCAGGGAACCAAAATCATAAATACAAGCCAAGGAAGTGGAAAAAGCTAGTAAAAAGTTGAAAATTTACGCGAGTCGCGGTCAAAAGTACATGCTAGAAAAACACGTGAAGGACCACCGCCCTGAGCAAGGGGGCGGTTACAGGACCACCACCCTGCCTGAGTGGCGGTCACGAGACCACCACTCAGACAGGGTGGTGGTTTCGTCATTAAAGACAAAATACAAAGGAAAAGAGGGGGAAAGAGTAAGAAAGAGCACACAGAGGCTAAGCGGGGCATGCGGGATGTTAATTTACAAGTGGAGAGCTCTTCTGGATCCCAAACACCTTGAGAGGAGACCTATATCATCATTGGGGCATGTGTAACATCATTTTGGCAGCACAGTACCCTTACAATTTTGGGTACATACAGGACCCTCTATGGCTTTGGATGTAGGTACACCCGAGGAGGCTTGGTTTGGTAAAAAAATTGATTACTTATTTCTTATAGTATTTGGATGTGAGGTATTTGTTTATATTGATAAAGATGATAGGACCAAGTTAGAGGCCAAGTTTGAGAAATGCACCTTTGTTGGATATGGTGAGGATGACTTTGGTTTCTGTGTTTGGAGTCTTAAGGAAAAGAAAATATTTCAGTCTAGAGATATTGTCTTTAATGAAAAATTCATGTATAAAGATCAGTTGTAGGAACAAAAAGAGGAATCAAAGAAAGAATACACAGTGTTAAAGGACATTGCAGACAACAAGGTGTCCAAGGGGCCAGTTCAGGTGCAACATGTTTTGGTACAACTAGTTCAACAACCTACTCATCAGGAACCCCAAACTCCTGAGGTGAGAAGGTATTCTAGGGTAAGAAGGGAACCTGAATGATTTACTCTAGATTTGGATTATTTATTGCTCACTGACAGTGGAGAGAAAAATTTATTTGAGGAAGCAGTGCAATTGGATGTTAGGAAGAAGTGGGAGCATGCCATGGATGAAGAGCATAGATCTCTTATGGAAAACTAGACTTGGGATTTGGTGGAGCTACCCGAGGGAAAGAGAGCATTGTAGAACAAGTGGGTGTATAGAATCAAAGAGGAATATGGAGGAAGGAATATATACAAGGCCTGGTTAGTGGTCAAGGGATTTGTATAGAAGAAAGGTATAGACTTTGATGAAATTTTTTCTCCTGTTGTTAAAATGACTTCTATTAGAACTGTTCTTGGTTTAGTAGCAGTAGAAGACCTACACTTAGATCAGTTGGATGTGAAGACTACATTCCTTCATGGTTATTAGGAAGATAAACTTTATATGCATCAATCATAGGTTTATGAGGTCAAAGGGAAGGATATTTTAGTGTGTAAATTGAAGAAGAGATTGTATGGCCTGAAACAAGCTCCATGGTAGTGGTACAAGAAGTTTGACAATTTTATGCAGGAGTAAGGTTACTCCAGGTGTCACTCAGACCATTACGCGTACATCAAGAAGTTTCTTGATGGTAGTTATATAATTCTGTGCCATTATGTGGATGATATGCTTATTGTAGGGAAGAACATGCAGGAAATAAAGGTACTCAAGAAGTATCTAGGTGACTCCTTTGCTATGAAGGATTTGGGGGAAGAAGAAAAAATCCTTGGTATGAGAACAACTTGAAACAAGAAAGAGAGGAAGATGGTGTTATCTCAAGAATATTACATAAATAAGGTCTTGGAGAGGTTTAGTATGCAGGATGCTAAACCGGTTAGTACCCCTTTGGCAGGTCACTTTAAATTATCAAAGGAGCAGAGTCCCAAGACTGAGGAGGATAAACTATAGATGTTCAGGGTACCATACTCATCATTGGTTGGTAGCTTGATGTATGCTATGGTGTGTACTAGGCTTGAAATTTCCCATATAGTGGGAGAAATTAGCAAGTTTATGAGAGATCCAGGTAGAGAGCACTGACAGGTAGTGAAGTGGATCCTTTGGTATTTGAGAGGGACCATGGGAGAAGCATTGTGTTTCAGTGGATTAGACACTACATTGCGTGGTTATATATATTCAGACATGGCATGATATTTAGACAGTAGGAGGATCATGATAGGTTATGTATTTACGGTTGGTGATACAGTGGTGAGTTGGATTTCACGGTTACAAAAAGTTATGGCTTTGTTAACCAAAGAGGCTGAGTATGTTGCTGCCACAAAGGCAAGCAAGGAGATGATTTGGCTACAGTATTTTCTTTATGAGTTGGGTCATAAGCAGGAAGTTGGGAGACTACACACTAATAGTCACAACGCTATTCATTTAGCGAAGAACTCCATTTTTCACTCTAAGAAGAAGCACATTCATCTAAGATATCATTTCACCAGAGCAACTTTGGAAGAAGATAAGTTAAAGCTAGAAAAGATTCATACCATTCAGAATCTTGTGGATATGCTAACCAAGGTGGTCACAAGGGATAATTTGAATTTGTGTTCAATTTTGATTGGCCTTCATGGTTGATAATGAAGGGTTGAGAACTTTGTTCAGTAGGAACAGTCTCTAAGTGGGAGATTGTTGGGGTGTGGAGGCTATTTTTGGTCTTCTCAAATTAGTATTGAAGTGTGGAGTTCGAATTGGGAAGATGAAAGGTCATGACCATTTCTTTTCTAGCCATGGGAAGATGAAAGGTTGTGACAGTTTCTTTTCCAGCCGTGGGAAGATGAAAGGTTAAACTTTTGGACTTCTTAAAGGATTGTAATCCTATAAATAGAGGTGTTAGTATATCTTGAATATATCTTGTGTGTTCAAGAGGTCTTGAGTCTTAGTGATCAAGAGGTGATCAAGAGTGATCAAGGTTAAGAAATTGGGTGTCAATTGTGGTTTGGATGTGGTTTAACATCTTTGGAATTCTGTTGTGAGTTCATAATTGAGAGAAGACTGTGAGAGTTGTTTTACTCTTGTTGATAATAAAATATGAGCAAGTTCTTGGTGGACATAGCCCACATTGGGTGAACCATGTTAAATTTTGTCTTGCCTTCTTTTGTATAGTATTTATTTATGTTATTATACTTCTGAATGTATAATTCTGCTATACGGTTTCCTACTACTGTGATTTGAGGAATTATTTCCACATATTTTTTCTCTAATTCCTAACATATGGAAGAAATTTTTTTCTCCCTCTACACAACAAGACAAGAAGTAGTTTGTCCCATCTTCATTAAATTTTGTCACAATAACTGCAAAAACATGTCTTACATCACAAAGTAAAAATCAAGTCAAATTAAAATACATTAAGAGTTGATTATTTAATAATTTATAAATTTATAACATGACATAAATATGTACCATGTTACTCTAAATCAGAGACTTGATCAAAGTCAAGTGATGTTGTCATATGATTTGAAGACACTGTAAGTATTAATGATTGTGGAACTTGATATGTGTCGAGTGGAATTAGATGTCTACAAGTCCAGTCATCCACCCACTGCTATGAACACATTCATTCCACAAAAATCAATGTATGATCTATAAAAACATGTCATGCACCTAGTATGAATAGTGCAAGAACTTGCATTTGAACTACAAAATGAGCGCGTATTACTTGATAATGTAACTTTCATACAATCTTCACAGTTTGCCAAATGTTTTTCCTCTATCTACCACAAATATCTAGGAACCGTTGAACTCTCTTGAGATTCATGACCCATTTTCTTAACACACCGATCAATAATGCTTCTTACATCTGTAAATTTAGCACCATCCTTGAACTTTAACTCTTCTCTTGCAAGTGCTCTTTTCACACATGATCCTACACCATCATGCTCTCCTTTCCCATGTCATACCTTAGTAAAACTCCATATATGTTGTATGTATATTTCTAGGTGCATCCTACTTAGCCAATAAAACATCTGTGCATTCTTGAATAATGTTGTGTAGTTGTTTGACTAAATGTAATGTTGATTGAAATTATTTTTCCTCCTATTCAATTTTATACAGAACAACTGGAAACACCCTTGCATATATTCTATATAATGTGTTTGATCATCACTGATGTAGAAATGATACTCTCTTAATATTTTTTGATCTTTCTTAGTGCTTTTTGGAGAGTGCATGAATGTTATATGCATGAAAATATTAACTTTCACTAAGTTATAATATTGAGACTGAACCTCCATTTGTCGCTGCAATGTGTAATTCTCTGCAAAGTCAACTACTGAAACAATAGTACTGTAGAATTATTTCTACATTTTTCAGGGCTCTTCCATTTTTGTTTTATTTTGTCACCATAACCCCTTTTCCTTTTGGTCTTCTTTTATAGTTTTGTCGGGATTGAATTTTTCCTAAGTATGGAGCTAGATGTGGAAGGTATCCATGTGTCCCTTTAGTGTATTTTAGAGAAATAAAAAAGGATCAAGAGTCCTCAAGCAATGAGACTTGACCATGTGGCTAAAGTGTGGCAATGCAGCCCAAGTGGGCTGAAAATTCAAAGACAGGAAAAGAATGCACAGGCCTTCAAGTGTCACCCAGGTGCATACCCAAAAAGAGAGATAAGAGGAGATGCCCCAAAACCATGTGAGGTATCCACGTGTCATACAAGGAAGCTACCAGCATCAAAAGGACCAACTAAGGAAGCAGAGGGTTCAAGGTTCAGAAGATTGAATGTGATCTTGGGTCCTAAAACATGAAGTTGAGATTTACTCCCAGAATCAAAGATCGCGTAGGTAGAAACTAAATGAGGATGGTGGAGTCCTTCATTGAATGCGTTTTGGTGTAAGAGCCACATGGTCTATAAGAGAATATTCTTGTGCCAGTGGTAAAAAATAAATAAAATTCCAGAGATCTAGAGGAGAGAATTTTAGGTTCGGTCTATTATGTTCATTGGCCTTAGTAAGGCTCTATTGTAAGGAATGTTGTAATCTTTTCCATTCTTACCTTATGTATTGTTTTCTCTATACATAAGAGTTCTTGTTTTGTGCACTAAAAAGTTTGCAATACTCTGTGCCCTTTGTTTCTTCCTGTTTTATTTTTATCCATTTCTTGATGAATGTTTAAGTATCTATCGTGTTGCATGCCCCTAGATATTTTCCATAAATATATATTTTTTATTATTGGCAAATAGTTTTTTGAAAGGGACTATACCCTTGAGTACAAAAGATGGCCTAGGAGCCAGAATAGGAATGAAAACTAGATAAAAAAGGATCAAAATCCAAATGTGACAATGAAGCCCAAAGTAGCCAAAAAATAGCTACCCAAACAAGACAAAACAACAAAAACACTGCAAAAAAGCAGTAGAGAGACCACAAAAAAAAATAGCATAAGAACATATAAGAACAACTAAAGCATCTACAACTACTTCTTGGTAGCTTTGTTGATGCTGGTCTTGATATTCTTCCAGGATTTGAACATACCCAAAGTTGTCATGTGGGCAGCATCAGTTTTATCTAGCTGATCAATGGTTCTTTTGCTTTCCTTATCATTGCCGCAAAGAGTTTCCAGAACTTCGCTGAGATTGGAGACACTTTTGACATGTTGCTCAATGAACTCCTCAATCGCTCTAAAAATGGCCATATTATAATCATGACAGGTTTTGGCCTTCCCTAGACGGGAGTCTAAGGAGTTCAGCTTCTTGTAGATATCATCAATTTGGCTGTTATCAATATCCACCTCCTCCTCCTTCTTCCTCTTACCTTTCTGGTTTGTCCAAGTTCTTAACCTCATCCTTCAACAGTTTCATATCAGCCTCTAAGGATTCCAGCCTTTTTGGAGAGCTTTCCATATGCACATCCTGGGGACTGGCACTGCTTATATTCATTAGGTCATTTGTAATTTCAATTTCATGAGGGCCCTTCCCCATAGCAAGAGTCTCAAGGTTAAGCTTTCTAGAAGCCCTGGTGACCGGTTTGGTCAAGGTGGAGGCAAAGTGGGGGCGGGAGCAGTAGTAGGGGGAATGAAAGAAGAAGCCTAGACGGCCGACAGGGGGGGTGACAACAGCGGTGACGGGGATAGAGAATGGAGAACGGGGCTAGCAGCAGTAGAACCCGGCAGAGGAGGAACTGAGCTAGGAGAGGAAGGGAGACCAAGATACTTAAGAAGACAACATTTATGCAACAACAAAATAAGCCCCTGGTGTAAAGGAACCGCCCGGTGCAGCAATATATTTTCCATAAATATATTAATTATGTACGTAATTATGTTTTAGATACATCCATCCTTTTATGGAGTAAAATATCTTCAAAATATTTGATCATGCTCAATGTTCTTCAACTGATCTAGTAGTGATATCAATAACAATCTATGTGATATTTTAGTAAGAGATTCAGCCGCATCGCCTTAGATAGGATTTACATATTGTTTCATTTTCTTTCTAAACCTTACCTCGATCCAAATTAGAGAAGATTCAGCTTCTATAAAACCTAGAGGTTATCTTAGGGGTCAAGTCCCACATCCCTAATATTTCCCACAACTTTGGTGGTTCATCTGTAAAGATAATCATCAACAGTTTTCCTTAAACACCATGTGGTATAAGAAGTGAAAGCTTAAACTTCAAATGTTGCTAGATTTGGTGTGTGACATAGAAATTTATAGCTTTCGTAGGATCTGTAACTACACATTTGGCGAATTCATCCCAAATAACTATTTGTTTCAACATTACTATTGGTTTTAATCCTCTCTAGTTCATGAGAAGGATTCAAACAAGGTCAAGAACAAGAGAAGGTGTATTTGAATATTTTTAGTTATCCCCAAGCAGAGGAAGAAGAGGTAGAAAAATTTAAAGATATCCATCTCCTCCAAACCAAAATATTTCAACACCTCTACCTGGTAGGCTCTTCTTACAATCCACCGGATTTCTCAAATAGTTCATCTTATCGAATCGGGGAAGTCCGATCATCTTTCCAGTACCTCCGGTAACATGGAATCCCATCCCCACAAATGCAATAAAGGAACTTCCTAAAGTCAGTGGCAAAGACTTCAAGACCTAAAAGGAACATCTTCAAGACATTGCAGAGATATGCATGGTACATTACATCATGGAGAAAGATGTTTCCTTAAGATTAGTAGCTACCTCCTTTAAGGGAAAATCTCTTAATTGGTATAGGTATTTGAATCCTAACTCTATCAATACTTGAGATCAATTGGGAGATATATTTTTAAAAATATTCAGTGAGAAGGGAGATAAATATTTGTCTCCTACAACAACTTATTAATATCGAGAAATCTCCACAAGATCCCATGACTAATTTCAATACCAGATTCTAAAAGACATGACAACGAATTCTAGTTCTATCTAGACGACCTACAGGTATAGCTACACTATTTCACGGATTTGGAAACAATAGGGCAGCGAGAGTAACGTTTGGAGAAAGAAAAAACTAAGATAGGCTATTGGAGAGGGTCCCTACGACGAGGTGAAGGATCTAATGAGACATCTTTAGGTGCCACAAAGTCTGAGTAGTCACTCGTCGAAGTTAAATGGTTTTTGGGTCTCAGGGCTCTTAAGGGACTACGCCCGAACGAAGTAGCCCAGAAGCAATGATGTTCTGACGCACCAAAATGACACCTCCTATAGTATTAACTTGGCTACTCAGACGTTTTAGCGTAGTCGGTTCGGAGCCACAAACCACTGTTTCCAAAATATAGCATTTGACAGCGTTACACTGACTCAAACTGCACTATTTCGCACGTTTGGAAACAATAGGGCAGCGAGAGCACTGATTGGAGATGAAAACAACTGAGATAGGCTATTGTAAAGAGTTCCCACAATAAGGTGTAGGATCTAATGGGACTTCTCTAAGTTCCACGGAGTCTAAGTAGTCACTCGTCAAAGTTGAATGGTTTTTTGGTCTCAAGGCTCTTAAGGGACTACACCTGAATGAAGTATCCTGGAAGCAACGACGTTGATGCGCACCAAAATGATGCCTCCTCTAGCATTCACTTAACCACCCTAATGTGTTAGCATATTCGGTTAAGTGCCACGACCCACCCTTTGTAAAATATAGCGTTTGACAACCTTACATTGGCTTAAACTACATTATTTCGCGCGTATTCAAATAATAGGACAACGAGAGAACCAATTGGAGATGAATAAAACTGAGATAGACTATTATAGAGGGTCCCTACACCAAGGTGTAGGATATGACGAGACATCTCTACGTGCCACGGAGTCCAAGTAGTCACTCGTCGAAGTTGAATTGGTTTTTGGTCTCAGGGCTCTTTAGGGACTACACCCGAACGAAGTAGCCCAAATTTAATGACATTATCGTGCACCAAAATGATACCTTCTCTACTGTTTACCTGGCCATCTAGATGTGTTAAGGTAGTTGTTTCAGTGCCATGACCCACCGTTTGTAAAATATAGTGTTTGACATCCTTACACTAGCTCAAACTGCACTATTTCGTGCGTTTGGAAACAATAGGGCAGCGAGAGCACCAATTCGAGACAGAAAAAAAATGAGACAAGCTATTGTATAGGGTCCCTATGTTGAACTGTAGGATCTAATGAGATGTCTCTAGGTGCCAAGTCTGAGTAGTCACCCGTCGAAGTTGAATGATTTTTTGGTCTCAGGGCTCTTAAGGGACTATGCCCAAATGCAGTAGCCCGCAAGAAATGAAATTGTTGTTCACTAAAACAACACCTCCTCTAGCATTCACCTTGCCACCAAGATGTGTCAATGTAGTTTTTTTAGTGCCACGACCCACCGTTTGAAAAATATAGTGTTTTACAACGTTACACTAGCTCAAACTACATTATGTCACGCGCTTGGAAACAATAGGGCAGCAAGAGCATCGATTAGAGATGAAAAAAATGAGCCATGCTATTGTAGAGGGTCCCTACGTCAAGGTGTAGGATCTAATGAGATGTCTCTAGGTGTCACGGAGTCTGAGTAGTCACCCGTCAAAGCTGAACGATTTTTTTTGTCTCAGGGCTCTTAAGGGACTATGCTCGAATGAAGTATCCCGGAAGCAAACAACTTTGTCGCACACCAAAAAGACATCTCCTAGCCACATGGATGTGTTGGCGCAATCAGTTTGGTGCCATGACCCAATGTTTGCAAAATATAGCGTTTGACAGCATTACATTGGCTCAAACTGCATTATGTCGTGTGTTTTGAAACAATAGGGCAGCAAGAGCATCGATTGGATTTAGAAAAAACCAAGATAGGCTATTGTAAATGGTTCCAATGCCAAGTTTTAGAATCCAATGATTCGTCTATAGGTTCCACGGATTCCAAGTACTCACCCGTCGAAGTTGAACAAGTTTTTGGTCTTAAGACTCCTAAGGGACTACGCCCGCATGAAGTAGCCCAGAAGCAACAACTGTGTTGTGCACCAAAACGACACCTCCTCTAGTGTTCACCTAGCCACTCAGATGTGTCTACGCATTTTTTTTGGTGCCACGGCTCACCGTTTACAAAATATAGCATTTGACAGCCTTATACTGGCTCAAACTGCACTATTTCACACGTTTGGAAACAGGGCAGCGAGAGAAATGATTGGAGACGGAAAAATCCAAGACACTATTATAGAGCATCCCTACACCAAGTTGTAGGATCTAACGAGATATCTCTAGGTGCTAAAAATTCTGAGTAGTCACCTGTCGAAGTTGAATGATTTTTTGGTCTCAGGGCTCTTAAGGGACTACACCCGAATGAAGTAGCCTAGAAGCAACGACATTGTCATGCACCAAAATGACACCTCCTCTAACATTCTCTTGGCCACCTAGATGTGTCAGCGTAGTTGTTTCAGTGCCACGACCCACCGTTTGCATAATATAGTGTTTGACAGCCTTACACTGGCTCAAACTGCACTATTTTACTTATTTGGAAACAATATGGTAGCGAGAGCACTGATTGGAGAAGAAAACAACCAAGACATGCTATTGTATAGGGTCCCCACAATAAGGTGTAGGACCCAATGAGACATCTCTAGGTTCCATAAAATCCGAGTAGTCACTTATCAAAGTTGAACAATTGTTTGGTCTCAGGGCTCTAAAGGGACAACGTTCGAATGAAGTAGCTTAGAAGAAACGACGTTATCGTGCACCAAAATGAATCCTCCTCTAGTGTTCACTTAGCCACCCTAATGTGTTGGCACAGTCGATTTAGTGCCATGACCCACCATTTGCAAAATATATCATTTGACAGCCTTACAATGGCTCAAACTGCATTATTTCATGAGTATTCAAATAAAAGGGCAGTGAGAGCATCGATTGGAGATGAAAAAAACCTAGAAAGGCTATTGTATAGGGTCCCTACACCAAGGTGTAGGATTTAACGAGACATCTCTACGTGTCACAAAGTCCAAGTAGTCACCCGTCAAAGTTGAATGATTTTTTAGTCTCAGGGCTCTTAAGGGACTACACCCGAATGAAGTAGCCTGGAAGCAACAACATTGTCATTCACCAAAACAACGCCTCCTCCAGCGTTTTTCTGGCTACCTAGATGTGTCAGCGTAGTTGTTTCAGTGCCACAACCCACCGTTTGTAAAATATAGTGTTTGACAGCCTTACACTGGCTCAAACTACACTATTTCACGCATTTGGAAACAATATGGCAGCTAGAGCACTGATGGGAGAAGGGAAAAAATGATATAGGCTATTGTAGAGGGTCCTCACATCAAGGTGTAGCATCTAATGAGATGTCTCTAGGTGCCATGGAGTCTGAGTAGTCACCCATCGAAGTTGAACGATTTTTTGGTCTTAGGGCTCTTAAGGGACTACGCCCGAACAAAGTAGCCCGGAAGCAATGCCATTTTCATGCACCAAAATGACACCTCCTCTATTGTTCACCTGTCCACCTAGATGTGTCAGCGTAGTTGTTTTAGTGCCATGACCCACCGTTTGAGAAATATAGTATTTGACAGCCTTACACTGGCTCAAACTACACTATTTCACGCGCTTGGAAACAATAGGGCATCAATAGCACCAATTGGATACGGAAAAAAATGAGAAAAGCTATTTGACATAGTCCCCACGTCAAGGTGTAGGATCCAAAAAGATGTACCTAGGTGCCACGAAGTTTGAGTAATCACCCGTCGAAGTTGAAAGATTTTTTTGGTCTCAAGGCTCTTAAGGGACTACGCCCGAACGAAGTATCCAAAAAGCAACAACATTTTCACACACCAAAATGAAACCTCTTCTAACATTCACCTAGCCACTTGGATGTTTTCACACAGTCAGTTTGGTGCCATGACCCACCATTTGCAAAATTATAGCATTTGACAGCCTTACACTGGCTCGAACTACACTATTTCATGTGTTTAGAAATAATAGGGCAGCGGGAGAGCAACGATTAGAGACAGAAAAAACTGAGATATGCTATTGTAGAGGGTCCCTACTCTTGAGGTGAAGGATCTGATGAGACATCTCTAGGTGCCAAAAAGTTTGAGTAGTCACCCGTCAAAATTGAATGACTTTTTGGTCTCAGGGCTCTTAAGGGACTACGCCTAAAAAAAGTAGTCCGGAAGCAACGACGTTGTGATGCACCAAAATGATGCCTCCTTATAGCCTTAACCTGGCCACTCAGATGTGTCAGCACAGTCGGTTCGGTGCCATGAACCACCGTTTGTAAAATATAGCGTTTAACAACCTTACACTGGCTCAAACTACACTATTTTGCACGTTTGGAAACAATAGGGTAGTGAGAGAACTAATTGGAGATGGAAACAACCAAGATAGGATATTGTAGAGGGTCACCACAATAAGGTGTAGGATCTAATGAGACATCTCTAGGTTTCCCACGGAGTTCGAGTAGTCACCCGTCGAAGTTGAATAGTTTTTTGATCTCAGGGATCTTAAGGGACTACGCTCGAACGAAGTAGCTCGGAAGCAACGATGTTGTTGCGCACCAAAATGACACCTCATCTAGCATTCACCTAGCCACCCAAATTTGTTGGCATATAGGTTCGGTGCCACAACTCACCGTTTGCAAAATAGAGTGTTTGACAGCCTTACACTGGCTCAAATTGTACTATTTTGTGACCTTGGAAACAATAGGGCAGCGAGAGGACCGGTTAGAGACGGAAAAAACCAATATAGGCTATTGTAGAGGGTCCCCACACAAAGGTGTAGGATCTGACGAGACGTCTCTAGGTTACACGGAGTTTGAGTAGTCACCCGTCGAAGTTGAACAATTTTTTGGTCTCAGGGCTCTTAAGGGACTACGCCTGAATGAAGTAGCTCGGAAGCAACGACATTGTTGTTTACCAAAAATATATCTACTCTAGCGTTCACCTTGTAACCTAGATGTTTCAGTGTAGGTTTTTCAGTGCCACGACCCATCGTTTGCAAAACATAGTGTTTAACAGCCTTACACTGGCTCAAATTACACTATTTCACGTGTTTGGAAACAATAGGGAAACGAGAGCACCGAATGGAGACGGAAAAAAATGAGACATGATATTGTAGAGGGTCCCCACATCGAGTTGTAGGATCTAATGAGATGTCTCTAGGTGTCACGGAGTCTGAGTAGTCACCCGTCGAAGTTGAACAATTTTTTGGTCTCAAGGCTCTTAAGGGACTACACTCGAATGAAGTAGCACGGAAGCAATTATGTTGTTGCACACCAAAAAGATGCCTCCTCTAGCATTCACCTGGCCACTTAGATGAGTTAGCGCAATCGGTTTCGTGCCACAACCCACCATTTGTAAATTATAGTGTTTGACAGCCTTACATTGTCTCAAACAACATTATTTCATGCATTTGGAAACAATATGGCAGAGAGAGCACCGATTGGAGATGAAAAAACTAAGATAGGATATTGTAGAGGGTTCCCATGTCGAGGTTTAGGATCCAATGATACGTCTCTAGGTGCCACAGAGTCCGAGTAGTCACCCGTTGAAGTTGAACAGTTTTTTGGTCTCATGGCTCTTAAGGGACTATGCTCGAACAAAGTAGCCCGGAAGCAATGATGTTGTTAGGCACCAAAACTACACTCCTTATAGCATTCACCTAGCCATTTAGACGTGTCGGCACAGTCGGTTTGGTTCCACGACCCACTGTTTGCAAATATAGTGTTTGACAGCCTTACACTTGCTCAAACTACACTATTTCATGCATATTCAAACAATAGGACAGCGAGAGTAGTGATTGGAGACGGAAAAAACCAAGATAGGATATTGTAGAGGGTCCCTATGCCGAGTTGTAGGATCCAGCGAGACATCTCTAGGTGCCACGAAGTCTGAGTAGTCACCCGTCAAAGTTGAATGGTTTTTTGGTCTTAGGGCTCTTAAGGGATTACACCCGAACGAAGTAGCTCGGAAGCAACGACGTTGTCGTGCACCGAAATGATGCCTCCTCTAGTTTTCACCTGGCAACCTGGATGTTTTGGCACATTCAGTTCGGTTCCATGACCCACTATTTGCAAAATATAGTTTTTGGCAGCCTTACACTGTCTCAAACTGCACTATTTTGTGCGTTTGGAAACAATAGGGCAGCGATAGCATCGATTGGAGACGGAAAAAACTGAGACAGGATATTGTAGAGGGTACCTACGCTGAGGTGTAGGATCCGACAAGATGTATCTAGGTGCCATGAAGTCTGAATATTCACCCATCGAAGTAGAACGGTTTTTTTTTTGTCTTAGGGCTCTTAAGGGACTACGCCCAAACGAAGTAGCTCGTAAGAAACAACGTTGTCGACAACCAAAATGATGCCTCCTCTAGCATTCACCTGGCCACCCAGATATGTTGGCGCAGTCAGTTTGGTGCCATGACATCCCGAGGCATGACTTCTCACTACTCGCCTCCATTCATTTCCTAGGACTGCCTAGAAAAGGTAGTTTGTAAACAATTATGTCATGAAGGCTCAAGGAATGTCAGGTAGGCTCCTGATCGGGTGTTCTGACTCCAAATTGGGTCTCCCTAGAGCCCTCCATAGCGCCCTATTATCATCTAATTTTGATTTCGCAATTTTTTTTTAAAAAAAATGGAAAATTTGAAATTTTTCAAAAGTGTTATTTTACGTGGTTTATCACTCTCATTACGACTGTCTCATTTTTGTGATCGTTCTGGTCTTCGTTTCGTCCATTTCGGGTGAGAACTCCTCCTGACAGGCTTTAAACTGCATTAAAATTAGTTAATATTTAATTAATTAATTACTCTTTGTTTGATAAAATTAATTTTTGAATAACTTGGGAGTATTTAATTAAATAAATATTAATTAAAATTCATCCGACAAGTTTTATTTTAATTGTTGGGGAAAAATAAGCTTCCGCTTCCCATTGCCAAGATGCCAAATTGGCTTCCCAAACCTGGATTTCCCCTTTCTTGGCAAAATTGTTTTAAATTCCCACTTGTGGGATTTCTTTTCACAATTGCGAAATTAATGAATTGGCAAACGGGCAAAAATCTTCCAATTTCCCACACGGGGAAATTAAGTGGGATTGCCAACCCGCTTTGCCATTTCCGTTGGCAATTATCGTTGCTTTCCCCATTTCCCCTCTGGCAATTAATCCCACTACCCGGGAAGAGAGGAAGTTGGATTAATCCTTATAGCTTCCTCCGTAAAACTCTTTGCAAGAAGTCGTGCTAAACTTTCCAAGAGTAATATTTTATCACATCCCACAATACTGTGAACGCCATTGTGAAGAAGAAATACAAGGATGATAGCAAAATCATTTTTCATGGTGAAAGAAGACAGTCCAAACCAAATCAAATTTCAACACTAGTGAAGGAGAAGACAGACAAGCTTCCACGCATAGGAGGGAGGACAATAGGTGAGAGGAAAGCCAAAAAGACTTGCGCATGTTTTAAAGGAGAAAGACAACAAAAAGAATCCACACGCATTTAGCCAGAGGACAGTCCAAAATGCATAAAGTCACAAGATAAACTAAATTTTCCACGTGGTACAACCCAAGAAGTTTCCACGCACCCACAAAAGTTGTCCATGCTAAGGAGAGAGAGTTTCCACGCATGTAGCATATTCCATACCAGGAATAAAGAAGAAACCAAGCCTTTATTCATGCATTTGATCTTGGAGAGCCCACACACCAATCAAGAGGAAAAGCTATGCCTGGGAGAAGGAACACGCAGCTATCCATACATACCAAAGAATAAAGCTATGCAGACCAAAGTAAGGAGAATCAGATTCGCACAACTATTTCTTCACCAACTACAACCATGCACTGCCAAAGAGAAATCATTCTCACACATTATTGGAGGTAGCAAGAAGGCAGTCCATAAAGAAAAGAAATAAGACCCACGCATTAGCAAAGATAAACAACTACGCATAAGACAAAACAAAACAAAACAAAAATTCCACGCTGGAGAAAAGAAGAAGGCAGGTCATGCAATCATTTATCAACGCATTCACCCTGGCAGAAAACTTGCAGTTAAATAAAATTTTAAAAAAAAAAGAAAAAAGAAAAGTAGCAAACTATCCAATGCATTCATCAGGTATTCACTATCGAAGTTATATACGTTACCCAAAGCAGCAAACTGTGCATGTAAGGGAAGGAGAAACAAAATCACTCGCTGCCAAAGGAAAAAATATCAGGCTCGTGCAACCCACGCGTTGACGGAAAATCTAAATAATTCTTCACGCTAAAGCAATCAGAATCCAGAAAGACAGAGAAATAGCGAATTAAAAAGATTAAATTTGATCCTACGTGGAGCCATTTCGACCGGATATTTTTTTTTAAAAAAAGAGTTATTATTTTTGCCGTGTTTTGTAACTATTGAAGTAATCAACTTTGAAGCTTGATATCTTGAATTCTGATTATCGTCAGGAAGAAAAGTTTAGTTCATTAAATTCTCCCCACATTCATGTTCTCCTTTTCCAAACTTCAAATGCACAGCACCTCATTTGATATTTTTCACGAACTCGAGAAAAACCTAGTTTGCTCAATTTTGCCACGCGCGCAGTTTTAGCTTGGCAGAAGGCCTACTTTGAGAATCCATATCTCGAGCCCAGACGATCATGAAGAGAAACAGTTTAGTTCATTGAATTCTTCCCATATTCATGTACGTATTTGGAAAATTTCAAATGTACAACACTTTGTTTGATATTTGTCACAGGGTCAAATAAAATGCAGTTTGCATGTTGCGCACAGTTTTCAGCCAGCCAAGGTGGCTCACTTCGAGAGTTGATATTTTGAATTCAGATGATCGTCAAAATAAAATAATTATTTCGTTCATTTTTTCCCACCTTCATATGCTTCGTTACCATGTTGTAGATGCCCAGAGTGACGTTTCATATTTTTCCTAGACTAAAACCAAACGGGATTTTCACAGTTTTACACTTGCATTTTCCTAGCAGTTTCAGAAGAGTCAACTTTGACCTTTAATATTTGATTGAAGAAATTGATTGGGGAAAAACCTTCTGACATGCAAACTTGTGGTACTTTAATATACTTCCTCATGCAATGAGAAATTCTCAGGACAAGATTTGTTATTTTCCCAGGGCAATTTGTGCAGTTTTGTAAGATGGAAGTAATAGCCTGAAATCACGTTTCTATCACAGTCATGTCATTCCCAAAAAAAATGATGTTGCAGTATAGGTTCGAGGGAATTCTATTCTCCTCGACACTCCATTCAAATTATGAGAACATCGTCGATACCAACTTGAGACACATCAATATAGGTTGATTCTGCAATTGCATATTAACCGAAGGCGAGTCACAATTTTCCTTACGCTTGTTCTGGATTGGTCATCACTTGCATGGATCTACCATGAACTACATAGTGTGGTGATTCAACTCCAATGGCTCCGAAATGGAAGCAACCCCTAGCTTCCTCATTATGCGGTATAAGTCGTAGCTATTGGCATTGGTCTCTTCGAAGTCAAAAGTCATTATTATCGGCAGAGATCGATAATGGGAGAATCTTGTCTACAAAAATTGTTTTCACTTGATAATCTTGTGAAGTTATTCATTGAAAAACCAAGACCAATGATAATTACGGTTGTGCGGATCATCAAGCAAGGTGACATCATTCAAGCATGTCCTTGTCAGCTCTCAGTTAACAGCGTGCACAATACTTCATCGGCCAATCTTTAAGTTGTTTTGTTCTTGAATTGGATGATCGTGAGTAAATTAGAATGCCAACACTTTAGGATGGTGACAAAGACAAAATACATAACTCTAGGAGGTGAATTACAATTTTGGCTCTTGGAAGATCTTCTCAATGGCGAAAGATCAAAAGTTAGATTCTGATAAGCCAAGGTGGTGTAACGACTACAGTCTCGCAAAAAATGAATAATTCATCATGGAAGGCTATTCGGAGCATGTGTAGAATTGTGTGTAATTTTGAATGTGAATACGAATGAAGGTGAACTTGCTCACACCAGGATGTTGCTCAAATGGAGGGGTGGATGAATTGCTCAAGTTTCAAGCTCGACACTCTTGTCATTTGGAGGATTGCAGAGCACGGTCAATGAGTTCATTCCTGTACGATCGGGATAGGCAGAATCTTGGCCCAATGGATAAGGCACTGACCCTAGGTGTCTTGATCTAGGTGGCAAATTGTTGACTAGGATGTCTATGTGTGCGTCCAAGTCATTTAAGTGGGTCCACATGACCCATTTCTCTTATTTATGTATTTGTCCTTAAATGACTTTTTGACTTAAGTGATTTCTATTTTTGGTTGTCTTTAATAAAGTTGGTTAGAAAAAGTCAAAGGTCACTTAAGTGCCTTATTTAATGATCATGTAAAACCCTAACTACTTTGTAACCAACTTTTGGGTTATAAAAGGAAGCGAGGGGCTCATTTGTAAAGGGTGACTTTGAGAGAGGAGAATGAAATACTTTTGTGTGCAAGCTTTGTTTCTGGAAGAAACTTTGTGTTCTTTTGTGAAAAACATTTTGGAGTTAATAAAATACGACCTTTGTGTCTCATTCATTTTCTCTTGTAATATTTGATGTTCTTATGTTCATTAGATGTTAGGTGTTTGAATCTTGCATGCAAATATTATCTTTGATCTTATTGTCAACATTATTAATCGGTTGTTCTAGTTCACAGTGATCAAGCTCGGATTATCTACTTGCTCATTTGTGTTCCCTTTTACACGTTCTTATTTAGCTAACTTAAAATTCATTTTATTTGTGTTGGTTATTCATCTTTCCTCTTCATGCAATATTAGGCTTTGTTTTTACCTAACACTTGCATGTTCTTTCGGTTCATTCCATTTCACTCCTTTCCTTCATCTCATTCCATCTCCCTCATTCATTTTTCTTTCCATTGATGTTCCAAAACACCCCCCACATACAATTTTGAATGTATAGATGTAAATACAATTTTGGTTTTCAATAAAGGCAAGTCCCAACTTCATTGAGGAGGGACTTTGTTCCCACACTGTTGCATGTCATTTGCATATCTGCAAATCTATATGCTAATAGTTTTTGGTGACTTCGCTGGGGATGAAGGAATTGTTAAAAGGTGCTTGGTTAAATATTTATGACTATCTCCTTTGTACAAGCTTCAGTTCTTCAACCGAACCTTGTGCCCAACGAAAATTTCCAAGGAGACATTGCTGCCCACCTTCGAACAATAGCTTGGGAAAACCATGAAAGCTTGCAGCAATTTATGGCTGTTGATAGAGTCATTGACAGAGAAATCTACACCGAAGACCTTAGAAGAAGAGCACCCGCACTTGTGGCCAGAAGACCTCCTAGACACGTGTTGATCGTTGTTCACCGACGTAGTCCTCTTCCACCAAGGTAATAAGTTGTATGACTATTACAGGTAACCCACCTATCTTGAAACCAAATATTATTTTTGCAGATACTCAAGAAGACATATCATCATATTTGAGGCAAGCTATTTGGGAAAAGCGCACATGTAACTATCATTTTCATCTCACCGCATCAGTACTAGATAACAAAGAAGAGAATGTCGAGAGTTGCTAGAGCTATTCAGGCGCAAATAGCTCAAGAAAGAGAGCAAAGAGAAAGGGCTAGAGTTGGTCGAAACAAGCTAGTGATCCCTTCACAATAAATATTTCAAACTGGAAGGCAAGAGGTTTACGTGAGGAGAAAAAGCTAAAGGTCGATCTAACCCCACTTTTGACTTTCAAGGAAAATTTGGTTTCAAGTTATCTCCTCCAAAGAAGAACACACCTCGTAGATCTTCAAGCCTTGCATCAAGTTCAGAAAGAGCAAGCAAGGAAGGAATCACTACCAATCAAGCACTTATCCTTGCTCACATTGTTTTACCTTCACATACCACCTTTCCCAAAATGGCAGTCAACGTACCATGGGGAAATGCCATAAGCCCATTGGCCTTACCTACTTGACATGAACTCCCACGAGGATCAAGAAATATTCTTCCCAAGTTTGACAGAGATGAGAAGATGTCACCAGATGACCATATTTCTGCCTTTTTCACTACATGTGCTCTTTTTTCAGTAGAATATAAATATGTTACTATTCACCTCTTCATCGAAACATTGCATGATATTGCTGCAGATTGGTTTCATCATCTGCCCAATAGATGTATCACAAATTGGAATGATATGAAAACTAAGTTTGAAAATCGATTCAAGACGGTAGAAGATGAACATGCTCTTCTTGTCCAACTATCTCAGGCAAAGAAAGAGCCAACATAACCCATGAGGAATTTTGTGGCTAAATTCAACAAAATGGTGAACAAAGTTCCCGTCGGGATTCGTCCAAACCTTGATGGAAAAAAATGTTTCTTTATTAACGCACAACAACCAAAAGTGTGCTATAGGCTGAGAAGGGCTAGAGTGGCTACTTTGGAACTTGCTCAATCCTTGGCCATAGAAATTGAAGATGACTTAATCATGGTAGGAAAATTCAAGAAAATTCCCTCAAAGGAAAGAGTCAAGAAACTCCCAACTCTTCAGAAGCTATACTCACTAAGTTGGCTAATGATGTGCTGGCTTTGAAAAAGCAAGTTGCTCAAAGTAGTAAACCTACTCCTTACAAAGACATCCCAATAAAAGGATACATTCCCAACAAAGCCAGGATTACAGGTGCTCTAATGAGGCTTGCTATTGAAGCAGCTCCCGCAACTAATTCAAAATGTGACATCATTGAAGAAAGCGATGATGAGGTTGAGGTTATCAAGGTTGGTGAGGAAGAGCCGAATTCTAAGACATCTGAACCTGAAGATGAAGATCCTGAGGGGGAAATTAATAATCATTTCTTTGAGTATCGTTCAGAGGAAGAAGACAAATACGAAGAAATTATAGAAGATATGAATAGTCAATTCTTTGCTGTCTTCACGCGCTCTCAGAAAAAGGAGCAGGATACCACTAAGGTGGGAGATAAAGAGGTTTCCAAGGAAACTCCCAAAGAATCCAAGACAAATGAGGCTTCTAAAGAGTCCAAGACGACTGAGGTTTCAAAGGTCAAAACTATCTTAAAAAAGGAGGGCCTTTGTTAGATCAATCAGTTGGTAAACCAACTACGAAGAAAGCTTCTTCTTCCACATCCATATCGACCAAGCCCAAGGCAAAGGTCAAAAGTGTGCCACCATCAAGTTCGACAGAACTAATATCTGAGACTTCAAGTACGGTTACTTTGCTTAAATTTGATATCATTGATCATATCAATAAAACAAAAATTTCCATGTCACAGGTAGAGTACTTGAAGTCCAATAAGGATCAACTCGAGAAATTGGTCCATTTTATCAAAGGCGGCTCTACTGTTCATTCCTCCAAAGGAATTCTGAAAACTCCCAAAGATGGGAAAACTCAAAATATTGTGGTGGCCACTACACCTTCCAATGAAAAGATTAAACATTTCGTTGTGTCCTTTCTGATCAACGGATGCAAATTAATTAATTGCATTATAGACTCTAGAGCCTCAGATAATGTCATGCCGGAAAAAGTAGCACATGCTCTTGGTTTGACTTGTACAAGAACATTTGGATCGTGTTACTCCATTAAAACCAAGCAAGTTCCTCTGATCGGGCAAATTAAAGAAAACCAAATGGTTTTAGCCCAATTCCCTCAAAAGTGAGTTAAAGTAACTATTTTAGTTGCTGATATTCCCGCATCGTATGGAATGTTGTTGAGCAGGAAATTTTGTAGAGATCTAGGTGGAGAAATTCAAATGGATTGGTCTCACTCCATGATCCCTATCAATGGATAAATGAAGAAGCTTATGCCAGAAACTCAGGAAAAATTTACAGTGACGAAAACTGAAGATCCTCGCGCATAGATCCTTTTCCAAGGCTCAAGTATGGGTAACTATATGATGACTGCAAAAATTCATACCCCTGAGATCACTTGCCAAGATTCCAATGAGATATGGACTCTTGAGTTCGATGGAAGTTGTTGCTTGACGAGCTCTGGTGTAGGAGTAGTGCTCATATCTCCAAATGGTAAAATGTTTCCTTTTTCCTACAAACTTGAATTTTCAAATACTAATAACACTGCAGAGTATGATGCATTAACCCTTGGCCTTCAAGCTATAGAGGAGAAAGAGATAAAAAATTTAGAAGTCTTTGGGGATGCGGAATTGATCATGAAACAGGTAAGAAATCAGTTCCAAGTAAAGAATGATCGTTTGAAACACTACAAAAATAAAGTGTGGGGTGCAATAGAAGTCTTCAACGCTTTTTCCATAAAATTTGTCCCTCATGAAAAGAGTGACAAAGCAAATTCTCTAGCAGTCTCAACTTCATTAATGATTCCTCATTCATAATTTGATCAAGTCAAATAAACCATTGAAATGGTTTTTAGGTCGAGTGTTCCTGACAATGCAGAAAATTGGAAAGTATTTAATGATGATCAACAAATTATTGCCTTCTTGGAAAAGAGAGAGAATTTTGAACAGTTGTACTTTGAAGGAAGTGATTCTACATTTCGTGAATCAACTACCTCACCCATTCAGGAAGGAGTTGAGAATGAAGATCTTGGTGATGGCATCATCCAACTCAAAGGAAATAAAATTCCCAAAGGAGTGGTTTCACTTGAAGAACTTTTTGACAAACATGACAGGTTTATCAAAGAGAAAGAGTAGGTAGGACCTACGAATTCTGCTGACTATGAGCAAGTTAACATTGGTACCAAGGATAAACCTCACCTGGTCAATATCGGTAAGTGTTGCTCACCTGAGGAGTGCAGGAAATTCATAAGCCTCCTCACCAAATATTCTGACGTTTTGGCTTACTCATATGAAGATTTTAAGTCTTTCCAACCTAGGGAGATGGAGCATGCCATACCCTTGAGGACTGGTGCAGTTCCATTTAGGAAAAAGCAAAGACAATATAATCCCAAGATTGCAGGAACAATATTTCATGAAGTTCAAAAGATGCTAGATGCACGAATAATGTTTCCTATTCGACATTCGACCTAGATAGCTAATAGTGTACAGGTTCACAAGAAAAATGGAGAAATTAGGATTTGAGTAGATTTACGCAATCTTAATCAAGCTTCCTTGAAGGATAAATACCCACTGCTAGTCATAGACCATATTCTACAGGTAGTAATTGGATTGGAAATGCTATCATTGCTAGATGACCTCTCTGGCTATAGTCAGAGTGAAGTGGCTACAGAAGATCAACATAAAACCAAGTTCACTAACCCCTGGGGTACGTTCGCGTATAGAAGAATGCCCTTCGGTTTGATTAATGTCGGTGCTACTTTTCAAAGGGCTATGGATATGGCATTTATAGATTATAAAAACAAAATCATCATGATATATCTAGATGACTTGACAGTATTCTCAAAGAAATGAGAATATCACATAAGAGATTTAGAGAAAATATTACAAAGGTGAAAACTTCATAAGATTTCTCTGAATCCAAAAAATTATGTGTTCGAAGTTATAGAAGGGAAACTCCTAGGTCATATTGTTTCTAAGGAAGGAACTAAGATCGATCTGAACGCATTCAAGCTATCAAGAATCTTTCCTTGCCTACAAGTAAGCCTGGAGTCCACTCCTTCTTTGGGAAGGTGAAATTTTTGGGAAGGTTAGTGCTAGATTTTGCCGAGCCGACTAAAGAAATCGCTGATATGATGAAAGGAAAAGAATCCTTCAAATGGTCAAAGGAAGGTAGAGAGGCATTTGAGTAAATCAAGAGTGCTATTACAAAAGCTCCTACATTGGTGTGTCCCGATTTTAGAAAGGATTTCATAATTTATTGTTATGCTCCACCGCACACAATCTCTGCCATTTTGACTCAACACAATCAAGAGGGGATCAATTATCCTATTGCATCCATGAGTTCTGGATTCAAGAAACATGAATTTAATTACACTCCTCTTACGATACATGTGTACGTGGTAGTGAGAGCCCTGAAACACTTCAGGTACTATGTGTTGAATTCTCACACCAAAGTCTTAGTTCCAGACACCACAGTGAAATCAATGCTGACACAATAGGAACCAGGATCTAAAAGAGGTAATTGGGTCTCCAAGATCCAGGAATATGATTTGGACATCAAGCCTACCAAGTTGGTTAGAGGAAGAGGACTCTGCCAACTCATCACAGAGAACGAACCATGAGATAACTCTGAAGAAGAACCAGTTGAAGAAAAATTACCACTGGTGGTTTTTTCTAGTACCACAGATGAATGGTATTCTGATATTGCCTACTTTCTCACATATGGTGAGTGTTCAAAGAATCTAACAGCTAAGGAGAAATGAACTATCAAACTAAGAGCTGTTAGGTACGTCATTTGGGATAACACATTGTTCAAGAAAGGAATTGACGACATGTTCCTTAGATGTGTTGATAAAGAGAAACAACGTAGATTGTTGAAATATTTCCACAATCATGCTTGTGGCAGTCATTTCTCTAGCCCAGTAACAGCCCATAAAATTCTGAGAGTACATTATTACTAGCCCACTATGTTTTCCGATGCTCAGAAATGGGTGATAAAATGTGAAGCTTGTCAACAATTTGTTAGAAGACCAAAGTTGGCAGCTTTTCCTTTGAAGCCAGTTGTTATTGAAGAACCATTTCAACAATGGGGTTTAGATTTCATTGGGGTTTTGAATCCTAATTCTAGTGCTGGTCATACTCACGTGCTCACCACAACTGACTACTTTACAAAGTGGGTAGAAGCTATATCAGTGAAACAAACATCTACTGCAGTAATTTGTGACTTCATCAAAGAAAATATATTGGTTCGTTATGGAATTCCACACAAGATCGTGACGGAAAATGCCTCAAATTTTTATTCTATAGAGATGATAGGTTTTTGTTATGGGTATGGGATATCTTTGTCTCATTCGTCAGATTACTACCCTCAGGGAAATGGTCAGACTGAATCCATTAACAAAAACATCATTACTATTGTGCGCAAGTTAGTAGAATAAAATCAAAGAATTTGGCATAAAAAGTTATATGACGCATTGTGGGCTGACCGCATAACTCTGAAAAGGGCAATCGGGATGTCTCCATTTCAACTTTTATATGGAACCGATGCTCAAATTCCTGTCACACTAGAGTTATCAGCATTAAAATTGGCCTAAGCAGTTGATGATGAATGCTTCACCAATGCATTAGATAAAAGAACCATGTTCTTAAGAAAGCTTGAGGAACAAAGAAGTCATGTGGCAAACAGGATTGAGGAACATCAATCCAAGGTAAAGAAATTGTTTGACAGAGAAACCAGGGAAAGAAAATTTCAAATCAATGACTTAATTCTTCTCTTGGACAAAAGACATGAACCGAAAGGAAAGCATGGGAAGTTTGACTCGCTGTGGCTAGGCCCATTCAAAATAAGACATTTCTATGGAGATAGTACCTATTACTTGGCATATCTTGATGTAACTCATTTTCCTTTGCCCTACAGTGGGCAATATCTCAAGCACTATCAATATTGAAAATGGGTTGTTCCTTGTATGTACATAGGTAATTAGGATTTTGGTTTGTTTGTTTCCCTGTTTTTCGGTCTCCTCTCTTATGTCACTCCATTTTTTGTGCCCCATCGTGTTGAGATCATGTTCATGAATATTTTGGTCTAGGTCCGTTGCTGCGTCCATAAAGTCCTTGTCCCTAATCAGAGCCAGTTGTTATCAGCTAATTTTGACTTCGCAAAATTATTTTTAAAAAAATGGAAATTTTGAAATTTTGCAAAAGTGTTGTTTTGCGTGGTTTATCACTCTCATTACGACCGTCTCATTTTTGTGATCGTTCCAGTCTTCGTTTCGTCCATTTTAGGTGAGAACCTCTCCTGCCAGGCTTTAAACTGTGTTAAAATTAATTAATTAATTACTCTTTGTTTGATAAAATTAATTTTTAAATAACTTGGGAGTATTTAATTAAATAAATATTAATTAAAATTCATCTGACAAGTTTTATTTTAATTGTCAGGGAAAAATAAGCTTCCGCTTCCCATTGCCGGGATGCCAAATTGGCTTCTCGGGCACGAATTTCCCCTTTCCGGGCAAAATTGTTTTAAATTCCTGACTGTGGGATTTCTTTTCACAATTGCGAAATTAATGAATTGGCAAACGGGTAAAAATCTTCCAATTTCCCACATGGGGAAATTAAGTGGGATTTCCAACCCGCTTTGCCATTTCCGTTGGCAATTGTCATTGCTTTCCTCATTTCCCCTCTGGCAATTAATCCCACTACTGGGGAAAAGAGGAAGTTGGATTAATCTTCATAACTTCCTCCGTCAAACTCGTTCGAAGAAGTTGTGCAAAACTTTCCAAGAGTAATATTTTATCACATCCCACAATACTGTGAACGCCATTGTGAAGAAGAAATACAAGGACGATAGCAAACTCATTTTTCATGGTGAAAGAAGATAGTCCAAACCAAATCAAATTTCAACACTAGTGAAGGAGAAGACAGACAAGCTTCCATGCATAAGAGGGAGGACAGTAGGTGAGAGGAAAGCCAACAAGACTTGCACATGTTTTAAAGGAGAAAGACAACAAAAAGAATCCACACGCATTTAGCCAGAGGACAGTCCAAAATGCATAAAGTCACAGGATAAACTAAATTTTCCACGTTGGACAGCCCAAGGAGTTTCCACGCACCCACCAGAGTTTTCCACGCTAAAGAGAGAGAGTTTCCACACATGCAGCATATTCCACACCAGGAGTAAAGAAGAAACCAAGCCTTTGTTCACGCATTTGATCTTGGACAGCCCACACACCAGTCAAGAGGAAAAGCTATGCCTGGGAGAAGGAACACGCAGCTGTCCATACATGCCAAAGAATAAAGCTATGCATGCCAAAGTAAGGAGAATCAGTTTCTCACAGCCATTTCTTCACCAACTACAGCCATGCACTTGCAAAGAGAAATCATTCTCACGCATTATTGGAGGTAACAAGAAGGCAGTCCATAAAGAAAAGAAATAAGACCCATGCATTATAAAAGATAAACAACTACGCATAAGACAAAACAAAAACAAAAAAATCCACGTTGGAGAAAGGAAGAAGGTAGGTCATGCAATCATTTATCAACGCATTCACCCTAGCAGAAAACTTGCAGTTAAATAAAATTAAAAAAAAAAAAAGAGAAAAAAGAAAAGTAGCGAACTATCCAATGCATTCATCAGGTAGTCAGAGTTGAAGCTATACGCATTACCCAAAGCAGCAAACTGTGCATGTAAGGGAAGGAGAAACAAAATCACTCGCTGCCAAAGGAAAAAATATCAGGCTCGTGCAACCCATGCGTTGCTGGAAAATCAAAATAATTATTCACGCTGAAGCAACTAGAATCCGGAAAGAAAGTGAAATAGCAAATTAAAAAGATTAAATTTGATCCTACGCAGAGCCATTTCGACCCGATATTTTTAAAAAAAAAAAAGTTATTATTTTTGCCGCATTTTGTAACTGTTGAAGTAATCAACTTTGAAGCTTGATATCTAGAATTTTGATGATCATTAGGAAGAAAAGTTTAGTTCGTTGAATTCTCCCCACATTCATGTACTCCTTTGTCAAATTTCAAATGTGCAGCACCTCATTTGATATTTTTCACGAATTGAGAAAAACCTAGTTTGCTAGATTTTGTCGTGCGCGTAGTTTCAGCTTGGCAAAAGGCCTACTTTGAGACTCCATATCTCGAGCCTAGACGATCATCAAGAGAGATGGTTTAGCTTGTTGAATTCTTCCCATATTCATGTACATATTTAAAAAAATTTAAATGTACAACACTTCGTTTGATATTTTTCACAGGGTCAAATAAAATGCAATTTGCATGATTTTGCTATGCGCACAGTTTTTAACCTGCCAAGGTGGCTCAATTCGAGAGTTAATATTTTTAATTCAGATGATCGTCAAGAGAAAATAATTATTTCGTTCATTTTTCCCACCTTCATATGCTTCCTTGCCAAGTTGTAGATGCCCAAGGTGACAGTTCGTATTTTTCCCAGAATAAAACCAAACAGGATTTTTGCAGTTTTACACTTGCATTTTCCTAGCAGTTTCAGAAGAGTCAACTTTGACCTTTAATATTTGACTGAAGAAATTGATTGGGGAAAAACCTTCTGACATGCAAACTTGTGGTACTTTAATATACTTCCTCATGCAGTGATAAATTCTCAGGACAAGATTTGCTATTTTTCCCAGGGTAATTTGTGTAGTTTTGTAAGATGGAAGTAATAGCCTGAAATCACGTTTTTGTCATAGCCATGTCATTCCCAAACAAAATGATGTTGCGGTATAGGTTCTAGGGAATTCTATTCACCTCGACACTCCATTCAAAGTATGAGAACATCATCGATACCAACTTGAGACACATCAACATAGGTCAATTCTGCAATCACATATTAACCGAAGACGAGTCACAATTTTCCTAACGCTTGTTCTGAATTGGTCTTCACTTGCATAGATCCACCATGAAACCTGTATAGTGTGGTGATTCAACTCCAACGACTCCGAAATGGAAGCAACCCCTAACTTCCTCATTATGTGGTATAAGTCGCAGCTATTGGCATTGGTCTCTTCGGAGTCAAAAGTCATTGTTATCAGCAAAGATCGATAATGAGAGAATCTTGTCTACAAAAATTATTTTCACTTGATCATCTTGTGGAGCTATTCATTGAAAAACCAAGACCAATGATAATTACAATTATGCGGATCATCAAGCAAGACCACATCATTCAAGCGTGTCCCTGTCAGCTCTCAGTTAACAGCGTGCACAATACTTCATCAGCCAGTCTTTAAGTTGTTTTGTTTTTGAATTGGACAATCGTGAGTGAATCAGAATGCCAACACTTTGGGATGGTGACAAAGAAAAAATACATAACTCTAGGAGGTGAATTGCGATTTTGGCTCTTGGAAGATCTTCTCAATGTCGAAAGATCAAAAGTTGGATTCTAACAAGCCAAGGTGGCATAACGACTACAGTCTCACGACAAATAAATAATTCATCATGGAAGGCTATTCAGAGCATGTGTAGAATTACGTGTAATTATGAATGTGAATACGAATGAAGATGAACTTGCTCACACCAGGATGTTGCTCAAATGGAGGGGTGGATGAATTGCTCAAGTTTCAAGCTCGACACTCTTGTCATTTGAAGGATTGTAGAGCACGGTCAATGAGTTCATTCCCGTACAATCGGGATAGGTGGAATCTTGGCCCAATGGATAAGGCACTGACCCTAGGTGTCTTGATCTAGGTGGTGCATTGTTGACTAGGATGTCTATGTGTGCGTTCCAAGTCATTTAAGTGGGTCCACATGTACCCATTTCTTTTATTTATGTATTTTTCCTTAAATGCCTTTTTGACTTAAGTGGTTTCTATTTTTAGTTGTCTTTAATAAAGTTGGTTAGAAAAAGTCAAAAGTCACTTAAGTGTTTTATTTAATGATCATGTAAAATCCTAACTACTTTGTAACCAACTTTTGGGTTATAAAAGGAAGTGAGGGGCTCATTTGTAAAGGGTGACTTTGAGAGAGGAGAATGAAATACTTTTGTGTGCAAGCTTTGTTTCTGGAAGAAACTTTGTGTTCCCTTGTGAAAAACATTTTGGAGTTAATGAAATACGAACTTTGTGTCTCATTCATTGTCTCTTGTAACATTTGATGTTCTTATGTTCATTAGATGTTAGGTGTTTGAATCTTGCATGCAAATATTATCTTTGATCTTATTGTCAACATTATTAATCGGTTGTTCTAGTTCACAGTGATCAAGCTCTAATTATCTACTTGCTCAGGTGTGTTCCCTTTTACACATTCTTGTTTAGCTAACTCAAACTCCTTTTTATTTGTGTTAGTTATTCATCTTTCCTCTTCATGCAATATTAGGCTCTATTTTTACCTAACTCTTGCACGTTCTTTCAGTTCATTCCATTTCACTCCTTTCCTTCATCCCATTCCATCTCCCTCATTCACTTTTCTTTCCATTGATGTTCCAAAACACCCCCCACATACAATTGTGAATGTATAGATGTAAATATAGTTTTGGTTTTCAATAAAGGCATTCTCACCTACATTGAAGAGGGACTTCGTTCCCACACTATTGCATGTCATTTGCATACGTGCAAATCCATATGCTAACACACCCGAAGGCATATACCCCCCCCCCCCCCCCCCCCCAAATCAAACATGTTGGCAGTGACAATTTGCTGGACCCCGACCTCCGAGGGCATGACTTCTCATGCTACTTGGCTCACATCAATGAGATTGAAACAAGTTTAACAAATTACCATGTAAATATTCTAATGATTGTTCAATGATCTCTTTTTAAATCATGTTAATACACAATAGAGTCTTAAGAATATTTTTTGCATATCTTGTGCCAACTAAGTTCTACAATGTTTCTGTATTTTTATACAAGCGAATTCAAATTAGGACCTTATTGTTACACACATAAATAACAAGTTTAATTTGGACTAATACTTAACAAATATTTTGGAAGTACACTAAAAACATATAAAATGACTTGTAATAAATCCCTCAAGACCATTTTTAATTGTATACATTTTGTCCCACTTTGGAATGTGTTAACCACGTGCTTAAAATAAGAAAATTGATATAAGTTCACACTTGAATCTCTTGAAAAAAAAATGATCTTGCACCCAAGAACCTTTGAAACCATTAAATAACATAACATCATATATCATATATCATTTAGCAATAAAATTTAATAGATCATATATCATATATATCATATCCATAATGGTCACATAATCGAGGCCATCAAATGAAATCAAACATATATAACTAATATGGTTATGAAAACATACATAGAAGGATATCATGTGCAATGAAATCAAATAAAACATAGAAGTAATATCATTCTGAAAACCAACCTGGATATAACGTATCAAAATAAGTGTGTTGGACATGTCTCTGAAAATATAAGTTCATAACATGTATCAAACTAAGTGTGCCATACATATAGGACCACATGCGGTCGCATAAGGCTATATACAGGGACTATATGAAGAATTATAAACTAGGACCGGATGGCATATATATATCTATACATCCAGGTCCTATGAATCTAATCATGAATCATCTTCCCTCTCTTCACCCTACTAGAAGAAGCATATCCACATCTTGGGGATGTAGTGGAGGGAGATGTCACTACTTATTTCATTCGTGTGGTCCTAGGCGTCTCTACGAAGGCCTGTAACCTAGCCTGCACATTCATAAACAACAAGTTTTTAACAACAAAATGTTTAAAATACATTCAAAATTTAGAAACTGAGAATTTAGTTAATGCATGTGAAATCTTACTGCAATCTCATGATCCCTATCAATTTTTTGTCGATGCATTGCAGGGTCAATGACAGACTCATGAGGGGTAAGCTACATATAAATAAATAGTCCAAATTAAATATTTCATGTACGGGTAAGTACACCAAGTTGGGGGCCCAAAAGAGGGTCTTAAGTGGATGTATTTTTATGAAAACTAAAAAACTTCAACTTGTATGATTTTTTCAAAATAGTTACACTCAAAATTGGAGTATGTTGTAGAAATATGAATCGTAGAATTTTGAGTCTAGTTCCTAAGATACTAAATTTTATTGAAAACGGATAAGTTTAAGTGGGTCAAACAACTCAAATACCAAAAGGTGCTCCTATTTTTGTTAAAAAATATAATAGAGTGACTTGCATGCCCCCCTCCATTAATTGAGCACCATTTAGTATTTTTGAAAACCCTTTGGTAGAAAGATAACTAGGAGCATCTAGTTTGTGTTAGAATTTTTTTATATTTTTTAACTAGTATTTTTTTATTTATGATTTTTCTAGTACATAAATTTTATGTTTTGAAAAATAACGGAGCTCTGACCGTGCCCTCCCTAACTACCTCAAAAAATATTGAAAATTAGATTTTGTTTTTGAATATGTATAGAATTATGTCTAGTTTGTGCTAGTATAATTTTTTTTCAATTTTGATGACCCAAACAAAAGATACATGATGAAAGATAGACATATTTAAACTTCAAAAAATATCTATAAAAAGGCATAGTTAGAAAATAAATAATATGGAAACCTTATATTAGTCAGAAAATTTGAAAAATTATATTTTTAGAAAGAATAAACTCTTCTCTATGTCATGATATATATATTTTTAAATGGATTGATTGTTTTATTTTGATTTATCATAGAGGAAGTAGCATTTTTACATTTTACTATAAAAAAACACGTTGTTTGTTGTGTTTGTGCAGTTCCATGCCTCAGGGTTGGGGATCTAAACCAGATCCCAAGCCTTGAGGCATGTGTTGGAAAAGGTAAAAAGCATAACACGTATGTGTTATGCTTTTTTTATATATTATGGCCCCCTACCATCCCTTTTATTTATAGCATACATAATTCATACGCGTTATGCTTTGGTAAATCCCAAACCTAAAAATTTAAAACGTAATTGCGTAGTAATAAAAGGCGTACGTGTTTTACTTTTTTTCATGTTTTTGTCTAATTTTTGGCCCCCAACTTTTAGCACTTACGTGTACAAAATTTGATATTGTAGATTTAAGTAATAAGAAAAAATTCCTCCAAAATTTAACAAATTTAAAAAATTATACCTCAGCTAGTGGATCTACAGATGCTATGGCAATATCTACAACAGCCTCCATAGTCTGCATATAGGGAGGAGTCTCTCTGGTAGTCATAAGATATACAAAAAAATATGTAAAGATCAATATTAATCTAAATGATTACCACATAATAGACCCAAAGCATAATCGACACATAACATACCAATACATATTAATTTGCTAATAGAAACGAACCAAGGAATCTAGGTTTAATGATCTTCTAGGGAAGCTTCGATGTTACTCGAGTCTTCTAAATTCCTACAAGAGTAAATACACAACTAAACTTCCACAATTAGAAAAAAAGTGTAAAGAGAAACTAACTTACGTAAAATTCACGTGAGGCATGCCAATAGCCTTAGTGCCCAGAGAAGATGATGACCCATTAGGTTCCTGTGTATAAAATACAAACATATTAATATGTACATGTACACTTGAAACATTATAATAATAAAAGTGCAATCAAATGAAATTTGAAATGTAAGTACAACTTGCAACTTACGTTTGTAGCACGCCCACCTGTAGTAGCTAGCATGTTGACGTTGGATGTGTCATTTACCGGATCTTGTTGTTCAAAATATAAAAAAATAGCTTTTACATGTATGTACATCATGTAATCAAATAAATATATATTAAAATATTAAATGAATTAAACTATTATATATATATACATAATATTGATTTGACATTTACCTATGAAATACCCGAATCATTTGCACCAGTTCCAAAAACATTCGCCATCATCTCATATAGAGAAAAGAAATCATGTGAACCAGCAAATGATGTCTCGCCCGCAGTGCATATGACACCACATGATCCAAAATGGTGTGGTGCGCTAGAACTGACACCTCCACCAACATCACCAAATGTAATTTAGTCACTATGTTGGGTCAGAGTGTCAGTGAGCTCCCTTAATGCATGTAGTGTGTCAATCTCCACAACCTCCTTCACTGTAGCAGGGATAACTGAAGGTAGTGGGGGTTTTGGGGCATGGGGGATCCTTGGTTGACCAATGCATGCACCAGTTCTACTCTGTGCAGAGCCACCTCCTCGCCCATAAAACTCAGAAAAGTCAAAATAATTTGGGACCTCATTAAGCTCGAACTCACAATATAATTTCTTCAAAAAAATAGAGAGGAAACTCATTGTTGTTGCATGGTGGATAATAAAAAACCATCCACCATCGGTCCCAAATATTGTTCTTGATTCGGTCATCATGGCACCAATGGATTGGGAACCATTTACAAGTAGTTGTCATGGGGGCATTGGTTCTCTGGGTCAGTAAATAATGCACAAATGCGGTCTTTTGCAATTTTTTTTTGTCTTTTATGGCCGCATGGAATAATTTATCCACATGCCACCACCTTCAATCACCGCTAAAGGTATTCCATCTATTTATTTTGTTGGTTGCAGAGTCAACTTTTCTAATTAATGTTTCCAATGTGTTGGCTAAAAGTCATGCAGAGACGGATTTATGACATGATTTTGTCTTATAGTCTAAATAAGGTTCTCAAAGGCAATTTTATTTTGTCGAATTCTTCCAACGATATCAACTTGTGTTCCTGCTTACTTCTGTGGGGATAGAAGGAGCCACAAGAGGCGGATCTACATTTGGAGGAGGGTTTTGAGGAATATTTATTTGGATGGTTTGTAGGATTACGAGCTTGCTGAGGAACTGACGAAAAAAAAATTGTATACATAAACAAAAAATTGAAAAACCCATGAAAATCACAAAAAAAACCTAAAATGAAAGAAATTTGATCAAATTGAGGGCTTACCTCTTCTTCTTGGTGGCATTGTTGAAACTTTCACGATCCAGAAGTTCTGAGGAGCAATTTTCAGGGGGTATTCAAATCTTGAGTGCCAAAGGTCTAGGAGAAATTGCAGTTCATAGGGGGAAATGGGGGAAAATGAGGAGTCACGGGTCTTTTTTTGTCTCAGAGGACCGCAATCACACTTTTAAACTGCGATTGCACTTTTAGGTTTAGAAATCACCAAACCTGTGAAAATAATTCCGCGATCGCGGTTTAAAAATTGTGATCGTGGTGTATAAACCACGATCGCAGTACGTGAATTTCAAGTTTTTTATGTCCACTTATTTGTCCACCAACTTGCTGCACTTACCCACCTACACAATATACTGAACAAAATAATATACAGTTACATGAAAGGGATCAGAATCTGACTTGGGTAAATTTGGAACAACACAATACGCCAACGCACATCTCTATGAAACTAGATGCCTGGTTGCCCCTAACCCTTGGCTCTGATGTAGCCTATGACAAGAGGTAGTTATAGATTTTTTCTCAGATCATCACATATTTTAGAAATTTCCACAATAGTTTTCATTAAACAAGCAAAGTTCGTCCAACAATCAAAATGCATGATATCTCCTTGAGGACACTATTTACTGTAAAGGATTGATGGTAGGACAAAGATAGATCACACCATCTACAGTGGTGTATAAATCGTCGGGAAAAAGTCATGATTAAAGAATAATAGTAGACCTTTCACCCCAAAACTTCTTCTGTTGTAGTGAGATCATGCAATAAACTCATCTCTATCCCTATCTAATGTTTCGGGATGACTTTCTATACTTTTCACTCATCAAGGATCAAGTGCACATGTATCCTTTTCATATGTTCTACATATCTCCCCTGGTATACTCAGATCATATATTTTTAGACATATACACGACTTTGACTACTCTTGTCTGCTCTTGTTTTATAGGTCTATCCTTAATACGTAACAAATAGTAGCCCTAGCATCCATATTTTCGAAAATGATAATAGGTACAAGCCACAACACTAGTGCAACTCGTTATTCTATGGTTCAGCGCTAGGAATCTAAATCCTCTAAACACTAGCTTACCAAATTCTGATGCTTCATTTTATTATCACTCCACATTTTTTCTTGTCTCCTTAGCATGCTTTCTCCATTCGATCTACATGGTTATCAGGTACACATATCTTATCTACTTTATGTTATCAAGTATTCACTAAGACAACTAATAAAGCATTGGGGGAAGAACTATCCTTTGTAGACACTGAATCACAAACTTTGGGTACATTTTTTAGGTCCTAGATCACATACTACTATTCATATGATTCCTAAGTGAGAAAAGTACTTGCAATTGACAACTTTATTTAGCCTCTTTGTATGTGCTTTCATGGTCTTCTTTCTTGGCCTCTTACACACCTACTTTCCCAGTTCAATACTTCAACTACTTTATATTTTTATGACTCTAGACACCACCGCCCACTTAGGACTCTAGATCCCAGGAGCACCATGTCCGCGCAGGGTGCCCCCCATCCTATCTTGGTACCCTTGTTCACATCTCTTTGAGACTTTTACTCACTCATTTTGGGCATCTTATTTTGTTGGTAGGTCAGCCTTCCACTTGTTAGTTGTCAAATTCAAATAAAGGGAATCATATAAATATAAAGTTATGTGACCATAATAATGTACCAATCTCTAAGCATAAATTACTATCACCTAAGGTTAAATATAAAGGTAGTTCAAGAGCATCAAAGCACCCATCTAGCATTCATTCAAGGGATATATGGGTCTGTATTTTGTGCATATGTTAATAGTGAGTTGAAGTGATAAACAACTCCATCCAAAAATATACTTAGTTTGGGTGAGTATTTATGTATTTCTCACGTATATCAAGTGCATCTTGCAGAGAGATCCACCTGTGGGAGTGATTGTTGCACACACACATGAGAAGTATATGGAGTTTGAGGAATGCAGTGCATTCGCTATATATGTGTAATCTCAAATCTATCAGATTGACCACTGAGGGAGAATTTGACTCCCCATTGTGTGTATAGTTTTCAATTGTAGAATCTGATTGCTGCACTTTGGGGTTGCTATGCAGAGCGATGTCTTTCTGTTGTATACATGTTACTCCAGGTGAATCCTGATAGGGCATAGGCATTTAGTATTTTTTCCACATAGGTGACATGACAAAGAAATCAATATACAATAGAGCAGTGTATTATGAACCCTAAAATAGTTATGATATTATGAGGTTGTTTGCACTATGTCACTAGAACTGGCCAAAAATTGACTACAATGCCTTTTGCACCCATACGCTGAAGTCCAAATACATCATTCAAGATCTTTATCCAACTGATAGTTGAAACATCTTATTCTTAGAATCCTTGGCAACAATGAATCCTCCTCTTGTTCATACAATCCTATCTCAAGAGGTGCCCAGTTTCAGGTTTGAATTATGAAATTTGCTTAGCATTCATTATCCTTCTCTCTTGCGACTTAGCTGTTGTCAGACTCATCCAGCTTCGTATCTGGACTGTGGAAATATGTACTTTAGTGTTTTATTTGTCACATGTGACTCACTGCAAATATCTAGGGTTTTACTAAATTTCAGTGGATTCTGGTCATTAAATGTGCAAGTGATCAGCCATGCATGTCGTCTGTCCTTTTCCTTGATTGAGATGCATCATGCAAAGGATCTATAGAACCATGCGTTATCATTTGGAGGTACATTCAAAGCCTTGAATTTGATATATAACTTCTAAGTTTTTTAAAAATGAAATTGTACTTATCATGCATTAATATACCTAGAGCTCATTTTGATGATATTAAAATTCCAATGTTGATTTATAATAGACATGAAAGAAATATTGTAATTCTTAGTTCCCAAAACATGGGAAAATGTAATGTCCTAATAATAGCTTGCAACAATTCAAAAATGTGTTTATTTAGATGCCTCTATATGAGAGTATGGATATCGTCCCTACTGTAAAACTCCTTAACCAAGCAAGAAAATTTATCTGTTTCAAAATGGGTATACATATGTTTGTTCATTGGAGTCTTACAAATATTGTTTATGTTTGTTTACACTGTTGCCATTTTACAAAAAATCAAGAAAAATCCTGAATAAAAACCTCAAGATTGGACCATTACAATGTCATCCTAATAATAACTAGGCATAGAGCTACACATCATTAATACGACCTCAAATGAAATTTTTGTAAGACAACATGATTAAAAAAAAGCCATTTTTTGAGAGAAAATCTAGAGAAAAACTCAAAAATGGACACAATGACAATTTAGACAACTAAAACAATAGCTCTAGGGTGGGTTTTGGATGGCTTGATATAAACAAGATTTGTGATAGTAAATTAAGAAGATTGAAATTCCAAATGATTTTAGGTTATTTATTTTATAACCTTCTCTCTTTAACAATATAAGAAAACAAATTTGTAATCATATAGTATGCATATAGTAAATTTTTGGTAAAATACAATTCTCATAATGCTCTTATAACTAGTCCGAGTTGATAATCAAATCATCACACTATATTGGTGGTATTTTGATTTAATTTCAACTTTTTTGTTCAATAAAATGTTTTATGTTCAAAAACCAAAATGTGTCTAACTAAAGAGTACGGTCCCCTAAAATAAACTTCTATTACATACAATCTTGATTGACAATTCAGTATTCCACTAAAATACTTCATTTAAAGGAAGATTTTCAAAATTACTTAATAAGAAGCATCACAACCTTTCTTAATACTATTATCATAAGAAAGTAAACGGTAACCTACAGAAATTCTATAAAGCATTGTAATTCCAAACAAACATTATATTCCTAACCTCATACACACACACACACACACACACACACACACACACACACACACACACACACACACACACACACACACACACACACACACACACACACACACACACACACACACACACACACACATATATATATATAAAGGACGAATAAAAGTAGAATTCTAGCAGGGCACAATAGAACTATCATTGTAAAATGAATTCAGGGGAAAAAATTATTCTATTAAATCATGTCTTTAATTACTTCTTAAGGCTTTATGACCGCCCCCTTTCGATTGGATTTTAATCTTAGAACAAAAATCTACATAATGTCCATTGATAAGAAGAGGAGGGAATGGATTCACTGAATTGTTTTTGTTGGGGTAGAATGGAAGCTAGCTATTGAAAGTTTTAACAAAATGATAGATGAATAGTAATATGGTTGTCTTTCAAAACTCCCATCCTGGCTAATCTTTTGAAGCCACGTGACTTCCTTCCTTGACTCTCGAAGGCATAATTTTTTTCATTTCATTAACGTATTATTTTTTGATATGTAGAATGACTTGTATAGAAAATTTATTGACAACATATACCACTCAAAAACTTAATTTAACTGTCATAGTTTAAACATTAAATCTTAAAACATGAGTTGATATATTGAAAATAGCTTATTGTCCATCCTTTTGGAATCAATATCAATGACAACCTTGCGAAACATTGCAAAAACTTGAGGGAACATCCTTAGTAATTCTTGAACTAATTAAGTGGATATTTCATAGATTTATGATCCTTCCAACTGATTTCTTCTTCCTTCTTTTTATTCATAAGTATTCCAAGTTGCTTTGTTTTACATATAAATGTCCACATAAACTACATAGCCTTTCAATGCAACTCCATTGAATTTTTCAACTCCTAGAGAAAGACATTTTTCCTTGTGTTTTTTCTCCTCGAGATTGAAGATTTTATTTTCAGGAGGGATCATGTGGAAAAATTAAATGTTTTTATTTTCCCCCTCCATCCTTAGTTATTGTAGCTTAATATGTACATCTATTCAATGCATAGATGAGAGAAAAAACCAATACCTACATGCAAAGAGATAAACATTCTAGAACAAAATTAAGAATAACAAAATACAATATAAAATATTTGTTCAATCAAAGAAGAGTGCTCAGATAATATTTTATGGTGGAAAAATCATGGTCTTCCTCATTCCTATTTGGTATCTAGTAGGATTTTTACCTTGGTGGGTGTGATAATATAGTTTTACCATCATATACAATGTAGGACTGCAACTCACTTGGTGATGAAGTAATCCAATTTTTTGGGAAATAGTTTCAGATGTTCTATTTGGATATTAGTGAGACAAGTTCAAAATGTATGATTATATCATTTGTATATTAAAAATTTAATTTATTGAGAAATAAATGATGACGATCAACATAAATGTAATTTATAGAGGATGGATATGTATGAGTTTATAACTGATTTCTTTGGATAATATGGAAGTTGATACCCAAATTCTTAATGAGGCTTGTAATGTTGAATTCTATATTTAAGTGAAAGATGGAATGGTGGACATAGTAGATATAACTAAAGAAAAAAATGTAATTAAAGATTTGAACATCGAATCTGAAGATAAATTCCAATAATAATGTGATTCCCGAGAAAAATTAATAATAATCTAACTCATATTAACACCCAGATAAATGTCACATTTGGCTTGATGTATATTTTTTTGGTACCTTCATCTAGAGTATTACTACAGATTTGAATAGCCTTGACAAAAATACCGAATAGTTAATTGAATAGTATGAATCCATTCATCATCCCATCAAGAACTCAATCCAACATGAACTATGAGATTGCTTAAGAATATCGAAGACTTACTACTCATTAAACCATGATAACGTAGCATATATATAACTTCATTCTAAAAATCTTATTTTCAAACATATTTCATATTTCTTATGATAACTGGACTATCTTAGTTGGGTTGATTGAAATGTATATCTTAATAAGACATAATACAGATTTCTTATTCCCTAAATTATTAGGAAACAAGAGTGGGGTCTTTACTGTGAATTGACCAATATTCCTCACCTAAAGATTTTTTCATATTGCAATAAATAATACATATAAGTTGCTTGAAAATATGCATCATTCATAATTTTCTATTCACATGGTAATATTGTCTTACTTGTGTTAACTTCTTTTGAGTAAATAAGGGTTATGTTTTATGTATATTCTAATAGAGGGGTTTAGTAGATCGTATTATCATTGGGAAATATAATGAGAATCTGTTACCAAGAAAGTGAGTCTAAATATCTTGATTTATGTGTGAAAACATAGGGCAAGGTGATGGTGCTCAAAACAAGTACAAACTAAAATCTCCCTTTCATAATGCAAGGTCATTGTTTGTCTAGATTGAGTTCCTCTAGTTGAGTTAACATGCTCAACTCAGGAGATGATTTTCAGCAAAATTGACCATATGAGTTAAGGTCATTAAATTTCCCAAATATCAGGAAATGTTACTCGTGAGACTGTTTATTCCCAAATAAAGGGTCTTCACATGTGCAAGAAGCCCTATCTCAAGAAAAATATTCTCTTGAAAGTGGTTACAATATATTCATAAATTATTCAAATATGAGAGATACCCTAAAACAAGGGAATGGTGCTTGACATTTGTTTTATGTGTAAGGCAGAGCATTTGTAGTTGAGCCAGGGTACCCAAATTAGGAGGAATGGGACAATGAAGATGGGTTTCTCCCATATACAATTCAACTAAGGCCAACAAATTTTCTGGAGGAGGGCAACAACAAAATGTCCATAAATAAACATGGAATGAGGGAAAGCATCATTACTTACTCGCAAAAAAGGAACATACAAATTCATAGCCATTTGGGGTACAGTTTAGAGACAAAAATCTACTCTCGTCTCTAATTTATGTCTCAAAACACCCATTCTCATAGTGAAAAATTGTAATCTCGAAATCACATATGAATGTCCTTATTGGGGTTAAAATAATTCATGAAGCATTTCCATATTGTACATGTAGTACATACCTAATTCGAAATAATTTAAGTGTTTGTGTTTCCTTCAAGTTTAATCCATTAAATTATATTATTTAGTAATGTGATTATGCCAAAAAAATAAACGCACATACCTAGGGAACTCATTGAGGTATTACCACAATGGTTAAGCAAAAGAAGTAATGTGATTGTACATGTGCTCTACTTATCTTGGAGAGCTAAGTATAGAGGCGCATTGGGTTTGTAAGCTATGTAAGAGCGACGGTTCGAAAATTGGGGCAGGAGGCTGAAACAAAGATTCCATAAACCCCTACACTTAGGGTAGGGCCCATTACAGATAATCTGCCAGCGTATCGTGGGCCCCATTCTTCGTCACCCAGTCCACGTGGTAAGACCTTCTATCACTATAGTTTATACCTATCCACATTGCTTTTCATTATTTGACTTTGAATGAAATGGTTTTTCAAATACGAATATTCCGCTCGCCTTTTTTGATGTGTGCTAAATATACGATACGAGTGAGGCAATTCCTAATTTGGCCTGTGCTTTTTCCTCCGTCTATATTTAGACACCTTAGGTATATTTAGAGGGTTCTGTTTTTTTCGGTTGTTCAGAGCTATTTTTATCTAATCCTTATTCTGCGATTTCTTTTCCATTGATAAGTGAGAGCATTGCAGTCCGGTTTCAATTTTTATTGAGGTGTGCCCGCATAGATTAACAATGAAATATGAAGAGGTAAATCAGTGTGAATTTCTGTTTTTGGTTTTACAGACAACATTTTTGTAAAAACTGAAGCGCGTTTGTTGAACAGGCATACGTTGAGAATTGTAGAGGAGTGCAACTCTTCACTTGCAGATGGTTACCTTTGTCACCTCCGAAAGCTCTCATTTTCTTATGCCATGGTAACTATTATGGTATTCTTTGTATTTATGGTTACATCTGTACATAGTTAGATATACTCACATCTATTACATTGCAGGGTATGGAATGGAATGCAGCGTTTCCATGCGAGGTGAGGAGAAGGATCGCACTAGTTCCGAATGCATCTTTTTTACTTCGCTTTGAAAACAAACCATATTGATTGTAAGTCACCGTTTATTTGCTTGTTGGACAGACACTGGAATGAGGCTTGCCCGTGCCGGATATGCTGTTTTTGGAATTGACTACCAAGGCCATGGCAAATCGCACGGACAGAGATGTTATATTCATAAATTTAGCAATATTGTTGACGACTGCAACAATTTCTTCAAGACTGTTTGTGGTAATTATTATTAACAATCCATACAAGAATTTTCTATATTTATCACAATAACGTTTTTCCAAGGCCTGTGTTGAAAGCAATGCAACGCGATTTCGTTGCAGAGAGCGGGGAATACAGGAATAAACCAAGATTTCTATATGGGGAGTCGATGGGTGGTGCAGTGGTGCTTCTTCTGCACAGGAAGGAGGCCAGCTTTTGGAATGGAGCCGTCCTCGTAGCTCCCATGTGCAAGGTACCTATCATACAAATCCCACTACTTTACTTATCTCAGATAAAAGATAAAGCCTCATCTCATCTCGATCTTGTTGTCGTGTTGCAACAGATATCTGATAAGATCAAACCTCATGCTGTCGTGGCCAACATTCTCACTTGGTTGGAATTGTTTATTCCAAAATGGAAAATAGTTCCCACCAAAGACGTCATAGACTCGGCCTTCAAAGATCCCGCCAAAAGAGAACAGGTAACTAACATAATTGAGCGTTGAAAATTCTGTTTTCGTTGCCAAACAGAGAAAAAAGTGATGATGTTAGGGTTTCAATGCAGATTCGAAGTAACGAGCTCATATATCAAGACAAACCCCGGCTCAAAACTGCCCTGGAAATGATGAGAACAAGCATGGACTTGGAAAATAGACTGTGTGAGGTATATAAACATTAAATAGTTATGATTAATGTCAAAAAAAAACAATGGAATAAAAGATATGATTGCAATTGGCAGGTAACGGTGCCGTTCCTGGTGTTGCATGGAGAGGATGACAGCGTGACGGATCCGTGCGTGAGTTCGTTGCTTTACAATTCGGCGTGCAGTCATGACAAGGAGCTGAAGATATATCCAGGCATGTGGCATGCCCTCACCTCTGGAGAACCTGACCACAACGTTGATCGAGTTTTTACGGACATACTGTCGTGGCTGGATCACAGAGTTAACAATCAGATTGGATTGGGCAAAGGTGGCCCCCTCTCTGAATATCGACAAAAAAAGCCTACCAAATTTCTGTATTCATCCTTGTAATAAATTCGGTGAACGGGCCAAAATAACTACTTATTTTGTTGTGGGTCACATAGACCTCTAATTAAGACTTCGAATCAGCATAATGGATAGCGGCTCATTTTATGGATCTTACACTCTGTTTTTTTAAACCTGCTGACATGTTATATGCTACCTGTAAAGCTGGTACATTTGAGTTGGTATGTATATTTGGTTTGGTCTAATGGTGAAGAACTTGTGCTATTTAAAAATACAATTTTTTCATCATTAAAGCAATTCAAATGTAACAATTTAAATAAAACTTCCAAACAAAATATATTTCTTATATGATAACATTTATATTCTTAATCATACAATAATCAATTAATCATTTAATATAACTGTGTGAAAATATGTAATGTGGGTCTACATTAACAATGCACACTTTATTGATACCGTTTACGTCAAGTGAAAAAATAAAGTTTGTTGCCTAGAGAATAATATAAGCTGAGGTAAAAATTCATTAGAGAGGCAAGAGGCCAAGGATGATGCATAAATGAAATGGGAGGAGTTTACCCAAAAAGGGCTTGCAGATTCATGCAAAAGGTGAAAGAATAGTAAACTACGTAAGTGTTAGGGTTTCCATCTACAAAAGTGCTTTCACAAAACTCGGTCCATAAAAATCTTTAAATGGGATCTAAAGTAACATCGTGAATCTAGCACATTTATTTGAAAATTTTGAAAAAGAAAATACGATTATTGTGAATGCCCATGCTTCAAATTATTTTTCTAAACCCATCTAGAAGGATTTGAGTGGCTTATTTAGGTCCCATTAGGCACCTCTAAAATTGATATTGGATCAAGCCAATGTTATATTAGCAAATAGGTATCCATCCCTCTACAACTCTAGATCCCGTCCAAATAGAAATGGCAAGCTCTCAAAGGAAATAGGAACATTCTAGTTCTTCTCCTATAAAAAAGGTCCTTATTCCTAAATCTCTCATCAATTATAATTTTAGTGGATAATATTTGCCATTTTCTTAAAACTAGTTTTTGGTTCATTTGAAAATGATTTATTGTGTGAAAAAATGATAGCTTGATTAACCCAAAATTTATACAATTTCGTATATCTATTCTTCTAATTGCACTATAAGATATATTATAACCTATTTTTGGGACATAATTTTACCATTAATATTATCCATGTCCGATTCTTATTCATTTAGAAATTATATTAGAAAAGTAGCATTTATTTTCAATCTTCATATATACATGCATGCATGCATATATGCATATAGATCCATGAATATATATGCATGTGCATACATACTACTATTTTAGAATTTCATCAAAATCAAAGGTAAATTTAAAATGTAATTGACAAAGTGATAATAACAATACAATTTTGATAATAGTTTACAAACTATGATGCATTAATCTAGTATGCTATTTATAAATTTTAATGGCCATATATTCTATGCTTGTGTTTAGCTAAAGCTTATACTTTTTATCCATGGTGTCACTAAGAAAACTTGTGAAGTTGAATGGATATTTGAATCATGATTGACTAAAAATGGAACATATGTAAGATTTGTAAATGAGTTTTTAAGGATTATATTTTGGTGGTATCACAAGAGCATGTCATTTTTCTAGTTCACAAGTTTGAAGCTTGGTACCTCAATAGATGTGAAACCTTAAGAGTGGTGGCCTAAAACCATTTAACCTAACAAAAAAATACATGTCGATGAATTTTTCCCTTCCATTGGCTTTTCATAGACTGATGATGTGAATTCTTAATGTGCAAGTAAAGCACGTTTAACTGATGATATAATAAGAAACCTATTAAACTATGATCCTTATAATATTACGGTGATTCCACAATGGAAGTGTCTCTCTTACTAACATAATGGTTGATTGGTTGTAGGATGAGTATGTTTTCATGCTCAACCTTCCTCTCTCCTACTTTGTGCCTTCATAATCCCCAAAACAAACCTTATTCAAATGCTTTTAAATATACCTTACAACCCAAGTTCCCGAGTCATATATGCCTCTTTCGTTTGTCTTGTATTTGCTTCCAGAATTCCAAAATCCCCAATCATTCAAAAACTTAAATCCACATTAGTTGGAATTGTTGGTTTGCAAAAACATATAAATATTGTAGTCACAAAATCAGGCACTTAAGATTACATTAATACCATAGGGTATGTTATTTTATATATAAATCTTGCGTAATAAAAGTATTCAGTAATGGCTTAGTCCTTAGTCTGGTCATCAATTAGTTATTCGTGTCATAGTTTTTTTTCGTACATGGTCATTCAGTCAGTCTATGTGATTTTGGTTTTTTATAAGCATGTTTCACAGGGTGTCATACAATGGTGACATAATTGTCATCAATTTTTGTCTTGACCTAGGTATGATCTGGAGGGCTTCACTGGGGTGCCCTAGGGCACCCTAGTTCATGGTTTATGGTGAACCGTATCATCATTTTTTGGTTCATGGTATCTAACTTTTTCTTTTCAAGTTCAATCATTTCTCTTATTTTGTACATTCCCCTAGGTCATAGTCGGCAGTTTCTAGTCATTAGTGTTGAAATTTCAGCAAGAGATCCCTATATAAACATATCATACTTACTACTATTATGGGCGGACATCTTAATATCAAGGGCATTTATCTACTAAGGCAAGGGATTAAATTTGGGCATCTTCTACATCGGCATCACACACTAGCATAGGGGGGAAGGGTTGTATTCTTTATATTACATCCACAATTTTCATTTTACATCTAGTTATTGCCCCTTATGACTACGTCAGTGATGCTAGGGCATCCTAGGCACAAAATTATACCCACGCACGGACACAGAACTACATGGGGTCTAAAATGTAGTGCAACGCACAAGTCATAAGACCACTTGTTTGGCAGATAAGGTCAGTCTGATCCTATTCATATGTATTTTTATTTTTTTATGAATTGATGCTTTGAATAGGGTTTTGCATAGGTATATCTTCATGGGACATAATTTGCTAGTGACATAAACGACATTACTGCGACACTTGTGCTATGTGAGCAAAGGTATTTGAGAGGTATTGCAACACTGCCAAATTTGAGTTCTGAGACTTTTTTGTAGTCTACAGTGCCCAAATTATAAACCAGGGCACCCCGGGGGTGCCCCAGTACCCTCGCATGCACCTCAGTACAAGACAAATAGTCATCTTTTTCCCTTCCTGAGGCCATTCAATCAAATCTTGCCCAATATTCATACCAGTCTACTATGGTCCAAGACACAATTGAGGTAAGTTAATTTAAAGGTTAGTATCTTGTCCCTCTTATTTTCCATTACTTCCATTCCATATTCAAATATCACAAATCACAATATCTAGGGTTAGTATTTCAGTTACATTGTTCATTATAGCATTTTGTGTTCTATATAGATTAACTAGATAGTGTTATTTCATAGCACTTACTTAGCACAATAGTCTATTTTGAGTTAATCAATATATTGTGAACCCCACGTTAATCGAATACTTTAAAGTTATCAAATTTACAGTGTCCTATACAATATGTGTTGAAATTTATATCATGTATCATTATACCACGTTAATTCCATATATGATAAGGCTACTTATAGCTGAGCTTAGGGCTTTATATAGTGCACCCCCTCAATACACCACTTTTTGCTACTCATCAAGCACTCCTTAATTCAGAAGACTTAGTACCTATTAAATGATGTTGAATAATGTATAGGCATATGTATTTTTTATGAATATGTTGCTTTCACTTATTGTACGCCATGCCATAAAACAGTTATTTATGTAACCCTCTTATTCTTACTTCAAATAAATGATGTCACCTGATGTTTTAGATTTTTTGCTATCATTGACTACATGATTAGGCATAATAACTATCAAAAACATAGTCATGCCTCCTACTTCTTCGATGAGTGAACTTGTCTTGCACCTCAAGTGTAATCTGTACACGTCTTATGTGAGGTTTTCTTTTTAAGAACCTTTCATCACGCACTGCATCGTTCAGTCTAGCACACCTCAATCATTTCTTGATGACACAATGTTTCTTCTGTGGCTCATACTTGATTGATGAAGAGATGTCTTTTTTCATGAGCCTATCACCTCCATACGCTGGGGGGATATCGTTAATCCTAGTCCTCCTATATTCATCACCTTTTCCCTATTGTCACCTACAGTGAACTGATCATATCTACAAATACGATACATACTAGCTAATTTCACATTTATAATTTTATCACCACTATGCCACTTAGAGATTCAACATATTTAAATCCAATCTTGTAATTTAATTGTTGATGTGGTAGTTTTATACCTATATCATTCATCATACATTTTTTGTTTTTTGTTTTTATTGGAGATGATCATGTAAATCATATGCACAAATTTATCAGATACAGATGTTAAGATTTCAATAAACTGTATGTAGAACCATACAACAATATGTTTTAAAACTGCAAAGGCAACAAATTTCTCCCTTCTTTATCACTGATAGGTGTGACATGATGCACCTTGTTATAGTTCCATACATATATCGGTCATACAATCATCATCCTCACATGGATATGTTTTTTTACATGGGGGTATCCAGGCTTTCCTTTATGCTTCATATAGATGTCCATACCATGTTATCAAACATCATCATCATTATCACTCTCATGTAATGAGAGTATGCCTTGATGAGGGTTGATGGACTCACAGGTTTGCATTTTCCAATGCTACATTTCTTTGCCCCGAAGACTTGTGAAGGCCTATCTTCATAACATCGCAATCTCCATTGTGTGCATACTCTAAGAACTGATGCTACAAATCTACATATTATGTGAACATGTCCCATAGGCCAAGGGAAATTGACCTACTGCCTCTTGGGAAATGTGCTGAGTCTACTTAAGAACATTTAACACATCTACACATAAGAGCACTATAGATTATCATTTATCTACAATGGCTATGTACCATCATTAACAATGGGCATGCTCGCCTGCAACCTCTTCTCTCATAAGATATTTTTTATTATAATTTTTTGTAAAAAATAATTATTAGGCACATTTTGCGTCAAAGTGTGGAACAATGTATTTATTATTAATGACCAATAGACATCTCCTGCATACACAACATACAACTCCATGTTATTCAAATGTGTACAACACACCATAGACAATTCATTAACCACGATATATACATAAACAAATACTTACGATCCACCACAAACCACCACTACAGGGTTAGGGACCCCTCCGTCACTCGCTCTTCTTAGTGGCAACTCCAAAGCACCTGCAAATATTGGATATAGTAGTACCCACTGATGCACTTTTGACCATGCTTGATATTCCTCTGTGCACCCTGCATCATCTCCATCTATAACTGCTATTATTGGATCTACCACATCTGACCATTGTGGTATCAACTGCTCCGCCATGGGCCCTGGCCTAGTACCCACCCTCCTAGGGGCCCTAATAGCTTGTAACCATATGTATGGCTCTTAGGGCACATCCTTAGCCATACTAAACTGTCGTTGATACTCTCTCCACTTGAAACAACTCCACTACAAATGGAAGTTATCCCTCTAGCCACATGGTCCTCAAAATACATTGCAACTATGTAGCAACCTCAGGCCATCCCCCATAATCATGATATGGCCTCCGACCCCATCCTATCTATCAAAGCCCTAAAAACTATCCATGTCCATATTCCTACTGTGGATATCAACCCAACATCAAGAATATATCTTTGGCCAATCCCACTCCCCTTATGGCCCTGCAACTGCTCTCAATACGGCTATGTGCTCATATGCCCATACATGCAGCAGTGTGGTGGCCACTATTCCCCACCGTGCTCATCTTGCGTGAACTGATACAAGTCTTGTACATATGGGCCAAAACACACCGCACCCACGTGTATCTCGTCCCATCCTCCTCTAGCCACTGACATATGTCATGCATCTTCATCAAGATGCCTCCACCTCCTCCCTCCACAGCTATACATGATGCAATCATCACTGTGATTAAATTCCACAACTGCAGAACCCTCGACTCTAATATCGCATACAAATTAATATGGGCCTTGGAAGGTACCTAGTCCCCTAAAAAAATACCATCTAGCTGAGTGCATCTGGCACTCCATATCCACTACCACTATAACCCATACTCTCTCTCCAACCATTGGAAATTGTAGTATGCAATACACATCTTCCCATGTCACCGTCATCTCCCCTATCGACTATTATAATGTGCATGTGTATACACACCATCTCTTGCACAATGCAGTCAACATGGAAAATATTATGGGGCACATCCCCCATTAGTGATATATGTCATAGGCCATCCCAGTCTAACACATCCCACTCATCATATGAAAAAAACAAACCCCAGCAAACGTGCTCAAGTGTCAACCACCATAGAACTCCATCAAATGGATAATCTCTCTCCACAACACCAAATAACAACAAATGTTGTGTTAGAACACCTTACACAGTGAAATACAACTCTTCAACATACTAGAAAACACATTTCTTCATAATATGTACAAAAATCAAAAAAAAAATTGGACCAAGTTGCCCAGATGCAAGACTGGGCGCCCCGAAGTAGGACACTAGCGCTTGGTTTGGGGTGCTATTCAGTCCCAAGGGTCACTAGCGCCCTTACTTCTTTTGTCTGGGTCCCAAATGCTGAGAAAATCAAAAACCCTAAATCTTCAAAAATTCAACTAAAATTCCTAGTACACCCTACATTTTTTTTGTAAAAAATTATGCAGTTACCAACTATTCTGTAGTGCACATTCATAAACAACAAGTTTTAGCACCAAATTTTTTAAAATACATTCAAAAATTTAGAAACTTGAGAATTTAGTTAATGCATGTGAAATCTTATCGCAATCTCATGATCCCTATCAATTTTTTGTCGATGCGTCACAGGGTCAATGGTAAAACTCAAGAGGGGTAAGCTACATATAAATAAATAGTATACATTAAATATTTCATGTACGGGTAAATGCACCAAGTTGGGGAGCCAAAAGGGGGTCTTAAGTGGACGTATTTTTTCTAAAAAACTAAAAAACTTCAACTTGTACGAGTTTTTCAAAAAAATTTACACTCAAAATTAGAAGATGTTGTAGAAATATGAATCATAGCATTTTGAGTCTAGTTTCTAGGATACTAAATTTTATTGAAAATGGCTAAGTTTAAGTGGGTAAAACAACTAAAATACCAACATGTGCTCATGTTTTTGTTAAAAAAACACAATAGAGTGACTTTCATGCCCCCCACCATTTTTTGAGCACCATTTAGTATTTTAGAAAACCCTTTGGTAGAAAGATAGCTAGGAGCATCTAGTTTGTGTTAGATTTTTTGTAACAAGTATTTTTTTTATTCATGATTTTTCTAGTACATAAATTTTATGGTTTTGAAAAATAACGGAGCTCTGATCGTGGACCCCCTAACTACCTAAAAAAAATATCGAAAATTAGATTTTTGTTTTTGAAAAATGTATAAAATAATGCCTAGTTTGTGATATTATAATTGTTTTTCAATTTCGATGAGCCAAACAAAAGACACATGATGAAATATAGACATATTTAAACTTAAAAAAAATAGCTATAAAAAAGGCATAGTTAGAAAATAAATAATATGGAAACCTTATATTAGTCAGAAAATTTGAAAAATTATCTTTTTAAAAAGAAGAAACTCTGCTTTATGTCGTGATATAATTTTTTTTAAATGGATTGATTGTTTTAATTTTGATTTATCATAGAGGAAGTGGATCCCAAGCTTTGAAGCGTGTGCTGGAAAAAGTAAAAATCATAACGTTTATGCGTTATGCTTTGTTTATATATTGTGTCCCCCAACGTCCCTTTTTATTTATAGCAAACATAACGCAAACACGTTATGCTTTGGTGAATCCCAAACCTAAAAATTTAAAATGCGATCGCATTATAATAGACTGCGTACGTTTTTTTATTTGTTTAGGTTTTTTGTCCACTTTTTTGCCCCACAGCTTCGTGCACTTACCTGTACAAAATTTGAAGTAACAAGAAAAAAATTCCCCCAAAATTTAATAAATTTTAAATTTTTTACCTCGGTTAGTGGATCTACAGATGTTATGGTAGTATCTACAGCAGCCTCCACAGTCTACATATGTGGAGGAGTCTCTCTGGCAGTCATAAGATATACAAAAAACATGTATAGATCAATATTAATCTACATGACTACCACATAGTAAAGCATAATCGACACATAACAGACTAATACATATTAATTTACTAATAGTAACGAACCAAGGATTCTAGGTTTAATGATATTCTAGGGAAGCTTCAATGTTACTCAAGTCTCCAAAATTTCTACAAGAGTAGATACACAACTGAACTTCCATAATTAGAAATAAAGTGTAAAGAGAAACTAACCTACGTAAAAATTCAAGTGAGGCAGGCCAGTAGCCTTAGTGCCCAGAGTAGATAATGACCTGTCAGGCTCCTGCGTATAAAAGACAAAGATATTAATATGTACATGTACACGTGAAACATTATAATAATCAAAGTGTAATCAAATGAAATTTGAAATGTAAGTACAACTTTAAACTTACATTTTGTAACACACTTAGCTGCAATAGCTAGCATGTTGACACCGGATGTGTCCTTCACTGGCTCTCGCTGTTCAAAATAAAATAAAAATAATTTTTTACATGTATGTACATGATGTAATCAAATACATATATATTAAAATCTCAAATGAATTAAACTATTGTGTGTGTGTGTGTGTGTGTGTGTGTATATGTATATATATATATATATATATATATAATATTTATTTGACATTTACCTGTGAAAGACCAAAATCATTTGCACCAGTTCCAAAAAACATTTCACCATCATCTCATCTAGAGAAAAATAAATCGTGTGATCCTAGCAAATGATGTCTCGCCCGCAGTTCATATGACACCACATGATCTATAGTGGTGTGGGTGCACTAGAATTGACACCTCCACCAACATCACCAGATGCATTCTGGTCACTATGTTTGGGTCAAAGTGTAAGTGAGCTCCCTTAATGCATGTAGTGTGTTAATCTCCATAACCTCCTTTATTATAGGAGCAATAACTAAAGGTAGTAGGGGGTTTTTGGGGCATGGGGGGATCCTTGGTTAACCAACTCATGCACTATGTCTACTCTGTGTAGATCCACCTCCTCACTCATAAAACTCGGAAAAAATTCAAAACAATTTGAGACCTCATTAAGCACGAACTTGCAATATAAGTTCTTCAAAAAATGGAGAGGAACCTCATCGTTATTGCATGGTGGATAATCAATAACCATCCACCATCGGTCCCAAAAATTGTTCTTTATTCGGTTTATCATGGGCACCAATGGATTGAGAACTGTTTGTAAGTAGGTACGTGTGGGCATTGGCTCTCGAGTCAGTAAAATAATGTACAAATGCAGTATTTTTCAAATTTTTTTTTTCTTTTACGGTCGCATGGGATAATTTATTAGCATTCCACCACCTACAATCACCTCTAATAGGTATTCCATCTATCTATTAGGTTGGTTGTAGAGTCGACTTCACCAATCAATGTTTTCCAATGTGTTTATTAAAGTCATGTGGGACAGATTTATGGCATGATTTTGTCTTATAGTCTGAATAAGGTTCTGAATGGCAATTTTTATTTTTGTCATATTCTTCCAACGATATAAACTTGTGTTCCTGCTAGTTTCGTGGGGACAAAAGGAGCCATAGAAGGTGGATCTACATTTGGAGGAGGGTTTTGAGGAATGTTTGGAGGTTTTTGAGGAAAATTTGGATGGTTTTGCAGGATTATGAGCTTACCAAGAAAACTGACAAAAATAGTTTTATACATAAACAAAAAATTGAAAAAACCCATGAAAAATCACAAAAAAAACCTAAATTGTAAGAAGCTTGATCAAAATCGAGGGCTTACCTCTTCATCTTCATATCATTGTTGAAAATTTTGCGATCCAGAAGTTTGAGGAGCAATTTTCAGGGGGTATTCAAAGCTTGAGTGCCAAAGGTCTAGGAGAAATCATCATGTTCGTAGGGGGGAAATGGGGGGAAAATGAGGATTCATGGGTCTATTTTTTTTGGTCTTAGAGGACCGCGATCGCTGCTTTTTAGGTTCAGAAATCACCAAACCTGTGAAAACAATTCCCGTGATCACGGTGTAAAAATTGCGATCGCGGTACATAAATTTCAGGTTTTTTATTTCCACTTAATTGTCCACCAACTTGTTGTACTTACCCCAATATTAAGTGATCATAAATGTAATGAAAATCATTTCTTGTTAAATTTGGAAAAATATAGAAAAAAATTCTCTTATGATTGATGTGGTGTAAATTGGTTCTGAGTAGGAAAAAGAGCATGCAGTTGTTACACGTGAGGTTTTATTTTTGATGTTTCCATATAAAGAAAATTAAGTGAAACTTCAAAACCTTGCATCTTTGAGGACACTAGTTACTATTAAGGGTTCATGGTACGGTATTTTTAAAAATATTATGTTTGAGTTTTTTTGAAAACTTCTATGAACCCTGAAACTTTCAACAATGTTTAGGGAAAAAACTCATCTCTATCCCTATCTAAAATTGATGACACGAATATCATTGAAATAGCAGTATCTTTTAATTCTTCTTATATCTCCCCCGATATACTCAAACATATAGTCCTAGAAGATATGTTTTGATCCTCTTGTGTGCCAATTTACATGCAAAATAATCTAACAAGCTAGATCTAGATCTATTTTTTCTTATAGAAGAAGGTCCAAGCCAAATATTAGTGTTCATTATCTATGGTTAGTTATAAGAATATAAATTCTAAAAAAATAGCTAAATTTGATGGGTCATAATACTTCATCCACAAGTTTCCCTATCTATACCATGTTTTATTTTATTAAAATTCAAATTTTTGTTTCATAAAAATAAGACAACTAAAAAATCATGGAGTAAAGAAGTATCCTTTGTAGACACTGAATAACACACTTTGGGTATATTTGTAGGTCATGATAACATACCATATTCATATGATTTCTAAGTGAGAAAAGTACCAATTAACCATTTTTCTTTGGCCTCTTTGCTTGCTTTCTGGTTTTCTTCTTGGTCTTACACACCTTCTTTCCTAATCGGACCTTCAATACTTCAGTTTTTTTGAGTCTAGATAGCACCTTTGATACTATTTATAATCACATTTCAAATGCCACCTTTATTATGGTCCATATTTCGTGCCTATTACCATAGCTAATACATGTTACACTGTTTCAGTCATATCTTGAAGCGTTTTAACTCTGACTTACACCTCATTGGCTGCATTCTTTTTATAATCCCTCCTACCACCATATGGTATATGTTTGACATGCATTATCTCTTTGCATTACAATTTTCTATGTAGTGCATGGGCGTTTTTAACCTCTTGCTGTTACTTTCGGCTTAGAGTTCATTTCTTCATCACTCCCTATTTTTTTGAAAGGGGGGCATATTATTGGGGGTCCCCTTATAATCACCCCTTCTGTCACCACCTGTTCTAACATCTTGAATTCATCACCTTACAATTTTATACTGCAACATTTCATCATAAATATCCTATAATGACCTAATCTAGGGGCAACAATAATTGAAACATTTCCCAAACATGATCATATTCTACAACCTATTAGTTCCCCCCTAATGAACTAACTTAGGGAAAAACAAACGAATAATTTTTTTTTTACATGACATCTCATCAATTTCTATCAAATTTTCTCCTAATGACCTAACTTGGGGGCAATTAGTGAAAAATATCTCTATGAGTAGCTAATTAAAAACAATCAATCAACCAAAATCTACGCATTCAAATCAAATCATTCAAATCCACGAGAAGTCTCCCAGATGACCTAAATTGGAAATGAAATTCACCACTTCTTTCCTAAACGACCTAATTTGGGATTTTATTCTATATTTCACATTCGCTTCTAGATGGCCCAACTTGGAAGCCATCTCATTCATTATGTGTTTACTTCCTGATGACCCAACCAGGGAGCTATCTATTTCTATTTGTGTTCACTTTCCAGATGACCTAACTTGGAAGCCTTCTCATTCTCTATCACGTTCACTTCTATATTACCTAACTTATAAGCCTTTACATCATAACAACACATGTGGAGTGGGGGTAAGAGTTCCGTTCCCTTTATCACTCCCATATGGGGCCAACTGTTTAATAAAAATCATTTGGATCCAAAAATCACCCTATCTTGATTTGATTCTATCTACAGCAACTAGAACTTGAGGATACAGTTAAAGTTTGGGGAATAACACACTTTTCTCCCTACACTCTTCCTCTGGCAGCAGGACACCCAAATCCTCTAGTCATTCCATTCATACACAAGCATTCAAGTTGGGATCTAATCACTCCCTACCCACGGATTTGTTATTAAACCACATTCAAAATCATCTTATATCCTAATCATCATTTTCATTTTTCCACACTTCATCGTGACACTTACACCTTTTTGATACATTATATGGATCAACTTGTCGATCCATGGTTCAACACGCTTTGGTAGTTCAATTGGCACGTTTCTACTGTATATATGCACATTCTTCTACATCCTGGGCTTCTATGAATTTCTCTTAGGTACACATCTCTATCTACTTTATGTTACCAAGCTTTCCACTCACCAACATAAAGTGGGGGAAAATGTAGTCACAAAACCACACACTTACTATTTCATTAATACCGCTAGGTATGTTATTTTATATATGGATATTGCATACTAAACGTATTCACTAGTGACCACTAGTGACCCATTATTTATTCTTGTTTTCAGTTAGTTGAGTGTCATATTTTTTTTTCCAGTTCAGTCATCGTTTTTCTATGTAGTTTTCTAACATCTTTCAAGCTGTCTCAAGTGTCGTAATTTTCTAAGTTGTTGTCTTTAGGTCTATTCTAGGGCGCTTAGGGTTGCACTGGGACACCTCAGTCCATGATATTAGGTGCCCATGTTGTCGTAATTTTTGGTCTTAATTACTTTGTTTGAGGTCCAGTCCTTAACAGTTTACCCCATGCATTCCCTTATGTTGTAGTCATCAATTTTCGGGTCACTAGTTTCGAAATTTTAACAAGAGATCCCTATATAAACATAACACACTCACTACATTACAGGAGGACATCTCACTATTAAGGGCATCTATCTACTAAGGCAAGGGAATGCATTTAAGCAACTTGTACATCTTCATCACACACTGCATAGCGGGAAAGGGTTGTATTCTTGCCATTCCATCCACCATTTGCATTTTACATCTAGTTATTGCCCCTTATTACCACATCATTGGTGCTAGGGAATCCTAGGCACAAAAATTACACACACACTCACAAAGAAAAACATTGGGCTTAAAAAGTAGTGCAACACTCAGTCATAAGACCTCTATTTTGGTAGGGGAGGTCAATTTAACCTATTCATATGCATTTTTTTATTTTTTTTAGGAATTGATGCTTTGGATTGGGATTTGCAGGTAGATCTTCATACATCATTTATAATGACACAAACAACAATATTACGACACTTGTATCTTCATAATTTATTTCCCTTTATTTAGATTCAACGTTGCAGTGAACACTAATTATTTTGTATAGAATAGTATTGTCTTGTGGAAGAGGAAGCATTTTTTTCGGCATGAACATGCTATTGACAGTAGAAAAAATGATTTTTCAACAAAAAACGAACCAAAAAATCGATGTAGCCACTGTCCTCAAAGCACGTTGTAACACTAACACAATTTACCCCATATAATTACAAACCACATCAACTACAAAAGTAATTAAATATCCAAAGCGGTGTCAAATGTATCAAAATGTTTAGTGCCAAAAAAATTGGCCACAAAATGCTAACACTCATGATATAAAATCTGCAAATGTATGGAAGTCTTCATATATTCATGTTTTGTTCAAATAAAAATAGTCCACAAAACACGATCACTCATGATATAAGATTTACAAATGAATATGTACGAACTTGTTACATATTTTGAAATGTAGAGATAAAACCTTTAAATGTAATGCTTCATCTATATTCTTACACTTACAAAATCAATCAAACCGCTTATCAACATCAACTACAAAAGTAATAACTATCCCTCTAAAACAAATAATATATATCATTCAACGTTCACATTGCATTATACAAATGCAAGTGCTAGTCTTAAAAAATGTTATTATTATGTCAAAGGCTTCCCCTTATGGTAAAGGGCCTCCAGTTGTTCACGTCAAGGGATTAAATTTGACGAATGTTTAGACATTTTTTTTGTATTTTTAGCCTGTAAAATTCAGATTCCCCAAATCAATAGTAGTTTTTTTTTAATTTAAATAGGCATTTGGATGTGAATTGGGTTAGGATTGGGGAGAGAGAAGTTGAAGCTGAAACTAGCGTTGATCTTCTGCTTACCTCTCTAATTCGATCTCATGTGCTGCATGTATATTTTTATGGTGCACTTCATATCCTTGCATCTCACATACCTAATCCCTGATTTGTTTAAACATATTACGTGAAAAATGTTTTAGGGTTTTGATATTTAAACTTATAGGTTGGGATTGACGGAGCCTTCTTAGCCTGTGGTGGAAGATGATTAAGATGAACAACCAGCCTCAACTGTCATCAAGGTAAGCTCATTGATTTTTGATATTTAAATTTACTTTGAACATTAAACCTTTTTTTTTTCAATGCAAGGGGTTATATGAGTGAATCTCTGAAATCATTAGGAAGTGATGGGGGGATTCCGAGTATGGCCATGCAGCAGATGAAGAGCGTGAATAAGACACAAACCTTCATGAAAGGAAGAAATTTACCATGGTGGGAGATCATGTCAAAAGTAAATTCCTATAAAAATTTCCTTTACTTATATTATTCTGTATGGAAATTGTGCTAAATCCCATATTATTTTTTACATCATTATGCATTACAATCCATAAAATCACATAACTGTTACATCTCCTTAATATTTAATCATCTTATGCTATTTTGATTTCTAGAATTTTGTTTATTTTGTAGTATCCAGACGATAGTTTTTATCTGATATTTCTAGGATTGACTGAGTCTATGACTGTAGTGCAAAAAATGTTGATTTTTAATTGTTTTAGTGTGGGATTTGTATATTGTATGTATCTGCATGTTCTATTTATTTCAGGGATTAAATTGACCCATGGACTACACTATCCAAAATTTTGTTTTAGTTTTTTCATTGTGTAGCTATTTTCTATGTATGATGTTGTAATGGTGGATAAGTTGTTCAAAAGTTGATTTATGGATTAAATATGTCTTACATTACCAAATTGGTGGTTCTTGGTGCTTCATCATTTGATTTTATGTATATTGTAGGTATGATGTTTTAATGGTGGTTATGTTGTTTCATAGAATGAAAAACTCTTGCAGTACCCAAAGGGGTTTAATTTGTTTCACTATCTATTTTATTGTATTTTGTATCTATGATGTTGTAATGGTGTTTTAGCTATTTATGAGATTGACCAAGTCTTGGACTACGGTACCTAAATTATGTTTTCAATTATTTTACCGTCATCTTTTAAATATTTTACATGTACAATTTTATAACCATATTTATGGTGTTTTAGCTTATTCAATTATTGATTGAACCTTGAACTGCAGTACTCAAATTTTGGATTTCATTGTTTTTTTGTCTGGTTTTATGTTTTTGGATTTCAATTATAGAACAGGTGCCTTCCGCAACACCTGAAATTAATTTTTCAACCACTTGTAAGATGTAATAAATGAGTGCAATCAATAACACCTTGCCTGCAAAAGACTCCTCCTTCTGTCCCCTTACCTACAGTAGTGAGAGAATGATTGTCATGCTTATTAAATGCATTCCCCAACCACTTTCCTAATCTCTCTTTGAACTGGGTTCGTGTTCCTTAAAAATCACCATCAAAGCTTCATCAGCAACTGCATTTCTTTATTGTTGTGTGTTGTGTTCGGTGTATTGGAGATGTAAAATTTTTTTCACCCAACTACCCTTACTTAATATATAAAATCCTCTTTTTGTGGCGTAGAGGATGTTCATAAATTTTTCAAAAAGTCCAAATTTGTGAAATCAGAGTTCCAGGTCAATAGTTATGCTCATTTGAACTTTGAGATCACGTGTTCCATGCGGGATCTCACAATCATTTAAAAGATCCGAGCATTTAAACTTCCTGGTGGGCTTCATGATTAATCCTACATTGAATTGACCTACCACCAATCTTTTGCAACCTGGTTTAGGTTCGGAACCTATCTGTATGCTGAGCTCCATGTGGAGGCCAAACGCATCACTAGCATTTCTGATTTTCTTGCACCTTTTGAAAGTGTGTCGAGCTGACACATGGCTCCCTTTTTTCTTTTTTGCGAGTTCGTAACGAGTCTTGTTGCACATTAATACAAGGACCCTCTCTTGGTGGGCCCCTTTATTATTGACTCCACATGGGAGTCCCATGGGGTTTGGAGTTTCACTTTTTCCTCTCACTTTTTGGAATTGCACCGAGATGACATGTGGCACCTTCCATGACTCTTCTACTTTTCCTAAGTTGACCCTCTCCGGGATCTACTTTTCATCATGATTTGGATAAGTTTCTTCCCCCTAATACTGGAAGCTTGACTCTTTTTGTATCATTTCGATATTCTCAGGACTAAGTTGATTAATCCAACAGGAATTTGCTTGTTATCTAGTTTTAGAGGGCGGTGGAGAAAATTAGATAACATTACCTTTATAAGCCTCCCTTTGAACAAGTTTGGACATCGCAAAGGAAGCATTACAAGTTCTTGCAATGATTCTTTAACATTTTCCAGTGAACCTATATCATCAAATGTAACGCCAGTTTTGCCTGCAGGAATGACTTCTTGCTTGATTCGCTTTTAGAAATCATTATCTGGGACAACTTATTATCAAAAATTAGGCCATCCCTTTAGTATAACTATAAGTATTTACAAATATCAATTCTTGGGACTAAGGAAGTAGTAGAAAACTTACTTGTTTTGGAGGAGCTATAGGAGGGTTCATGTCTTTTCTATTATGTGCTTCTTTCTTAGAAGCATCCCTTTTAGAAGAAACATCTGATTTCTCTACTTCATGCTTATTTTCTATAGAAGGTTCCATTTTTTCCTTTAAACAAGTTTGGATGTCGCAAAGGAATCATTACAATTTCTTGCAATGATTCTTTAACATTTTCTAGTGAACCTATATCATCAAATGTAATGCCAATTTTTCCTACAAGAATGACTTCTTTCCTGATTAGCTTTTCAAAATCATTTTCTAAGAAAACCTCCTTTCACACATTAGGCCATCTGTTTAGTATAACTAGAAGTATTTAGAGATCTTAATTCCTAGGACTAAGGAAGTAGTAACAAAATTATTGGTTTTGGAGGAGCTGCAGGAGGGTTCCCATATCTTTATCTGCGTCTTTCTTAGAAGCATCCCCTTTAGAAGCAGCATCTGATTTCTCTCCTTTAGGCTTATTTTCTGTAGAAGGTTCCATTTTTGCTTCGGCCTTCCCATTTGTTGGGTCCTAAAGCGAAACATTTGCAACATAGAAATAGAGAAGGAAGATGAAGATCACAGCATCTTTAACAATAGTAAATCCATTCCAAGGGTGAGAAAAAAGAACAAATTGGTCCAACCTGTGGAGGTTCTCCATTAGATTCCATTTTCAGCGTGTCTTTGCTGCTTAGCTCTCCTGCTCGGAAAATGCTTAGTCCATGCGCCAAACTATGCATTACATCAAATAGCATGTATTTAGTGGAAAAAATCAAAAAGCTTAGGAAATTTACCAGAGGGAAACAAGATTAGAGAGAAACCTTTGGGAAGAAATAATAAGCCTTCCACCACGGTAGTTGGGCTCCTCTGTATTCATGAGTTGATGGGATATGGCAGAGACCACAATTTCCTCAATATCTATAAAGAAAAATTGTTGGTTTAGAAAGGAACACTTGAGGTGAAGTAAAAGCCAATGCCATTCACACCATTTGAAGAAAAGAATTCCAGAAAAACTCACAATTACTAAGAAGCACTGCGTCACCAAAGCAAATGCTACCCAGATCATCACATTCAACGTCATTTGCTGCAAGAACCTATTAAAAAGAAAGACAGCAGTGCATGACAATGACCATTATCAACAGTTCATTTCAAGGATAGATTTTGCACTGCCAGTCCACCACCATAAATGATGTTGAAAACTGAAAGATGCATTGGATAATAAATTTGTTGCTTTGCTTATGTGGTAATGGACTATTTTCAACCTTTACCTCTGAAACATGGTTCCTGTTGTCCTGGAATTGGATTGCTTTCATGTCTTCTTCAAGTTTGCTCTTCCAGTCCTCGAGTTTTGCATTGTCTTCTGGTGGCTTTATGTCAATGTTGTATGGTAACAACAGTGACATTTTCTCGTCATTTTATCCATAGATTTTGTTTTTTTAAATCCACAACTCTAGAACCTAGAACAAGAATTGGTCCAGAAAGCTGCTTTATCATTTTTCGAAACAATAAATAGGTCTTTGGTCCTCTGAACATGAGTCTTTCTACAATCCCGCAAATACAGAATCACAGGACTTGTCACTTGAGACAGTAACCAAAACCTTCACAAATTGTCAAAAATATTTAGTAATTGGTGATGGAAATTAACAATTGATTAAATGAACTAGATAAAGCACTAGTTTGGCTTGTAACTTCACCTTGTAAAGAGAGTGTACAAGTAATTTGTCATCAAAAGCCCAGGAACTTGCTCGCTTTATTAAGGAAGCTGCAACCAAAAGTCTAGAGTTTAGATTGGAAGCTTGATAGTCTAGCTATTAATCTCCACTCCATAAAATACAAATGTGCAAATTAAGTACTTTGATTTGTAGGGGGTCATAGATGACCCAAGTCTTGAAAGTTCGCTTTCAGATGCTGAGCGAATTTTACTGTTTTGAAGGATACTTGAACCTTCAGAATCCCTGTAACAATTAAGAAGCATAATGCCATTGGAATATCAGATTGGTTAGACAATCCTAAGCATCCAATAATTGAAAGGTATTGTTGGCATTCCATAGAAAGAAAGCATAGTATTTGGGGATGTAGAATCCTTATATACCTTGATTTTTGATTCCAGCCTACTATTTTGTCGCCAAAGAGTGCCTGCAAGAAAACCAAAGAAAAAAGAATTTGAATTTTTTATTACATAGTAATAATAAAAATTAATATTAATCCATCTTAGAACCAAAATTCAACATGTGCAGAGAGGTATCCAAAACTTGTAAGTTGGTAGTCCCTATATTTTTATGAAATATCCCTTGTGGGAAACCACTTAAATAACACAAAAATATTGAAAAATTTGCAGCCAAATAATATACTGATTTTTGTCAGATTTTTTACCAGCTTAGGGCAGCGAACTGAAAAAAATTAATAACTCCCAAAATATCCACTCAAATCACTTGAAAATTTAAAGAGAGCTTGCTAATATTATAAAGAACATAAGAAAATTATTTTTTGGAATTTTTCAGACAATATAACGCCACCAGAAAATTACAGCATGCCTTAAACAGCTGGGAAAACTTCTAAAATTCATATTTTCCCAAATACAAGTGCAAAAACTATGAAAATTTGGAGATAACATTTACAAATATAGGAGATGATATTCCAACCCTCAGATCTGAAAATGGCCAACTGGAAACCCTCCAAATAAAGGCTGTAATCTCCAAAACAAGTCGCCCTTTTTGGTAGATGGTCAAAACCCCTTTGAAATCCTCTTGAAATGATGTCAAACCCTTTCTTTATTGCTGTTGTAAGTCTGATATGAAAACCCACTGATTATCTTCACAAATTATCTCAAAAACCCCCAAAATCCTATCTCTAAAACCTCTGAAAATATCTATGTAAATTAGCCCTGAAAATACCTCCAAAATGACAAGCTAGGGTAGATCTTTCACTACCAAAGAATGCCCTTCTACCTAGGGATGAATCTCTCACCACTGAAGCTAGGGTTCCTGTGGGATTTCACTCCACAAGTTATAGATTTGTGCAACATAGCTAGTTGTGCATGAAAGGAAATAATTAGGTATGCAAGGATCCATTTCCTTTCTTCCCCCAACTCATTATATAATTTCTCCAATGCAAAAGAGCCCCAATAAACCCTAGTCACATTTTTTCCCTTGGAAGGGATCAATAAAATAAAAGTAACTTAAGTTACTTTTTCCCTTTTTAAGTCACCATGGTCCAAAAGTGACCCCCCAATGCAAAAAATTCAAACATTAGTACCATGTGGCCCCTTCCTAACGAAAAAACGTAACATCTAGTCCTTCTAAAAGATCTTTTTGCATATGTCAATGAAGAATTATAACAAAATGGACTAGATATTCATACCCAATAGCTTCTAGCGTCCAAATCCCCTTGGGTATGACCAAGGCATGAACTCGAATTGGCCCTTAAACCTTTGGCATAGGAAAGGGGACATTACAAGTCCTCCCTTACCCAAATTTTCTTGTCCTCAAGCAAATGCAAATTAGGATGCTGCAAAATAAGCTCTCCCTCCCAAGTAGCATCCTCAAGTGGCAATCCCTTCCATCGCACCAAATACTCGGTGATCACTATTCTCCTAAGCCCCCTCTGTCTCTTTTCAATAATGGATTCTGGTTCTAACACCAACTTCCCTCCTCATCTAGTGGCGGTAACTCTGTAGATGGTATAATATGCGGTCTGAGTGCCTTCTTAAGGCATGAAACATGGAAGACATTATGTATCTTATTGTGCTCTGGTATCTCTAGCTCATATGCAACTACCCCAACTCAACAAACTACCCGGTACAGACCATAAAACTCGTGGTTTCAATTTCTCTGCACCCTTCCGCTTCAAGTGAGGACTGCCTATATGGCTATAAATGTAGGAATACTAGATCCCCAACCTCAAAAGACCTCTCTATCATTGTGCCGATCTGCATATGCCTTCTGTTGATTTTGTGCCTTCTAAAGGTTCTCTTGGAGATCCTTCAAAATATCCTGGTTCTCCTGTAACCAATCTCGAGCTTTGGGAGCTCAGCTATCTGGTAATACCAAATCCACAAATGTCATACCATCGTACCCATACAAGGCTCAGAAAGGAGTCATACCTATGCTCATCTGATAGGTGGTATTGTAGCAATACTCACCCATGTGTAACCATCTAATCCATACCCGTTGATGTCCTGACACATAACTCCGTAAGTAGCCCTCTATCCACTTATTGACTATCTTTGTCTGCGCATCTATCTATGGGTGGTAGCTAGTGCTCGGATTCAACTCCATACCTACTAGTATGAAGATATCCTACTAAAAGGTGCTCATGAATATCTTGTCCCTATCACTGATAATATTTTTAGGCAACCCATGTAGCCTAAAAACACCTGTATAGAAGATTTGGGCCACATCCACAACATCATGCCCCTTGGGTAGGGAAAATAAATGAGCATACTTAGTTAATTGATCAACTAGAACATAAATACAACTATGCCCATGCACCAAGGGAAGCCTTTGAAAAAGTCCATAGATATGCTTTCCTATTTCTGTTCAGGAATTGGCAGAGGCTGAATTAATCCTGCTGGAAAGAATTCTCAGATTTGGTTTGTTGGAAAACCATACACTCTCTAACATGATTAAGGACATCATCCTTCATCCCTTTCCATGTAAATATCTCCTTGATAAACCTATATGTTTTGAAATACCCAGGATGCCTAGCTAGTGGTGTATCATGTATTACTCGAAGGATCTGTTAGGAAATAAGAGATAAAATATGTGGAATAATCCCTTACAGAATCGTAATAGTAGAAACTAATATGCAGAAAATATTACAGATCTCAAATAAAAGTGCAGAATAAATAACACAACACAGAGAGACAAGATTTAACGCGGTTCACCCAATTTGGGCTATGTCCACCAAGAATCACTTGCTCAGATTTTATTACAAGCCTCCACTCTCTCAATACAATACCCAAATCCGTTTGGAGCTATGCTCAACAAACTCTACAGAATTCACACTCAAATTCAAAAACACATCTGTAATACATTTGCTTGTACATCTATCATATGAATAAGACCATATAAATAGACAACTACTTAAGCAGTTTTACAAAACCATGGGTATCAAACAATGGGCAAAAACAAAACCATCCCATAAACCTATGGGTAGCTGAAGAGGTGGTTTTACAAAACAATGGGTACCGAAAAACCATAAGCCCAAAAACAACCCATAACAGTTACCCATTACCCATGGGTTAATAAACCACCCATGAAAATCTGCTTCAAGGGCTTTGCCCCCGAACCCCCCTGACCCACTCACCGGCGAGCGGGACTCCCGTAAAAATACTCGAGTGTAACACATAGAAGGTGTACCACACTCTAACATGAAAATAGGCTCCACAAACATAGCAATCTCCCACTTGGAGACTAATTTCCACTGAGCAAGCTTCTCAACCCTTCACTGTCATCCGCGAAGGCCAACCAAAGCTGAACATAGCTTTAGTTTATCCCTTGTGACCACCTTGGTCATCATGTCTCCAGGATTCTGACTGGTATGAATCTTCTCCAACTTCAACTTATCTTCCTCCAAAGTTGTCCTGATGAAGTGATATCTCAACTGTATATGCTTCGTCCTAGAGTGGAAAGAAGAGTTCTTGGCTAGGTGTATAGTACTCTGACTATCACTATGCAGCTTACATTCCTCCTGCTTATGCCCCAAATCCTCAAGCAATTGTTGTAACCAAATCATCTCTTTGCTTACCTCTGTGGCAGCAACATAATCAACCTCCATGGTTGAAAAAGCCACCAGCTTCTGTAGTCATGAAATCAAGCTCATTATTGTCCCACCTACAGTGTAAATATAACCTGTTGTGCTCCTCCTGTTGTCTACATCTCCAGCCATGTCTAAATCTACATAACCACGTGAAGTGGTGTCTGATCCACTATAGCATAAAACTATCCCCATTGTCCCTCTCAAATACCGAATGATCCACTTTACTACTTGCCAATGCTCTTTACCTAGATCACTCATAAATATACTCATAGCTCTCACTGCATGGGCAATATTAGGCCTAGTGCACACCATAGCATACATCAAACTACCAACTACTGATGAGTAAGGTACCTTGGATATCTGGTTTCTTTCCTACTCTATCTTGGGACACTGCTCCTTTGATAACTTAAAATGGCCTGCCAAAGGAGTCCCAACCGGTTTAGCATCCTGCATGTTAAACATATCCAATACCTTCTTAATGTACTCTTCCTGAGATAAAGTCAACTTCCGTTCCTTCCTATCCCGAGTTATCCTCATACCAAGGATTTTTTTGGCTGCCCCTAAGTCCTTCATATTAAAGGATTCACTTAGTTGTTTCTTGAGTACTTTTATTTTATGCATGTTTTTACCTGCAACTAACATGTCATCAACATACAAACATAGTGATAATATAACTTCCATCCTTAAATTTCTTTGTATACATTTTGCAATGGTCAAAATGACATCTAATATAACCTTGCTCCATCATGAAGCTATCAAAATTCTTATACCATTGGCAAGTGGAGCTTGTTTCAGGCCATACAAGCTCTTCTTCAGATTTACACACCATCTCCTCTTTAACTTTGACACTCATATCCTTCTGGTTGCTGCATATATAGCTCCTCCTCCAAATCACCATGGAGAAATGCAATCTTTACATCTAACTGTTCTAAGTGCAAGCCTTCTGCTACCACTATTCCAAGAACAGTTCTAATAGAATTCATTTTTACTACGGGAGAAAAAATCTCATCAAAATCTATACCTTGTTTCTGTACAAACCCCTTGACCACCAACCAGGCCTTATATCTTTTCTTTCCTCCTTCTTCATCTTTAAATCTGTACACCCACTTGTTGTGCAATGCTCTTTTTCCTTCCGGTAGCTTCACCAAATCCCAAGTCTAGTTTTTCATGAGAGACTTATGCTCCTCATCCATGGCTTGCTCCCACTTCTTACTGGCATCTACCTGCATTGCTTCATCAAAGATTTCTAGCTCTCCGCTATCAGTGAGTAATAAATTAATAAGAGAAGGAGAAAACTGTTCAAGTTCTTTTCTTACCCTATAAGACCTCCTCACTGTAGAAGTTTGGGGTTCCTGTTAAGTAGGTTCCTGAACTGATTCATGGGTCACTTTCCCATCCAGAAGATCCTCTACCACTGCATATTCTTTCTTGGATTCTTTCATGTTTTCTTGCTCTAGTTTCCACTGTCAAAGCATTCCCTGATAGTAGAAGATTCCCGGAGCTTTTTCTTCAACATTTCCTCACTTAGAATCACCCCTACAACATCCTCAAACTTCAACTTTGAGTTAACTGGATCCCGAGTTGGTCCTTACCTTGTCATTACCAGGCTATTCCAAATTTCAGGTAAAGAGCTACAGAAATTAATAAAGTCATAACTTCTTCATCAAATTCTATTGTCCTCCTGAAGCTAGCATATTCAAAACTATATTGAAATCATTTAAATGATCTGATACTGAAGTATTCTCAGCTGACATCTTCATATTAAAAAACTTTTTCATTAAAAATTTCTTGTTAGAGGCAGAGGGTTTTTCATACAACTTCCCTAATGCATCCATTAGATCTTTTGTAGTGGAGTTCCTTTGAAACATGGTAAATATGTTACCGAAGATGCTATTCAGGCAGACACAGTTGGAATTGTTCCAAGTGCCTTCTGATCCAAAATTTTAGCCCATTCCACATCTATCATACTCAAGGGTTTGTTCACCTTCTCAGACAACGGAGTATAAAGATCCTTCTGATAAAGGTAATCTTCAAACATCTTGTTGCATCATTCCAAAGACTGAAATTCTACTCGTTGAATTTATCAACCCTAGATCTTCCATCACCAGCTCTCTGCCATAGCTCCCACCTCAAGATAAAAATTTCCTTCTGTGATTTCATATATGCACCTTACAGAAACCAAACTAGGCTCTGTATACCAATTGTTAGGAAATAAGAGATAATGCCCTTATGCGGAATAATGACCTTATAGAATGCCGTAATAGTAGAAACTCATATGTAGAAAATATTACAGATCTCAGTACTAAAAGTGGCAGAATAGCAATAACTTCAACACAGAGAGACAATATTTAACCCATGGTTCACCCAATTTGGGCTACGACCACCAAGAATCACTTGCTCATAACCCTTATTACAAGCCTCCACTCTCTCAATACAATACCCAGATCCGTTTGGTAGCTATGCTCAACAAACTCAACTAAAATTCACACCCGAATTCAAAAACATCATCTTTAATACATTTTCTTGTACATCTATCATATGCATAAGACCATATAAATAGAAAACTACTTAAGTAGTTTTACAAAACCGTGGGTATCAAACAATGGGCAAAAACAGAACCATCCCATGTAAACCTATAGGTAGCCGAAAAGAGGCAGCATTTTACAAACCAATGCGTATAGAAAAATCATTGGCCCAAGTCTTGAAACAACAGTCCATAATGGTTACCCATTACCCATGGGTTAATAAACCAGTTCTCATGAAAATTTGCTTTGGGGGCTTCACCCCCAAACCCCCCTGACCCACTCACCGGCAAGCGGGACTGCCATGTCAAAATTTCCCTGAGTGTAACACATAGAAGGGTTTACCACACTCTAACATGAAAATAGGCTCCACAAACATAAAAATATTCTCCTTCATTTTGGATCCTAGTACAAGGAAAATCCTATCCTTGTAGAAAATGAGATCATCCACTACTCTGTATCAGTCATCCTATTTAATACCATCCATGATCTTACATGAAAACTAGTTTCTGGAATACTCAACAAGTATATGAGCCTTCCAATCCACTGAAATCTCAGACATAGAACTAAACATAGAAGTGAGGTAAGGCCTTCTAGATAAAGCTGTCAGCAACAATATTATTCTTACCTCTAGTGTACTCTATGTCAAAGACATATGTTTGTACCTTATTCACCCATCTTTTTTGGTGATCATTGAGCTCCTTCTGTCCCAAGAAGAACCTCAAATTGTAGTGATCTTGTACAAACCACGAATTTGCTTCCCACAAGGTACTGTCTGAATTTGGCCAAAGCATGCATAATGGCCAACATCTCCTTATCATAAATTGAATACCCTCTCTCAACGGATTTCAATTTCTGACTCTCATAGGTAATGGGATTCCTACCCTACATGAGAACTGCTCCAACACCCTTCCTAATGCATCACACTCTAGAATGAATGGGCGGGAGAAATTTGGTAATGCAAGAACGGGACACGAACTCATCACTTCCTTGAGGTGATCAAACACCTGTTGTGTTGCCTCTGACCAATAAAAAGCCTCCTTCTTGGTCAAAAAAGTCAATGGAGCATTCAACCGAGAGAAATTCTTCATGAACCTCCTGTAGTATGTGCATAACCCCACGAATCCTCTCAAATGTGTCAATGTCCTAGGTGGCGGCCAATCCATAATTTCCCATGGGTATCTTCTCTCTATCCACCTTCACTGTACCCCCACCAATCAAATATCCTAAGTATATAAGTTTGGTCATGCCAAACTCACACTTATAATATTTCGCATATAGCGAATTAGTTTCTAATATCCCCAATATCTCACCAAGGTGCATGATATGGTCCTCCCAAGTCCTGACTGTAGACTAAAATATCATCAAAGAAAACCAATACAAACTTCTGTAGGTGGTGGTTGAACACATGATTCATGCAAGACTGGAATGTAGTTGGAGCATTAGACAATCCAAAAGGCATCACCAAGAACTCAAAGTGATTTTAACAGCATCTGAAAGTTGTCTTATGCACATCCTGCTCCATGACTTTGATCTAATGATATCCAGATAGCAAATCTATTTTCAAAAAATAGATTGCACCATGTAGCTCGTCAAGTAACTCATCAATGTGTGGTATAGGATACTTGTTCTTTATTGTCTTCTTATTCAAGGAATGGTATTCTATACACATCTGTATGGTCCCATCCTTCTTTTTCACCAATACCACTGAAGAAGCAAAAGGGCTGGAACTCGGTCTAATATGCCCCATATATATGAGCTCATATATAGTCTTCTCAATCTTATCCTTAAACCATTTGGGGTGATGGTAAGGAGAAGTAACCACCGGTCTAGCATCCTCAAGCTCAATCACATGCTCAAATCCCCTATATGGAGGTATGCCTGGAGGTATGTCACCAAACACTACACTATGTCTGTCCAATAAGCCATGTAAATCCACATGGTACTCCTGTTGTCCATCCTCTGATTTCTTGGTTAAAACCAAACAATGTACTGCCCAATCCACCCCATTCGTGCCTATAAATCCTCTCGATCCTCTTGGCCATAACAACTCGGGGTGCCCTCGAAAGATAAGCCCCTCAAGATCACATTCCTCCCTTCAAACTTAAACTTCAGCTCCATCATCTGGAAGTTAGTTTGAAACTCGCCAAGGGAATGGAGCCACTGCACCCCAAGCACTATGTTGGTCTCTTTAATACCAATAATATATAAATCATTGGTAACTTTATAGTTACCCATCGCGATGCTCAATTGGGGAATCTGCCATGTGCATCTCATAGAATCTCCATTGGCTACAACCACATTGAAGCCCTCAAATTCCTTATGTCTGTAACCCTCTCCTCTCAACCAATGAGGCATCAATAAAGTTTTGGGTTTCCCCACTATCAATGATTACCACCACTCATTGTCCCTGTAAAACTCCCCTAACTCTGAATGCCTTGTACCTTGGGGTACTAGACAAATGTGGCGATAGTCTCCTAGAGGAAAAGTCTCGCTATCCTGCTCAACACCCACACTATCTAATGCCTCATCATCATCATCCTCTAATCCATGTGTGTCCAACTCCTCATCACCATCACTCTCCTCAAATACCTCTATGAATTGGGCCTTCCCTCTACCCTTGCAATCATGTCCTGGAACCCAAGGTGTGTGGAAATTGAAACACAGTTTATTTCGCCTCAATTCCTCCTTTGTCCTCTCTAGATACGAATGGTCTCCTAGGATGTATCTTTGCCTAGGTGGAGGTACCTTTGGCTACAAACCATCAGATATAGAAAGGAAACCCTTAGGCTGCACTCAAAGTGGAAACCTCTACTTAGGAGTGGATAACTCCAAGTCATGAGCTCTCCTAATAGCCTTATGCAAAGAAGAAGGCTTAAATGCCCTCACAAATCCAGCGAGAGAGTCTGTCAAACCTGTTGTGAATAGGGAAATCAACCTCATCTTCGTAATATCAGGTACCTTGACTGATAGTCTCTAAACATATGCAATATACTAATCCAAGGAATTGGTCTGCCTCAAATGATTTAACTCTCTAAAATACCTTTTAGGGTCCCTCCTATCAAATCTACTCACTAGCCTCTGTGTGAACTATGTATAAGTCGTGATGTATATGTGTCCCTATATAATCAACCCATGATGCCACCAATCATGAGTGTCTCCCTTAAGATGTAAGATAGCAAACTTAATTTCATCTTCCTCATGCATAGGATTCAAGTCAAAATATGTCTTCAACTTCTAAACCCAAGATTGTGTAGTACACTTCTTAGAACCATCAAAGTGTGGAATAGAAATCTATCCCAATCTCCTTTGCAACTCTGGTACCTGTACTTGATGATCTCTCCTAGGCCTACTACTAATCTTCATTTTGTAATATTCCTAGAATGGCATGTTCTCACGAAATCCATCACTCAAGGTTTGGTACTTTTCCCAACAAACCTCCTCATCTGCAATATCCACTGGTTCTCATACCTATGAAACTTCTGGATCCTTCAAGGAAGAAGGTTTGTGAAACCCCAAAGGCCTGGTAGAAGAATGTGGATACCGCTTCCCTGAATGTCCACCCTCACCTCTTTGACCATGTTGTCCCATATTGTTATTTTCTCCTCTTTCCATATGAGCATAAATCTTGTCTTGTGCTAATCTCTCAGTAAGCTAGCTCAAATAGAGATTGGTAGTCTCATGCTTTTTTACCATGTTGTAAACAATTGTTTCATCAGATCTACACCTATATCCTCAATGTCTTTGTCTCCCATCTTTCAATCCCCACAGGCTGGAGAAACAACTGCTCTGATACCACTAAAATATCCCTTATGGGATACCACTTAAATAACACAAAATATTGAAAAATTTGGAGCCAAATAAAATACTGATTTTTGCATATTTTTACCAGTTAGGGTAGTGAACTGAAGAAAATTAATAACTCCCAAAATATCCACTCAAATCACTTGAAAATTTAAAGAGAGCTTGCTAATATTATAAAGAACATAAGAAAACTATTTTTGGAACTAGGGTTTTAAATTTATTAGCTCACTTGTTTGTGTCAAAATATTTACTATATTTCATATTTATATCCGCATTGTTACTTAATTAGAATTTAACATTTATATTTCAATATTTGTTAAATCGTCCTCCAAATGTGAAAATATTTTAAAAGAAACATAATGCACTTCATAGTTATGATATTATATTTAAGACTCTACATATAAAAAATTCATAGTATATATAGTTTCAAAACAATCTAAAGCAAAATTACACAAAGCCTTGAATTTGATATATAACCTAGTTTTTTAAAAATGAAATTCTACTTATCATGCATTAATATAATGTTGGCGAGCAAATTTGTCTTGTGGTCAAATTTGTGGGTTTCAATCCAACTCTATGGGAATCTGAGGCCCTCTACTTGAATGGTGCAGCTTCTGTAGGTGCATGCAAAACAGTGGATTTCAATGGTGACCTTTTGACCAGAGATCTAACAAGGGCACTCCACTGACCCTGTGGAAAAGTTAGCAATGTCCCACTAGAGAAGAAAAATTTTCTTGGAAAGGGGAAGGAGAGTGGAAATGGAGTCAGGAGAAAACTAATGTTGTGAGTAGAATATCAGATGCCCACACACATTAATTAGAAATTTCATTTACATGCATTTATAGTTAGAAGAAAAAAAAATCCACAGGAGAAGCTACAAGACTGAATAGAATTCATTGGTCACAAGGTACCAATAAATCCCTCAATCAAAAAGGAGAAAATCCCTTCTTTTATTATTAAAGCTAAAGCAAAATTTGTACAGAGCTTTGAGAATAGATGAAGATCTAAGAAGAAGGGAAAATAGAAGAAGTATGGCATTTTCTATCTTTTCAAGGTACAGAGCACTCTGGTTTTTTTGAAATCAATCTCCAGCCCTTGGAATGACGTCGAGAAGCCATTATATTCTTCGTAAAAAACCGTTACAACTTCACAAATCTTCAATGGCTTTTCAAATTCCTTTGTTGTGAACAAAACGCTAATGGCGGCTTAAAAACCAGATCTTACAAAAGCAACTGTTACATTTGATTTGCCAATTTAAATATAGACCATTTGATTTTCTCCTCTAACTCTAAAATTGGGCTGTCCACGTGGCAGGAACGGATTGGAGCGGTTACGGGGGAAGCCTTTCATATTTTGTGATTTTTTGTGAGATTTGGCAATTTGGAACAAATTGGCCCACAACCTCACTTTGACTTTTCAACTTAGACACATGGCACGTTATGGTTGGAGACGGGGTCACAGCTCTTTTCTAAACATTTTAAACTTGTTTTGGAAAAAGGCTCAAAAAATCAATTTCCTCCGTCGGCCCCTGATCCGATTTGACTAGGAAACGTGGCACGTTCTGGTTGGAGACGGGGTCGCGGCTCTTTTCTAAACATTTTAACCTTTTTTGGAAAAAGACTCAAAAAATCAATTTCCTACGCCAGACCGCTGCTCTGATTGAACTCTTGACACGTGGCATCCTCTGATTGGAAATGGGGGTCGCGACCCTTTTCTCAACATTTTAACCTTTTTGGAAAAAAGGCTCAAAAACTCAAAGTTCTCCACCGTTCTGCTCCTTCGCTTTGACATTTCAACGGCAGCCTTGAGACCTTGGAGGAGAATTCTAGAACTTTTACTTCACTTTTGGGAATTTGGTTAAATTTCCAAAATTTCCCCGATGGCCCACTCATCTGCTTTGACTTTTCAACAGCACGCTTCACCTTTGACGTTTTAGCTATGGGATTTAACTTTGACTTTTACCGTTATAGCCTGATTGGGGCTGTAGGGAAAATTTACCATTTTTGCCAAAAGTGACCAAAAGTGTTAAGTTCACCAAAAATCCCATTCCTCCCCATCGAATAGGATTTGAGCATGTACCTAAATTCATTAGGCTCAAAACTCAATGGGGAAAAGACATCCAACATCCTGACTGTGGAAAATACGCAGAGGAAGAAAACTTCATCGTTTTGAGTCCAATTTTCAAATTTCCTTCACGAACCAGAGGCATGGAGGAAAAACAATGATTTGGTGACCCAGGCCATAGAACAAGTGAACAATTTCGATCAAAAAATGGAGGTTGCAAAGAGGATATTACGTGCACAGACTGGGAAATGGAGGATTTCTAAAAACAAGCAAAACAGAGGTTTAAACAGCTCTAGGGCACAACTTTTGATAATTTCTCAAATCTCTAACTTGGCTTAAACACCAAAAAAGGGCATGAGCTCAAAAAATTTGAATTTGGCTATGAAAATGTAGAGTATTTTTCAGGAGACAACAGCTAGCTCTGTTTGTGGACATGGCATGAACTGGGCATGGCTAGGGCATGACATGAGGATCCAGAATCTCAAGTTTCAAAACATATTACGTTGACTAGTGCCTTATCCATTGGTTGTTATAGAGTCATGTATAATTTCGAGAAAGAAAGGAAGAAGGAGGAAACACACAAGACCAACCACACACAACAAAAACCAAAGAAAACTAAACCAAAACCGCACAACAAAAAAGGCAAAAAACACACCAGGAAATCACCTATGGTACAAGGCGTGGGACAACCCGTTTGCACTGATGATACAACTTCAAGTATTTCCTACTTCAAGGAAATTCCAATGGCATTCCATCCAATTATGAGAGAAGAAAAACATTCTCACGACAAGCTCCATGAATTTAGAATGGGCCGAGCCATAATGAATCAAACTTTCCATGGTTGCCCTTTGGTTCTCTTCTCTTGTCCCAAAGCAGGAAAAAATCTCCAACCTTGAATTCTCTTGCCTTTGACCTCTTTTCAAATATCTTCTTCACTTTCAATTGGTGTTCTTTAATTCTATCCACCACTTGGCATCTGCTTTCCTCCAGCTTCTCCAGGAAGAGGATTCTCTTGTCAATGGAGTCTTTGTATCGACCATCTTCTATTTCTTGTAGCAACTTGAGAGCTAGCATCTCAATTGTGGGGGGAATCTCTACCTCAACTCCATACAACATTTGGAAAGGTGACATACCTATTTCCTTCTTAAGAGTGATCCTATCGGCCCACAATGCATCATATAACTTCTTGTGCCAATTCCTTTGATTCTCATCAACCAACTTGCGAACAATGGTCATAATGTTCTTGTTGCTTGACTCAGCTTGTCCATTTACCTATGGGTAGTAGTTAAAAGAGTGAGATAGTGAGATAGTGAGATAGTTAGAAGAGTGAGATAGGGAGCTCCTTGGAAGAGAAATAGGTGGCATTATCTACAACAATTTTATGTGGTATTCCAAAATGAACAATGATATTATCCTTAATGAAGTTTCAGAATGTTTCAGAGTTGGCTTCCTTGGTTGGGATGGCCTCCACCCATTTAGTGAAGTAATCAGTTGCAGTGAGTACACAAGTATGTCCTTACACTAGAATGAGGATTCAAAACACCAATAAAATCTAGCCCCCATTACTGAAATGGTTCTTCAATCACCACAGGCCTGAGTGGCAATGCAGCTAGTTGTGGCTTTCCAACAAATTGTTGGCATGCTTTGCATTTGTAAACTCAATCTTGAGTGTCTGCAAAGATGGAGGGCCAATAATATCCCCCTCTGAGGATCTTATGTGCGGTGAAAATTACTGAGAAATTTCCACCACAAGCTTTATCATGATATGCCCTAAGCAAATTTTCTTGTTGCTCCTTATCTACACACCTGAGGAGACAACCATCTAGGCCTCTCTTGTAAAGTGTATGATTCCATATTACAAACTTGGCTGCCTTTAGCTTGAGTTTCCTTCTTTGTTTGTAGTCAAGATGAGGAGGGCATTCTCCATAAGTGAGGTAGTAAGCAATGTCAACATACCACTCATCAGTAGTGGTGACAAAGAGCGCCTGTGGACTATCTCCTGAACAAGTTGAGAAAACACCATGTTTTTCTCCCTACTGAGCCTTTAGAGCTTCATCTTTAGCAATCAACTTACACAAACCATTTCCTCTTACCAAATTAGAGGGTCTAATATCCAAGTCATACTCTTGGGTCTTTGCAATCCAACTTCCTCTCTTAGCCCCAGGTTCTTGTTGAGTCAAAATGGAATTGATTGCACTTCCAAGAACCATCACTACTGTAAGAGAATTGAGAATGTAGAATCTAAAACTTTCAACAACTTTGACCATTGCGTAGGTATGTTTCTCCAATTAGCTATACTTTAGCTCATGATTTTTCAAAGGAAAACTCATGAAAGCAATGGGTGCTTCCAAACCTTCATCATTTTTTTGAACTAGGACAGTAGAGAGGGTATGTTCTGATGCAGAGCAATACATGTTGAAATTGTTGTTAAAATCTAGAGATACAAGAGTTGGAGCTTTGGTAATGGCTTTCTTGATCTCCTCAAATGTTTTTTTTCCTTCCTTATTCCACTTGAAACTTGCTTGAGGCTTCATCATGGAAGTTATATGCTTAGTCAGTTCAGAAAACTTAGGCATAAAATGATGAAGGAAGTTTACCTTTCCAAAGAATGAATGAACTCCCTTCTTGTTGGTTGGTAAGGCTAGTACCTGGATAGCTATGATCCTCTCAAGATCAATGTGTGCTCCATGTTTGTTCACAATGTGTCGCAACAACTTACCTTCTGTGACTCCAAAAATGCACTTATTTGGATTTAGAGAAATGCCATGTTTCCTACACCTTGCAAGGACTTGCTCCAAATGACAGATATGATCTCCCCTCCTTTTTGAAAAAACCATGAGGTCATCAAGGTAAATAAAAATGCAATGTTTCAAATCTTTGAAGGCCAAGTCCATTTCTTTTAGAAAGTGGCTCAAGGATTGATCAAGCCAAAAAGTATTTTGTTGTAGGAAAAAGTGCCCCAAGGTGTTGTGAAGGCTATTTTTTTGCAATCCTCTTTTGCCACCTTGATTTGGTTGTACCATGAGAATCCGAAAGCAAAGAGAGTATTTCAGATCTAGTGACTTCTTGCAAAATGTGATCCATGATTGGAAGAGGGTAATTGTCCTTGAGAGATGCCTGATTCAGATTTCAGAAGTCTACATAAATCCTTATTTCCCCATTCTTCTTCCTTACTGGCACAATGTTAGCCACCCATTTTGAATGGTGAATAGGTAAGATGATTCTAGCATTGATCATATTTTTCACCTCTTCTTTGATAACATCGGAAATCTTTGGATTGTAGGGCCTTTGTTTTTTCCTGAAGGGCTTTGCTCCTTGCTTCAAAGGAATGGAGTGATGCATTTCCTTTGACTGAAAATATTTGAGTTCATCATAGGAATAGGCCAGGACATCTGAGTACTTTTTTAGCAGAGCAAAAAAATTTCTCTTCTCTTCTGGTGAGCAACATTTACCAATGTTAACCATCCTCGGATTCTCTGAAGTGCCAATGTTTTCTTGATCAAAATCAGATGGACACCGAGAAGACTAGTTTTCTTTTTCTTTGATGAACCTGTCATGCTTGTGAAAGAGGTATTCTAAAGAAACTAAGCCTTTGGGGATTTTTTTTACTTTGATTTTGATTACTCCCTCTTCATCAATTCCCTCAATTCCTTCCTTCTCTTCTTTGGGGACTGAATCACAATTTGGGTTTTCACTTCCTTCAAAGAAAAGATTATTGAAGCTATCCCTTTGTTCTAAGAAGGCTAGGATCTGATTGTCATCATTGAAGACCTGCCAATGATTTGCATTGTCTGGTATGTTGGGGTTGAACACCATCTCAATGGTCACTTTATCCTTGTCAAAATAAGGATGAGGCATCACTAAGGAATCTGACACTGCTAGAGAATCAGCCTTTTCATTCTTCTCCCTAGGGATAGCTTCAATGGAGAATGCATCAAAGGATTCAATGCAGTCCCACACTCTATTTCTATAGTGCCTAAGTCTGGGGTTTTTCACCTAATATTGGTGGCGGACCTGCTTTATCACAACCTTTGCATCACCTTTGCATCTCAACTTATTGATTCCCATGTCCTCTGCTACATTCATGCCTAACAGTAATGCTTCATACTCTGCTATATTATAATACCAGTACCAATTGAAGAAAATAAAAAAATCAGACAAGCTATTGTGGAGGGTCCCCACACCAAGGTGTAGGATCTAACAATATTTCTCTGGGTGCCACGGAGTCCGAGTAGTCACCCGTCAAAGTTGAACGATTTTTTGGTCTCAGGGCTCTTAAGGGACTACGCTCGAACGAAGTATACCGTAAGCAACGACGTTGTCACGCACAAAAACAAAACCTCCTATAGTGTTAACCTAGCCACCCAGATGTTTTGGCATAGTCGGTTTGGTGCCACGACCCACCGTTTGCAAAATATAGCATTTAACAGCCCTATACTAGTTGAAACTGCACTATTTCATGCGTTTGGAAATAATAGGGCAGCAAAAACACCGATTAAAGATGAAAAAAAATGAGATAGGCTATTATAGAGAGTCCCCCACGTAAAGGTGTAGGATCCAACGAGACATCTCTAGGTTCCATGGAGTCTGAGTAGTCACCCGTCGAAGTTGAATGGTTTTTTGGTCTCAGGGCTCTTAAGGGACTACACTTGAATGAAGTATCCCGGAAGCAATGACGTTGTCATGCACCAATAAAACACTTCCTATATCATTCACCTAGCCATGTGGATGTCTTGGCATAGTCGGTTTGGTGTCACGACCCATCGTTTGCAAAATATAGCGTTTGACAACCTTACACTGGCTCAAACTGCACTATTTCACATGTTTGGAAACAATAGGGCAGCAAGAGGACCAATTAGAGATGAAAAAAATGAGACATGCTATTATAGAGGGTCCCCACACAAAGGTGTAGGATCCAATGAGACATCTCTAGGTTCCATGGAGTCTGAGTAGTCACCCATCGAAGTTGAATGGTTTTTTGGTCTCAGGGCTCTTAAGGGACTACACACAATCGAAGTAGCCTAGAAGCAATGATGTTATCGCGCACAAAAAAAAAACACTTCCTATAGCATTCACTTGGTCACGCAAATGTTTTGGCACAGTCGGTTCAGTGCCATGACCAACCGTTTGCAAAATATAGCGTTTGACAACCGTACACATGCTCAAACAGCACTATTTCACGCATTTGGAAACAATAGGGCAACGAGAGCACCAATTGGAGATAGAAAAAACTGAGATATACTATTGTATAAGGTCCCCACACCAAGGTGTAGGATATAACAGGACATCTCTGGGTTCCACGGAGTCTAAGTATCAACCCGTTGAAGTTGAATGGTTTTCTGGTCTCAGGGCTCTTAAGGGACTTCATCTCGAATGAAATAGTCCAGAAGCAATGACGTTGTTTTGCACCAAAATAACACATCCTCTAGCATTCACCTATCCACTTAGATGTTTTGGCCCAATTGATTTGGTGCCACCACCCACCGTTTGCAAAATATAGTGTTTGACAACCTTACACTTGCTCAAACTATACTATTTCGTGCGTATTCAAACAATAGGGCAGCGAGAGCACCGATTGGAGGTGGAAAAAAATAAGATAGGATATTTTAGAGGGTACCTATTCCAAGGTTTAGGATCCAACGAGACATCTCTAGGTGCCACAAAGTTTGAGTAGTCACCCGTCAAAGTTGAACAATTTTTTGGTCTCAGGGCTTTGAAGGGACTACGCTCAAATGGAGTAGCCCGGAAGCAACGACGTTGTGACACACCCCCAAAATGACACCTCTTATAGCATTAAAATGACCACTCAGAAGTTTCAGCGCTGTCGATTTGGTTCCACAAAGCCATCGTTTGCAAAATATAGCATTTGATAGCCTTACACTTGCTCAAACTGCACTATTTTACATGTTTGGAAACAATAGGGCAGCAAGAGCACCGATTGGTGACAGAAAAAACTGAGATAGGGCTATTGTAGAGGGTCCCCACAATAAGGTGACAAAATCCAATGAGACATCTATACGTTCCACGGAGTCTGAGTAGCCACCCGTCGAAGTTGAACGATTTTTTAGTCTCAGGGCTCTTAAGGGACTACGCCCAAACGAAGTAGCCCGGAAGCAACGACATTGTAACACACTAAAATGATGCCTCCTCTAGTGTTCAAATTGTCAATCATAGGTTTTGGTACAGTTGGTTTGGTGCCACAACCCACCGTTTGCAAAACAGAGCGTTTAACCAGCCTTACATTGGCTCAAACAACACTATTTTGTGCATTTGGAAACAATAGGGCAATGAGAACACCGATTGGAGACAGAAAAAAACTGAGACAGGCTATTGTATAGGATCCCTAAGCCAAGGTGTAGGAACCAATGAGACATCTCTAGGTGTCACGGAGTCTGAGTAGTCACCTGTCGAAGTTGAATGGTTTTTTGGTCTCAGGGCTTTTAAAGGACTACACCCAAACGAAGTATCCCAAAAGTAATGACATTGTCGTGCAGTGAAAAAAAACATACTCTAATGTTCACTTGGCCACCTAGATGTGTCAGCATAGTTGTTTCTATGCCATGACCCACCGTTTGCAAAAATATAGTGTTTGACATCCTTACACTTGCTCAAACTACACTATTTCGTGCGTTTGGAAACAATAGGGCAGCGAGAGCACCGATTGGAGACGGAAAAAACTGAGATAGAATATTGTAAAGGATCCCTACACTAAGGTGTTGGATCCAACGAGACATCTCTAGCTCCCAAAGAGTCTGAGTAGTCACCCATCGAAGTTGAAAGGTTTTTTGGTCTCAGGGCTCTTAAGGGACTACGCCCGAATGAAGTTGCCCAGAAGCAATGACATTGTTGTGCACTAAAATGAAACCTCCTCTAGTGTTTACCTGACCACCTAGATGTGTTAAGGAAGTTTTTTCCATGCCACGACCCACCGTTTGTAAAATATAGTGTGTCGACAGCCTTCCACTTGCTCAAACTACACTATTTCACGTGTTTGGAAACAATAGGGCAGCGAGAGCACCGATTGGAGATAAAAAAACATGAGATAGACTATTGTATAGGGTCCCCATGTCAAGGTGTAGGATCTAACGAGATGTCTTTAGGTGCCACAGAGTCTGAGTAATCACCCATCGAAGTTGAACAATTTTTTTGTCTCAAGGCTCTTAAGGGACTATGCCTAAACAAAGTAGCCCAGAAGCAACGACATTGTCATACACCAAAAAAACACTTCTTATATCATTAACCTAGCCACCCAAATGTGTTGGCAAAGTTGGTTTGGTTTCACGACCCACCATTTACAAAATATAGCTTTTGACAGCCTTACACTAGCTCAAAATGCACTATTTCATGCGTTTGGAAACAATAGGGTAGTGAGAGCACCGATTGGCGAAGGAAAAAACTGAGACAAGCTATTGTAGAGGCTACCTACACCAAGGTATAAGATCCAATGAGATGTCTCTAGGTGCCACAGAGTCTGAATATTCACCCGTCGAAGTTGAATGGTTTTTTGGTCTTAGGGCTCTTAAGGGACTACACTTGAACGAAGTAGCCCAGAAGCAATGACATTGTCGCTAACCAGAATGATGCATCTTTTAGCATTCACCTATCCACCTAGACATGTTGTCACAGTCAGTTTGGTTTCATGATGTTCTGAGGTATGACTTCTTATTTTTCAGGGTTTTGTCCACTTTTTCGCCCCCCAACTTCATGCACTTACTTGTCCAAAATTTGAAGTAACAAAAAAAATTCACCCAAAATTTAATAAATTTTAATATTTTTACCTCAGTGGATTTACAGATGTTATGGCAGTATCTATAGTAGCCTCCATAGTCTACATATGTGGAGGAGTCTCTCTGGCAGTCATAATATATACAAAAAACATGTACAGATCAATATTAATCTACATGACTACCACATAGCAGACCTAAAGCATAATCGACACATAACAGACTAATACATATTTATTTTCTAATAGTAACGAACCAAGGATTCTAGGTTTAATGATATTCTAGGGAAGCTTCGATGTTACTCGAGTCTCCAAAATTTCTACAAGAGTAGATACACAACTGAACTTCCACAATTAGAAATAAAGTGTAAAGAGAAACTAACCTACGTAAAATTCACATGAGGTAGTCTAGTAGCCTTAGTGCCCAGAGCAGATAATGACCCGTCAGGCTCCTGCATATAAAAGACAAAGATATTAATATGTACATGTACATGTGAAACATTATAATAATTAAAGTGTAATCAAATGAAATTTGAAATGTAAGTACAACTTGAAACTTACGTCTGTGACACACCTAGTTGTAGTAGCTAGCATGTTGACATCGGATGTGTCCTTCACCAGCTCTTGCTGTTCAAAATAAAATAAAAATAGTTTTTACATGTATGTACATGACATAATCAAATACATATATATTAAAAGCTCAAATAAATTAAACTATTGTATATATATATATATAACATTTATTTGACATTTACCTGTGAAAGACCAAAATCATTTGCACCTAGTTCCAAAAACATTCGCCATCATCTCATCTAGAGAAAAGAAATCATGTGATCTAGCAAATGATGTCTCGCACGCAGTACATATGACACCACTTGATCCATAGTGGTGTGGTGTGCTAAAACTGGCACCTCCACCAACATCACCAGATGCAATCTGGTCACTATGCTGGGTCAAAGTGTAAGTGATCTCCTTTAATGCATGTAGTGTGTTAATCTCCATAACCTCCTTTATTGTAGGAGGGATAACTAAAGGTAGTGGGGGTTTTGGGGCATGGGGGATCCTTGGTTAACCAACTCGTGCACCATGTCTACTCTGTGTAGAGCCACCTCCTCACTCATAAAACTCATAAAAGTCAAAATAATTTGAGACCTCATAAAGCACGAACTCGCAATATAATTTCTTCAAAAAATAGAGAGGAACCTCATTGTTGTTGCATGGTGGATAATCAATAACCATCCACCATCAGTCCCAAAAATTGTTCTTTATTCGGTCATCGTGGCACCAATGGATTGAGAACCATTTGCAAGTAGGTATATGGGGGCATTGGCTCTCGGGTCAGTAAATAATGTACAAATGCGATCTTTTTCATTTTTTTTTGTCTTTTACGGACACATGGGATAATTTATCAACATTCCACCACCTACAATCACCTCTAAAGGTATTCAATTTGTCTATTAGGTTGGTTTTAGAGTCGACTTCACCAATCAATGTTTCCAATGTGTTTGCTAAAGTCATGCGGGACAAATTTATGGCATGATTTTGTCTTATAGTCTGAATATGGTTCTCAATGGCAATTTTATTTTGTCATATTCTTCCAACGATATCAACTTGTGTTCCTTCTGGTTTCGTGGGGACAAAAGGAGCCATAGGAGGTGGATCTACATTTGGAGGAGGGTTTTGAGGAATGTTTGGAGGTTTTTGAGGGAAAATTTGGATGGTTTTCAGGATTACGAGCTTGCCGAGAAACTGACAAAAAAATAAATTGTATACATAAACAAAAAATTGAAAAACCCATGAAAATCACAAAAAATAACCTAAATTGTAAGAAATTTGATCAAAATCGAGGGCTTACCTCTTCGTCTTGGTGGCATTGTTCAAAATTTTGCAATCCAGAAGTCCGACGAGAAATTTTCAGAGGGTATTCAAAGCTCGAGTGCCAAATGTCTAGGAGAAATCATCATTTGTAGGGGAAATGGGGGAAAATGAGGAGTCGCGGGTCTGTTTTTTTTTTTCTTAGAGGACCACGATCATGCTTTTAGGTTCAGAAATCACCAAACCTGTGAAAATAATTTCGTGATCACGGTTTAAAAATTACGATCGTGGTACGTAAGTTTCAGGTTTTTATTTCCACTTAATTGTCCACCAACTTGTTGCACTTACCGAAATATTAACTGATCATAAATGTAATGAAAATCATTTCTTGTTAAATTTGGAAAAAAATAGAAAAAAAATTCTCTTATGATTGATGTGGTGTAAATTGGCTCTGAGTAGGCAAAAGAGCATGTAGTTGTTACACGTGAGGTTTAATTTTGATGATTCCATATAAAGAAATTAACCGAAACTTCAAAACCCTGTATCTTTGAGGACACTAGTTACTATTAAGGATTCATGGTACGGTATTTTTAAAAATATATGTTTGAGTTTTTTGAAAACTTCTATGAACCCTTAAACTTTCAATAATGTTTAGGGAAAAAACTCATCTCTATCCCTATCTAAAATCGATGACATGAATATCATTGAAATAGTAGTATCTTTTCATTCTTCTTATATCTCCCCCGGTATAATCAAACATATAGTCCTAGAAGATATGTTTGATCCTCTTGTGTGCCACTTTACATGCAAAATAATCTAACAAGTTAGATCTATATATATTTTTTCTTATAGAAGAAGGTCCAAGCCAAATATTAGTGTTCATTATCTATGGTTAGCTATAGGAATATAAATTCTAAAATAATGGCCAAATTTGATGGGTCATAATACTTCATCCACAAGTTCCCTATCTATAACATTTGTTATTTTATTAAAATTCAAATGTTGTTTCAATAAAAATAAGACAACTAAAAAAATCATTGAGTAAAGAAGTATCCTTTGTAGACACTGAATCACACACTTTGGGTATATTTCTAGGTCATGATAACATACCATATTCATATGATTCCTAAGTGAGAAAAGTACTAATTAACCATTTTCTTTGGCCTCTTTGCTTGCTTTCTGGTTTTCTTCTTGGTCTTACACACCTTCTTTCCTAGTCGGACCTTCGATACTTCAGTTTTTCTGAGTCTAGACACCACCTCCCACTTAGGATGCTAGTGCCCAGGCGCCCCTGTTCGCTCAAGGTGTCCCCCACCTGTTTGTATCTTGTTTGCATCTTTTGGGACCTTTCTAGCTATTGGGAATCTTATTTTCTTGGTGGTTGGCCTTTCAGTGGTTAATTATGAAATTCAAACAAGTGAATTATATAAATACAAAGCTATGTGACAATGATAAAGGACCAAGCACTAAGCATCTATTATCATCACCTAAGGTTTCATCCAAAGGCCATTACAAGAGCATCAAATCATTCATCTCGCATCCATTCAAGGGAAAAGTGATTGAATTCTTCTACATACACTTCATAGGAGGGGGATTTCATTTTTCCATGTACACATCTATCTACATTTTCTACATCTAGCTATTACTCGTTATCCAAGTGTGTCTGGCACAAGAGCCACTTCGGGCACAATTCTATAAAAACACACATAAAACTACATCGAGTCTTAAATGTAGTGCAACACCTAGATCATAAGTTCACTCTATCGGTTAACCGATGAGGTCATTCCGTCTCCCCATTTGCATCTATTCCTTTTTAGGATTTGATGTGTTTTGGGTTTTTACAGGTGCTCTTTCTCTTTGTAGATTTCAAGATAATTTTGAGATCAACCAATGAAGTACAAGAGACTAAAGGTGACATCCAACGAACATCTCACAACCCTACAAAATTGAGTTTCTGAGGTTTTGAGAAGTCACAAGTGCCCAGAGGAGGTATGCAGTGCTCTAGGTGCCCTGGACTCTGTCCAAGCATGCTAGTCCCGACATTCTTGATAGTTCTAAATTTTTCTGGGCTCGGTTGTAATGCTCTTCTTTCCTACTCCATCAGTTTTCCAGCTCGGCATAACTTCGGAATTATTTTGAATCAGCTAAGTATTTTATCCTTCCTCTTGCAACTAGGGTTTCAAATTTATTAGCTCACTTGTTTGTGTCAAAATCTTTACTTTATTTCATATTTATATCTGCATTGTTACTTAATTAGAATTTAACATTTATATTTCAATATTTGTTAAATCTTCCTCCAAATGTGAAAATATTTTAAAAGAAACATAATGCACTTCATAGTTATGATATTATCTTTAAGACTCTACATATAATAAAATCATAGTATACATAGTTTCAAAACAATCTAAAGAAAAATTACACAAAGCCTTGAATTTGATATATAACCTAGTTTTTTAAAAATGAAATTGTACTTATCATGCATTAATATAATGTTGGCGAGAAAATTTTTCTTGTGGAAAAATTTGTGGGTTTCAATTCAACGCTATGGGAATCTAAGTCCCTCAACTTGAACGGTGCAACTTCCATAGATGCATGCAAAAAGGTGGATTTCAATGGTGGCCTTTCGACCAGAGATCCAACAGGGGCACTCCACTGACCCTGTGGCAAAGCTAGCAATGTCCCACTAGAGAAGAAATTTTTTCTTGGAAAGGGGAAGGGGAGTGGAAATGGAGGTAGTAGAAAACTAATTTTGTGAGTAGAATATCAAATGCCCACACACATTAATTAGAAATTTCATTTACATGCATTTATAGTTAGAAGAAAAACAAATCCACAAGAGAAGCTACAAGACCGAACATAATTCATTGGCCACAAGGTACCAATCAATTCCTCAATCAAAAAGGAGAAAATCCCTTCTTTTATTATTGAAGCTAAAGAAGAATTTGTACAGAGCTTTGAGAATAGAGGAAGATTTAAGAAGAAGGGAAAATAGAAGAAGTATAGCGTTTTCTATCTTTTCAAGGTATATAGCATTTTGGTCTTTTTAAAATCAATCACCAACCCTTGGAATGATGTCAAGAAAAGCCATTATATTCTTCTCAAGAAACTGTTACAACTTCACAAATCCTCAACGCCTTTTCAAATTCCTTTGTTGTGAAGAAAACACTCATGGCAGGTTAAAAACAAAATCTTGCAAAGCAACCGTTACATTCGATTTGCCATATTAAATATAGACCATTTGATTTTCTCCTCTAACTTTGAAATTGGGCTGTTCACGTGGTAGGAAGGGATTAGAGCAGTTATGGGGGAAGCCTTTCGCATTTTGTGATTTTTCTTGAGATTTGGAAATTTGGAACAAATTGGCCCGCAGCCCCACTTTGACTTTTCAACTTAGACATGTGGCACGTTCTGGTTAGAGACAGGGTCGCGGCTCTTTTCTAAACATTTTAACCTTTCTTAGAAAAAGGCTCAAAAACTCAATTTCCTCCACCGACCGCTGCTCCGATTTGATTAGGACACGTGGCACATTCTGGTTGGAGACGAGGTCGTAACTCTTTTCTAAACATTTTAACCTTTTTTGGAAAAAGACTCAAAAACTCAATTTCCTCCGCCGACCCACTGCTCTGATTGAACTCTTGACACGTGGCATCCTCTGATTGGAAATGGGCTCACGGCCCTATTCTCAAAATTTTAACCTTTTTGGAAAAAAGGCTCAAAACCTCAAAGTTCTCCTCCGTTCCGCTCCTCTGCTTTGACTTTTCAACAGCGGGCCCGAGACCTTGGTGGAGCTGCGGAGCATTGTTAGAAAATAAGGGATAAAATATGCAGAATAATCCCTCACAGAATCGCAATAGTAGAAAATAATATGCAGAAATTATTACAGATCTCAAATAAAATTGAAGAATAAAATAACACAACACAAAGAGACATTATTTAACGTGGTTCACCCAATTTGGGCTACGTCCACCAAGAATCACTTGCTCAGATTTTATTACAAGCCATTGCTCTCTTAATACAATACCCAGATCCATTTGGAGCTATGCTCAACAAACTCTACATAATTCACAGCCGAATTCAAAGCACATCTGTAATACATTTACTTGTATATCTATCATATGCATAAGACCATATAAATAGACAACTGCTTAAGCAGTTTTACAAAACCGTGGGTATCAAAACCATGGGCAAAAAAAAAACCTATGGGTCCAAAGAACTCGCCCATAAGCACCTATGGGCCAACTCATCGGCGAGCGGGACCGCCGTAAAAAAAAACTTTCCACACACATGAAAAACAGGCTCCACAACCTAACAATCTCCCACTTGGAAACTAGTTTTCCTCTGAAAAAGCTTCTCAACCCTTCACTAGTTTCTGTGAAGACCAACCAAAGCTGAACAAAACTTCAATTTTTCCCTTGTGACCACCTTGGTCATCATGTCTGTAGGATTCTGACTGGTACGAATCTTCTCCAACTTCAACTTCTCTTCCTCCAAAGTTGTCCTGATGAAATGGTACCTTAACTGTATATGCTTTGTCCTAGAGTGGAAAGCAGAGTTCTTAGCTAGGTGTATAGCACTCTGAATATCACTATGCAGCTTACATTCCTCCTACTTCTGCCCCAACTCCTCAAGCAATTGTTGTAACCAAATCATCTCTTTGCTTGCCTTTGTGGCAGCAACATACTCAGCCTCCATGGTTGAAAAAGCCACCAGCTTCTGTAGTCGTGAAATCCAACTTAATGTTGTTCCACCTACAGTGTAAACATAACATGTTGTGCTCCTCCTGCTATCTACATCTCCAGTCATATCTGAATCTACATAACCACGTAAAGTGGTGTCTAATCCACTATAGCACAAAACTGCCCCCATGGTCCCTCTCAAATACCGAAGGATCCACTTTACTGCTTGTCAATGCTCTTTACCTGGATCACTCATAAATCTACTCACAGCTCCCATTGCATGGGCAATATCAGCCCTAGTGCACACCATAGCATATATCAAACTGCCAACTGCTGATGAGTAAGGTACCTTGGACATTTGGTTCCTCTCCTGCTCTGTCTTGGGACACTGCTCCTTTGATAACTTGAAATGGCCTGCCAAAGGAGTCCCAACCGGTTTAGCATCCTGCATGTTAAACCCATCCAATACCTTCTTAATGTACTCTTCCTGAGATAAAGTCAGCTTCTGTTCCTTCCTATCCTGAGATATCCTCATACCAAGGATTTCTTTGGCTGCACCCAAATCCTTCATAGCAAAGGATTCACTTAGCTGCTTCTTGAGTACTTTTATTTCCTGCATGTTTTTACCTGCAACCAGCATGTCATCAACATACAAACACAGGATAATATAACTTCCATCCTCAAATTTCTTTGTATACACACAATGGTCAGAATGACATCTAATATAACCTTGCTCCATCATGAAGCTATCAAACTTCTTATACCATTGACATGGAGCTTGTTTCAGGCCATACAAGCTCTTCTTCAGTTTGCACACCATCTCCTTTTTACCTTTGACCTCATAGCCCTCTGGTTGCTGCATATATAGTTCCTCCTCCAAATCACCACGGAGAAATGTAGTCTTTACATCAAGCTGTTCTAAGTGCAAGTCTTCTGCTGCAACTATTCCTAGAACAGTTCTAATAGAAGTCATTTTTACCACAGGAGAAAAAATCTCATCAAAATCTATACCTTGTTTTTGTGCAAACCCCTTGATTACTAACTGGGCCTTGTGTCTTTTCTTGCCTCCTTCTTCCTCTTTGATTCTGAACACCCACTTGTTCTGTAATGCTCTTTTTCCTTTGGGTAGCTTTACCAAATCCCATGTCTGGTTCTCCATGAGAGCCTGATGCTCCTCATCCATGGCTTGCTCCCACTTCTTCCTGGCATCTACCTGCATTGCTTCATCAAAGCTCTCTGGTTCTCCACTATCAGTGAGTAATAAATAATAAAGAGAAGGAGAAAAACGTTCAGGTTCTCTTCTTACCCTAGAAGACCTCCTCAATATAGGAGTTTGGGGTTCCTGTTGAGGGGGTTCCTGAACTGATTCATGTGTCACTTTCCCATCTGGAAGATCCTCTACCACTGCATATTCTTTCTTGGATTCTTCCCTGTTTTCCTGCAACTGTTGCTTATACATGACTTTCTCATTAAAGACCACATCCCTAGATCGAATGATTTTCTTGTCCTTAATACTCCAACATTTATATCCAAAGTCATCACCACCATAACCAATGAAAGTACATTTTTCTGATTTAGCCTCTAGCTTAGTCCTATCATCCTTGTCTATGTGAACAAACACCTCACATCCAAAGACTCTAAGAAATGAATAATCAACTTTCTTACCATACCAAGCCTCCTCAGGTATGCCTCCATCCAAGGCACTTGAGGGTCCTCTGTTTATCAAGTACACAGCTGTGCTCACCGCTTCTACCCAAAAAGAAAGAGGCAGTCCTGCATATAACCTCATGCTCCTAGCACATTCCATTATTGTTCTGTTCAACCTTTTTGATACCCCATTCTGCTGCGGAGTTCCTGGAACCGTCTTTTGCCTGCGGATTCCATTCTTAGAACAATAATCATCAAATTCATTGCTGCAATACTCCCCTCCATTACCTGACATGAGACATTTTAGCTTAAGACCTGTTTCATTCTCTACCAAGGTTTTCCATTTAACAAAAGTGTCAAATACATCAGATTTGTTTCTAATACAATAAACCCAAACTTTCCTTGTTGCATCATCAATAAAAGTAACATAATAACTTGAACCCCCAAGAGATGATACCTGACCTAGCCCCCACACATCAGAATGCACCATCTCTAACTTACTCTCTTTCCTTGTAGGTCCAACCTTGAGAAACCTTACTTGCTTCTGTTTCCCATATATGCAGTCCTCACAGAACTCCAAACCTGTTTCTGTATATCCGGGAAAATCCTTCTTTATGATCTCCATGCCCTTATGGCTCATATGACCGAGCCTATAGTGCCACAATGTTGTATCTACTTCTGAAGCCACAAGATTACAAACATTAGTGCTATAAGTGGTTAAATACAAGGTTCCAACCTTCTTACCTCTTGCCACCACAAGAGCACCCTTGGTAACCTTCCAAGAGTCCGCTGTAAATATCACAGTACAACCATCACTTCCCAACTGCCCTGCTCGATATCAAATTTCATCTTAATGTAGGCACATGTCTGACATCCTTCAATAGCCAAGTATTCCCATTCTGCATCTTAACTTGAACAGAACCTTTTCCAACTATGCTGCAAGGCTCATCATCACCAAGAAAAACATGCCCAAAATCTCCTTGAACATAATCAACAAAATAATGCCTATGTGGAGAAGCATGGAATGAAGCCCCTGAATCTAAAACCCAAGATTCATTAATATTGTGCAAAGAAAGAATCAAAGCATCCTGACATACATTACCCGTTGCCACATTTGCCTCCTTGTTTTCTTCCTGTTGTTTCTTCTTATCTTGAAGCTCCCAACATTCCTTCTTTGCATGCCCAGGCTTTCCACAATTCCAGCATACAATCTTGTTCTTGGATTTTGACCTTGCCCGATCTTTTGATTTTCCACGGTTTCCTCTATTCTTCTGTCTCCCTCTAGTTTCCACTGTCAAAGCATTCCCTAAAGTAGAAGATTCCCTAGAGCTTTTTCTTCGCATTTCCTCGCTTAGAATCACCCCTACAACATCCTCAAACTTCAACTTCGAGTTAGATGGAACCGAGTTACTTACCACCATTACCAGGCTATTCCAACTCTCAGGTAAAGAGCACAGAATTAATAAAGCCCTAACTTCTTCATCAAATTCTATTGTAACCGAAGCTAGCATATTCACAACCGTATTGAAATCATTTAAATGATCTGCTACTGAACTATTCTCAGACATCTTCATATTAAACAACTTTTTCATTAAAAATATCTTATTAGAGGCAGAGGGTTTTTCATACAACTTCCCTAATGCATCCATTAGATCTTTTGTAGTCTTTTCCTTTGAAACATTAAATAATACCGAAGATGCAAGACACATCCGGATCGTTCCAAGTGCCTTCCGATCCAACAAATCCCATTCCACATCTGTCATACTCGAGGGTTTGTTCACCTTCTCAGACAGCAGAGTATAAAGATCCTTCTGATAAAGGTAATCTTCCATCTGCATCTTCCAAAGACTAAAATTCTGCCCGTTGAATTTATCAACCCTAGATCTTCCATCATCTGCCATAGCTCCCACTCAAGCTAAAAAACTTTCCCTGCGATTCAACACTTCAGCAAACCCAACCAGGCTCTAATACCAATTGTTAGAAAATAAGGGATAAAAAATGTGGAATAATCCCTCACAGAATCGCAATAGTAGAAACTAATATGCAGAAATTATTACAGATCTCAAATAAAATTGCAGAATAAAATAACACAACACAAAGAGACAGTATTTAACGTGGTTCACCCAATTTGGGCTACGTCCACCAAGAATCACTTGCTCAGATTTTATTACAAGCCACCGCTCTCTTAATACAATACCCAGATCTGTTTGGAGCTATGCTCAACAAACTCTATAGAATTCACAGCCGAATTCAAAGCACATCTGCAATACATTTACTTGTATATCTATCATATGCATAAGACCATATAAATAGACAACTGCTTAAGTAGTTTTACAAAACCATGGGTATCAAAACCATGGGCAAAACTCGTCCCATAAACCTATGGGTCAAAAAACTCGCCCATATGAGAAAAGCACGTTTCTCGATATGTCGAGTGCTTTTTTCGAGGCCAAAAAATTTTACGCCTAAAAAAAATGTGTACACTTAGTGTACAGTCTTCAACACTTTCACACATGAAAAACAGGCTCCACAACCTAACAAGCATTCTAGAAGTTTTACTTCACTTTTGGGAATTTGGTTAAAATACCAAAAGTGACATGATGGCCTGCTCGTCCGCTTTGAATTTTCAACAATGGGCTTCACCTTTGACTTTTACCTTTATAGCCTGATCGAGGCTGCAGGGCAAATTTACCATTTTTGCCAAAAGTGACCAAAAGTGTTAATGACACCAAAAATTCCTTTCCTCCCCATCCAATAGGATCTGAGCACGTACCTGCATTTGTTGGGGTCAAAACTTGATGGGGAAAAGACATCCAACATCCCAACTGTGGAAAAATATGCAAAGGAAGAAAACTTCATCGTTTTGAGTCCAATTTTCGAATTTCCTTCGAGAAACAGAGGCATGGCGGCAAAACAATGATTTGACGACCTGAGCCATAGAACAAGTGAACAATTTCGATAAAAAATGGAGGTTGCAAAGAGGATACTACGTGCACAGACCGGGAAATGGAGGATTTTTAAAAACGAGTAAAACAGAGGTTTAAACAACTCTAGGGCACGACTTTTGCTAATTTATTGAATCTCTAACTTGGCTTAAACACCAACAAAGGGCATGAGCTCAAAAAAATTGAATTTGGCTATGAAAACATAGAGTAGTTTTCGAGAGACAACATATACCTAGCCCATTTTGATGATATTAAAATTTCAATGTTAATTTATAATAGATATGAAAGAAATATTGTAATTCTTGGTTCCCAAAACATGGGAAAATGTAATGGCCTGATAATACCTTGCAATAATTCATAAATGTGTTTATTTAGATGCCTCTATGTGAGAGTATGAATACAATTCAACCAAGGCCAACAAATTTTTTGGAGGAGGGCAACAACAAAATGTTCATAAATAAACATGGAATGAGGAAAAGCATCATTAGTTACTTGCAAAAAAGGAACAGACAAATTCATAGCCATTTGGGGTACAATTTAGAGACAAAAATCTACTTTTGTCTCTAATTTATGTCTCAAAACACCCATTCTCATAGTGAAGAACTGTAATCTCGAAATCACATGTAAATATCCCTAGTTGGGGTTAAAATAATTCATCAAACATCGTTTCCACATTATACATGTATTGTGATACCTAATTCGAAATAATTTAAGTGTCTATGTTTCTTTCAAGTCTAATCCATTAAATTATATTATTAAGTAATGTGATTATGCCAAAGAAATAAACGCACATAGCTAAGCAAAAGAAGTAGTGTGATTGTACATGTGCTCTACGTATCTTGGAGAGCTAAGTATAGAGGCGCATTGGGTTTGTAAACTAAAGATAATGCCCATTGCCCACTAAAGATAATGTGCCAGCGTGTCGTGGGCCCATTCTTAGTCACTACAATACGAATATTCCACATTGCTTTTACAAATACGAATATTCCGCTCGCCTTTTTTGATGTGTGCTAAATATACGATACGAGTGAGGCAATTCCTAATTTGGTCTGTGCTTTTTTACCCGTCTATATTTAGACACCTTAGGTATATTTAGAGGGTTCTGTTTTTTTCGGTTATTCAGAGCTATTTTTATCTAATCCTTATTCTGCGATTTGTTTTCCATTGATAAGTGAGAGCATTGCAGTCCGGTTTCAATTTTTATTGAGGTGTGCCCGCATAGATTAACAATGAAATATGAAGAGGTAAATCAGTGTGAATTTCTGTTTTTGGTTTTACAGATCACGCCATTTTTGTAAAAACTGAAGCGCGTTTGTTGAACAGGCATACGTTGAGAATTGTAGAGGAGTGCAACTCTTCACTTGCAGATGGTTACCTTTGTCACCTCCGAAAGCTCTCATTTTCTTATGCCATGGTAACTATTATGGTATTCTTTGTATTTATGGTTACATCTGTACATAGTTAGATATACTCACATCTATTACATTGCAGGGTATGGAATGGAATGCAGCGTTTCCATGCGAGGTGAGGAGAAGGATCGCACTAGTTCCGAATGCATCTTTTTTACTTCGCTTTGAAAACAAACCATATTGATTGTATGTCACTGTTTATTTGCTTGTTGGACAGACACTGGAATGAGGCTTGCCCGTGCCGGATATGCTGTTTTTGGAATTGACTACCAAGGCCATGGCAAATCGCACGGACAGAGATGTTATATTCATAAATTTAGCAATATTGTTGACGACTGCAACAATTTCTTCAAGACTGTTTGTGGTAATTATTATTAACAATCCATACAAGAATTTTCTATATTTATCACAATAACGTTTTTCCAAGGCCTGTGTTGAAAGCAATGCAACGCGATTTCGTTGCAGAGAGCGGGGAATACAGGAATAAACCAAGATTTCTATATGGGGAGTCGATGGGTGGTGCAGTGGTGCTTCTTCTGCACAGGAAGGAGGCCAGCTTTTGGAATGGAGCCGTCCTCGTAGCTCCCATGTGCAAGGTACCTATCATACAAATCCCACTACTTTACTTATCTCAGATAAAAGATAAAGCCTCATCTCATCTCGATCTTGTTGTCGTGTTGCAACAGATATCTGATAAGATCAAACCTCATGCTGTCGTGGCCAACATTCTCACTTGGTTGGAATTGTTTATTCCAAAATGGAAAATAGTTCCCACCAAAGACGTCATAGACTCGGCCTTCAAAGATCCCGCCAAAAGAGAACAGGTAACTAACATAATTGAGCGTTGAAAATTCTGTTTTCGTTGCCAAACAGAGAAAAAAGTGATGATGTTAGGGTTTCAATGCAGATTCGAAGTAACGAGCTCATATATCAAGACAAACCCCGGCTCAAAACTGCCCTGGAAATGATGAGAACAAGCATGGACTTGGAAAATAGACTGTGTGAGGTATATAAACATTAAATAGTTATGATTATGCATTAATGTCAAAAAAAAAACAATGGAATAAAAGATATGATTGCAATTGGCAGGTAACGGTGCCGTTCCTGGTGTTGCATGGAGAGGATGACAGCGTGACGGATCCGTGCGTGAGTTCGTTGCTTTACAATTCGGCGTGCAGTCATGACAAGGAGCTGAAGATATATCCAGGCATGTGGCATGCCCTCACCTCTGGAGAACCTGACCACAACGTTGATCGAGTTTTTACCGACATACTGTCGTGGCTGGATCACAGAGTTAACAATCAGATTGGATCGGGCAAAGATGGCCCCCTCTCTGAATATCGACAAAAAAAGCCTACCAAATTTCTGTATTCATCCTTGTAATAAATTCGGTGAACGGGCCAAAATAACTACTTATTTTGTTGTGGGCCACATAGACATCTAATTAAGACTTCGAATCAGCATAATGGATAGCGGCTCATTTTATGGATCTTACAGTGTTTTTCTAAACCTGCTGACATGTTATATGCTACCTGTAAAGCTGGTACATTTGAGTTGGTATGTATATTTGGTTTGGTCTAATGGTAAAGAATTTCTGTTATTTAAAAATACAATTTTTTCATCATTACAGCTATTCAAATGTAGCAATTTAAATAAAACTTCCAAACAAAATATATTTATTATATGATAACATTTATATTCTTAATTATACAATAATCAATTAATCATTTAATATAACTGTGTGAAAATATGTAATGTGGGTCTACATTAACAATGTACGCTTTATTGAAACCGTTTACGTCAAGTGAAAAAATAAAGTTTGTTGCCTAGAGAATAATATAAGCTTCGGCAAAAATTCATTAGAGATGCAAGAGGCCAAGGATGATGCATAAATGAAATGGGAGGAGTTTACCCAAAAAGGGCTTGTAGATTCATGCAAAGTTGTGAAGGTGAAAGAATAGTAAACTACGTAAGTGTTAGGGTTTCCATCTACAAAAGTGCTTTCACAAACCTCGGTCCACAACAATCTTTAAATGGGATCTAAAGTAACATCGTGAATCTAGCACATTTATTTGAAAATTTTGGAAAAGAAAATAAGATTATTGTGAATGTCCATGTTTAAAATTATTTTTCTAAACCCATCTAAAAGGAGTTGAGTGGCTTATTTGGGTCCCATTAGGCACCTCTAAAATCGAAATTGGATTAAGCCAATGTTATATTAGCAAATAGGTATCCATCCCTCTACAACTCTAGACCCCATCCAAATAGAAATGGCAAGCTCTCAAAGGAAATAGGAACATTCTAGTTCTTCTCCTATAAGAAGGGTCCTTATTCCTAAATCTCTAATCAATTATAGTTTTAGTGGATAATATTTTCCATTTTCTTAAAAGTAGTTTTTGGTCCATTTGAAATGATTTATTGTGTGAAAAAATGATAGCTTGATTAACCCAAAATTTATACAATTTCATATATATATTCTTCTAATTGCACTCTAAGATATATTATAACCTATTTTGGGACATAGTTTTACCATTAATATTATCCATGTCCAATTCTTATTCATTTAGAAATTATATTAGAAAAGTAGCATTTATTTTCAATCTTCATATATACATGCATGCATGCATATATGCATATAGATACATGAATATATATGCATGTGCATACATACTACTATTTTAGAATTTCATCAGAATCAAAGGTAAATTTAAAATGTGATTGACAAAGCAATAATAACAATACAATTTTGATAATAGTTTACAAACTATGATTCATTAATCTAGTATGCTATTTATAAATTTTAATGGCCATATAATCTATGCTTGTGTTTAGCTAAAACTTATACTTTTTGTTCATGGTGTCACTAAGAAAACTTGTGAAGTTGAATGGATATTTGAATCATGATTGATTAAAAATGGAACACATGTAAGACTTGTAAATGAGTTTTTTAAGGATTATATTTTGGTGGTATCACAAGAGCATGTCATTTTTCTAGTTCACAAGTTTGAAGCTTGGTACCTCAATAGATATGAAACCTTAAGAGTGGTGGCCTAAAACCATTTAACCTACCAAAAAAATACATGTCGATGATTTTTTTCCCTTCTATTGGCTTTTCATAGACTGATGATGTGAATTCTTAATGTGCAAGTAAAACACGTTTCACCTAGATAATATAATAAGAAACCTATTAAACCATGATCCTTATGCTATTACAGTGATTTCACAATGGAAGTGTCTCTCTTACTAACATAATGGTTGATTGGTTATAGGATGAGTATGTTTTCTTGCTCAACCTTCCTCTCTTCCTCTTTGTGCCTTCATAATCCCAAAAACAAACCTTATTCAAATGCTTTTAAGTATACCTTATAACCCAAGTTCCCAAGTCAAATATGCCTATTTAGTTTGTCTTGTATTTGCTTCTAGAATTCTAAAATCCCCAGTCATTCAAAAACTTAAATCCACGTTAGTTGGAATTGTTGGTTTGCAAAAACATATAAATATTGTAGTCACAAAATCAGGCACTTAAGATTACATTAATACCGCAGGGTATGTTATTTTATATATGGATCTTGCATAATAAAGGTATTCACTAGTGACCCATTCTTTAGTCTTTTTGTCAGTTAGTCAAGTGTCATTTTTGTTTGTCTAGTTCATTCGTCATTTATCTCTATAATTTTCGGCATCTTCCAGGGTCTCTCAGGGGTCATAATTTTCTCAGTTGTTGTCTTTAGGTCTGATATGGAAGGCCTAGGGTTGCACTGGGGCACCCCACTTCGTGATTTTAGGCACTTGTGTCGTCATAACTTGCGGTCTTAATTTATTTGTTCAAGATCAGTCCTAACGGTTACCTCGTGCATTCCCTTAGGTCGTAGTCGGCAGTTTCGAATCACTAGTGTCAAAATTTGAACAAGAGATCCCCATATAAACATAGCACACTCACTACATTATAGGAAGACATCTCACTATCAAGAGAAGTTATCTACTAAGGAAAGGGACTGCATTTGGGAACCTTTTACATTTGCATCACACACTGCATAGGGGGAAAGGGTTGTATTCTTTCCATTCCATCCACCATTTGTATTTTACATCTACTTATTGCCCCTTATTACTGCGGAATTGACGCTAGGGCATCCTAGGCACAAAATTGCACATACACACACATACAACTACATTGGGTCTGAAATGTAGTGTAACGTGCAATCATAAGACCACTAGTTTTACAGCTGAGGTCAGTCTGACCTATTCATATGTATTTTTATTTTTTTAGGAATTGATGCTTTGGATAGGGTTTTGCAGGTATATCTTCATACATCATTTACAGGGACACAAAAAACAGTGCTGCGACACTTGTGCAACGGGAGAAAAGGTATTTCAGAGGTATTGCGACACTACCGAACTAAAGATCTAAACTTTTCTGCAGTCTACAATGCCTAGATTACAGACCAGGGAGCCACGGGGTGCGCCAGTATCTTCCCAGAGACCTCAATACAAGAAAATAGTCAGCTTCTACCCTTTCTGAGGCCATCCAGTCACAACTCGCCCAGTTTGCATGCTAGTCTACTACATTCCAGCACACAACGAGGTAAGTTAATTTAAGGTTAGTACCCTAACCCTCTTATTTTCCATTCTTCCAATATATTCAAATATTAAATTACAATACTTAGTTCCAACATTTCAATATAGCATTCAATTTCTATTAGATTAACTCATAAAATAGCTAAGAAAACTATATTTTTAGTTAATCATATTTGTGAACCCCACGTTTTGAATACTTTACACTTGGATTTTTGCTTTTGTATAGTTTTTTTTTTTATCATGTATCATTTTAGCATTAATCCCATTTACGATGAGGTTGTCATAGCTGAGCTTAGGGATTTATATAGTGCACCCCTAGATACACCACCTGAAACCACTCATCAAGCACTCCTTAAGGGAGAAGAGCTAGTACCTACCAATCATGTTGACTCTTCTATAGGCATATGCCTTGTTGATGAACCCATTGCTTTCACTTATTGTACGCCATGCCATCTAGTTGCATATGATCCTTCTTATTCTTCCTCTGATATGGCACCTGATGTTTTAGATCCTTCTATCATTGATTACTTATTAGGAATTGATTCACAATCTGGCATGCCTCCTACCTCTCCTTCGACCACTCCTATAGCTACACTTATGCCTCCTACCACTTCTCATTTTGTTTCTCCAAACTATCATTCTAGTTCATCAGCACATTCTTACTACCTTGATGATCCTATTGATCATGTTGTTCCGATTGACATTTTTTATAGATAAAGTTTTTGAAAAGGCTCCAAGGGTCATATACATGAAGATAATACAATGAAAGCTCATTACAAACAAAAACATCTATAAAAAACCCCAAAAAAGGGTAAACCCATCTTGAGTCAAGGAGACATTGACTCAGTAAGAGCTGAAACACAAAACAAACAGAACCCAACTAAACCAGACCAAAAACCAAGGTATGTTATTCCGGTTGACATTGACCATACTACTTCGTCTCTCATTCCTACAAGGTCTCCTTCTTTCTACACTATTGAGAGTTCTTCACCTCTTCCATATTCCTCTTCTCCTAAGATTTCTTCTATTATTTATTCTCATTCTACTCCTGCTTTATCTATGCTTCCTTCTTCTACTTCACATATAGTCAATTCCTCATTAAACATTCTGCCTACTTCACCCATACCACATGTTCCTTATATTATTGTTAGTGAAAATTCCCCTTCATCATCTCATGTAGTTCTTTCGACACACACTCCTCGCGTGTCTTTCGCATTGGATCCTACTATCTCACCTCTTGATATACCCATGATCACACAAAATGGCAAGCTTCAACCTCTTAATACATTTTTTACATCTTCTTTTATTCCATCATAGGACATTCTATCTCTCATGCATGTTATAGGACAACTTCAGTCTCAGGTTCATTACCTTACCTTAGAAAGTAGGTCTTACTATGCATCTATCGACAACAATTCCTTGTATGGGAATCTAGTTCCCAAAAAAATCCATAATTTGGCCTTTCCTAAGGATTTCATCACGCCCACATTTACGTGTTTCGATGATACCGATGACCCTCATGCTCATATTGCACATTATCACACTCTTATGGCCTCTTATTCCAATGATAGACTCATGTTTAAGGCCTTTTGGTTTAGTCTAGTTGATGATGCACTTCAGTGGTATACCCATCTCCCTTCTAGTTCTATTCGAACTTTCTATGACATGGAGGATGCCTTCCTTCGTAGGTTTATTATCAATAATGGTCCTAGGGTCACATACAATCACATTCCCACTCTACATCAGGGCTCTTCTGAACCTATTCAGGATTACATCTTACGCTTTAATGCATGTATACATCAACTTATCTTTCACCCTAGTGACTTGGAAAAGTAGTTCATCTTCTGTCATGGTCTTATTCCTCCTCTAAAGAAATGCTTGTAGTATGATACTTGTGAGTCTTTTATTCTTTTGTGTTACAAGGTTATTGATCTAGAAAAGGACTTTCTTACTTATCCTCTAGCAAAGCCTTCTTACATTTCTTCGATTACTATGTCCTCTGTTGTTCCCCCTACACCTCCAGTTGTACATCCTCAAAAACCTCCACCCTTGGCTAAAATTCAAACAAAATGTGCTCCTCCTACTCCACCTCCTAGCGACAATATGAAACAACCCCTATCTCAAGCCAAAGTGCAACAACGACAACCTAATTCCCCTTCTCCACCTCCTACACATTTATCTCTGACTTTGTGACTAGTTACTACTAATACTAGTACTTCACCTGAGTATTGTGAGCTTCTATTTTTTTCACCTAATGCTCAACCTCATGATGTGTTGCGTATATTACTTGATGAGTGATTAATTCAGCTTCCTTCCAACCAAAACCACCCTCCACACCGTTTACAATGCTAACATGATCAGTATTACTGTAATTACCATCATATTAGTGGCCATTGTGATAATGACTATTTTTATTTACGTGAGAGGTTACAACAATTAGAGGACACTGGTGTCATATATTTTGCATCTCGTGAGTGATCATTTTTTCCTTCACCATGATAACGTAGGCATACACCCCATAATTATTCTCCGCCTGGCACTCAATATTCCCCTCCATTTCTTCCACCTCCATATTCATTGCATCCACCTCCATTGCTTCAACCTCTATATTCATTTCATCTACCTCATTCGCAATATCCATTGCATGCATCCTATGGTTTTCCACCAGTCTCTACATATCCCATGATCACTCCATATGACACGCACTTTGGTTCATACACTCATGCTCCATCCATTCCATATGCTTCCACCTCCACCTGACGTCCTGGTCGTTAATAGGTGATCATCATCACCTTACCTCTCGATGAGGCACTTGTGTTATTACGGTTCTTACACGATTATTGAGGGTTTAGTTTTAAGAACCTTTCATCATGCACTCCATCATTCATCTAGCACACCTCAATCATTTCCCGATGACGCACTCTTTCTTATGTGGCTCATACTTGATTGTTGAGGGGTCTTATTACATGATCCTATCCATCCATATGCTAGGGGGAATTGTTAATCCCTACCCTCCTATTTTCATTAGCTTATCCTATTTCAATTACATTACACTTTCACATATTCATTACGATACACTCATATATTTCCACATTTATTCTTTTATCACCATTATGTTACCTACGTGCTACATATTTTATTCATCTCCTATTTCATTGTTTACATCAGTTATCTACCTTATCATTCACCATACATATCTTATCTATCATTCCTAACATCATCATTCATCATATACAATACAAATACACATGTTAAGATAGTAACCATAAGAACCATACCATATATATTATATTACAAAGGCAACACATATCAACATCGATATCATATATATATCAAAAATAGACGTCCATACATATATCGTTCATACAATCATCATCCAAAACATATGTTTCATCACATGGGGAGAAAGGCCCCCTACATCATATAAAATCATCAGTATCAAACCTCATCATCATTATCGCTCTCATGTAATGTGAGAGCCTTAGAACTAGACGGCTCACAACCAACGTGACACCGCATTTCATTGCCTCAAAAATTCTCCACTTATCTGCATAACATCGCAATCTCCATGTTCTACTCCAAAAACTGATGTTGCAAATCTAGATATCATGCGAACACGTCCTGGGCCAAGGTACCTCCACCTACTGCCTCTCGGGTGCGTCGAGTCTCCTCACGCACCTTTTCCCTCTCGCTAAGAGCACCATACATGTCGTCACTACTATGGCTATTGGCTCAAACAAATGGGCATGCTCGCCTGCAATGTTGTCCATGCGCTCTAGTATCCCTCCACATAACACATCACTAGGCACATTCCACGTCAATGTGTGGATTGATGTGTCTACTATCAATGACCAATAGACATCCCTGCATACAAAAAAAATAACTCCATGTTAGTAAAATACATACAACACACCATCGATAATTCATTAACCATGATACATACATAAACAAATACTTATGATCCACCACAACCACCGCTACAGGGTCAGGGACCCCTCCCTCACTCGCTCTTCTTAGTGGCAACTCCATAGCACATGAAAATATTGGATATAGTAGTACCCACCGATGCGCTTCCCACCACACTTGATATTCCTCTATGCACCCTGCATCATCTCCATCTATAACTACTATCGTTGGGTCTACCACATCTGGCCCTTGTGGTATCAACTGCTTCGCCATGGGCCCTGCCCTAGTATCCACCCTCCTAGGGGTCCTAATAGCTCGTAACCATATGTATGGCTCTTAGGGAACATCCTTAGCCATACTAAACTACCGTGATACTCTCTCCACCTGAAACAACTCCACTACACATGGCAATCAGCCCTCTTGCCACATGGTCCTCTAAATACATCGCAACTCTGTAGCATCCTTAGGTAATCCCCCATAATCATGAAATGGCCTCCATATAATGGCCTTCGGCCCCATCCTATCTATCAGGGCTCTAAAACTATCCATGTCCATCTTCCTACTGCAGATATCAACCCAACATCGAGAAAATATCTCTGGCTGAGCCCACTCCCCTCGTGGCCCTACAACTGGTCTCAATACGGCTATGTGCTCATATGCCCATACATGTAGCAATGTGATGGCCACTATTCCCCACCATGCTCATCTTGCATGAACCGATGCAAGTCTCTGTACATGTGGGCCAAAACACACCACACCCACATGTATCTCGTCCCATTCTCCTCTAGCCACTGACATATGTCATGCATCTTATACAAGATGCCACCACCTCCTCCCTCCATGACTATACATGATGCAATCATCACTGTGATTAAATTTCGTAACTGCAGAACACTCAATTGTAATATCACATACAAGTTGATATGGACCTCGGAAGGTACCTAGGCCCCTACAAAATACCATCTAGATGAGTGCCTATAGCACTCCGTATCCTCTACCACTATAACCCATACTCTCTCTCTAGCCATCGGTAATCATAGTATGTAATACACATCCTCCAATGTCACTGTCATCTCCCCTGTCGGTAACTAGAATGTGCATGTGTCTACACACCATTTCTCGCACAATGAAGTCAACATGGACATATTATGGGGCACATCCCCCATCAATGTTATATGTCATAGGCTGGCCTAGTCTAACACATCCCACTCATCATCTGACAAACCAAACCCCAACAATGTGCTCAAGTGTCATCCACCATGGAACTCCCTCAAATGGATATCCTTCTCCACAACACCAAAAAACAAAAAATGTTGCGTAAGAACACCTTTCACAGTGAAATAAAACTCTTCAACATACTAGAAACAAATTTCTTCATAATATCTAAAAAATCAAAAATTTCTGGACCAAGGCGGCCAGATGCAAGACTGGGGCGTCTTGGAGCAGGACACTAGTGCCTGGTTCTAGGCGCTTCATTCCCAGGGGTCACTAATGCCCTTACCACTCTTATATGGGTTCCAAACGCCAAGCAAATCAAAAACCCTAAATATTCAAATGTTCAACTAAAATTCCTAGTACACCCTACATTTTTTGTAAAAATCATGCACTTGCCAACTCTTCCGTTGTACATGGCGCAACATCAGTCGCCAGTCGCTCAAACCGGCTAGGATGTAACGGTCTCGTTTGAGGCATCCCTACTCACTCCAAACAGACTTTCACACTTGGTAAAAAGACAAAAGAAGTGATACGTTACCTTTTCACTTTACTATATATAATCACATTTCAAATGCCACCTTTATTATGGTCCATATTTCATGCCTATTACTGTAACTAATACATGTTACACTATTTCAGTCATATCTTGAGCATTTTTACTCTGAATTACACCTTGTTTGTGGAATTATTTTTAGAATCCCTCCTACCACCATATGGTACACGTTTAACATGCATTATCTCTTTTCACTACACTTTTCTATCTAGTGCATGCACGTTTTAACCTCTTGTTGTTACTTTTGGCTTAGAGTTCATTGCTTCATTACTCCCTATTTTTCCGAAAGGGGGGGCATATTATTGGGGGTCCCCTTATAATAACCCCTTATGTCACCACGTGTTCCAACATCTTGAATTCATCACCTTACAATTTATACTGCTATATTTCACCATCAATCTCCTCTAATTACCTAATCTAGGAGAAATAATCATTGAACATTTCCCAAACACGATCATACTCTATAACCTATCAATTCTTCCCTAATGACCTAACTTAGGAAAAAAAACAAATAAAAACTTTCCAATTTCTATCAACTTTCCCCGAATGACCCAACCTGGGGGCAATTAGCGAAAATCCTCTCCATGAGTAGCCAGTCAAAACAATCAATCAACCAAAATCAACACATTCAAATCAAATCATTCAAATCCATGGGTGGTCTCCCAGATGACCTAACTTGGGAATGAAATTCATGACTTCTTTCCCAGATGACCTAATTTGGGATTTTATTCTATATTTCATGTTTGCTTCCAGATGACCCAACTTGGAAGACATCTCATTCATTATGTGTTTGCTTCTTGATGAGCCAACCATGAAGCTATCTATTTCTATTGTGTTCACTTCCAGATGACCTAACTTGGAAGCCTTCTCATTCTTTATCACGTTCACTTCTAGATGACATAAATTATAAGCCTTTACATCGTAGAAACACATGTGGAGTGGGGGTGAGAGTTCCTTTCCCTTTATCACTCCCATATGGGTCAACTGTTTAATCAAAATCATTTGGATCCAAAAATCACCCTATCTTGATCTGATTCTGTCTGTAGCTTGAGAATATAGTTAAAGTTTGGAGAATAACACACTTTTCTCCATACACTCTTTCTCTGGCGGCAGGACGCCTGAATCCTCCAGTCATTCCATTCATACACAACCATTCTGGTTAGGAACTATTCACTCCCTACCCACCTATTTGTTATTAAACCGCGTTCGAAATCATCCTATATCCTAATCATAATTTTCATTTTCCACACTTCATCTTGACACTTACACTTTTTGATATGTTATATGGATTAACTCGTTGATCCATGGTTCAACACAATTTTATATTTCAATTGGCACGTTTCTACTATATATATGCACATTCTTCTACAACTTGGGCTTCTCCGAATTTCTCTTAGGTACACATCTCTATCTACTTTATGTTACAAAGATTTCCACTCACCAACATAAAGTGGGGGAAAATGTAGTCAAAAAATCACGCACTTACTATTTCATTAATACCGCTGGGTATGTTATTTTATATACGGATATTGCGTAGTAAAATTATTCACTAATGACCCATTCTTTAGTCTTGCTTTTAGTTAGTTGAGTGTAATTTTTGTTTGTCCAGTTCATTCGTCATTTGTCTCTGTAGTTTCTCACACCTTTCAAGGTGTCTCAAGTGTCGTAATTTTCTTAGTTTTTATCTTTAGGTTTTCTCTGCGGTACCTAGGGTTGCACTGGGGCACCCCAGTCCATGATTTTAGGTTCCCATATCGTCGTAATTTTTGGTCTTAATTTCTTTGTTCAAGGTCGGTCCTAACAGTTACCCCGTGCATTCCCTTATGTCGTAGCCATCAATTTTGGGTTACTAGTTTCAAAATTTTAATAAGAGATCCCTATATAAACATAACACACTCACTACATCATAGGAGGACATCTCACTATTAAGGGCAACTATCTACTAAGGAAAGGGAGTGCATTTGAGCACCTTGTACATCTGCATCACACACTGCATATGGGGAAAGGGTTTTATTCTTTCATTCCATCCACAATTTTCATTTTACATCTAGTTATTGCCCCTTATTACCGTGTCATTGGTGCTAGGGAATCCTAGGAACAAAATTGCACACACAAGCACACAGAAAAACATTGGGCCTGAAATGTAGTGCAATGCTCAGTCATAAGATCACTGTTTTGGCAGCTGAGGTCAATCTGACCTATTCATATGCATTTTTATTTTTTTGAGGAATTGATGCTTTGGATAGGGATTTGTAGGTAGATCTTCATACATCATTTACAATGACACAAGCGACAGTATTGCGACACTTGTATCTTCATAATTTATTTCCCTTTATTTAGATTCAACGCTGCAGTGAACACTAATTATTTGTATAGAATAGTATTGTCTTGTGGAAGAGGAAGAATTTTTTCAACATCAACATGTTATTGACAGTAGAAAAAAAGGATTTTTCAACAAAAAACCAACCAAACAATCGATGTAGCCACCGTCTCAAACATATTGTAACACTAACACAATTTACCCCATATAATTAAAAACCACATCAACTACAAAAGTAATTAAATATCCAAAGCGGTATCAAATGTTTAGTGCCAAAAAATTGGCCACAAAAGGATACCACTCATGATATAAAATCTACAAATGTACGGAAGTCTTCATGTATTCATGTTTAGTTCAAATAAAATAGTCTGCAAAACACTACCACTCATGATATAAGATCTACAAATGAATATGTATGAACTTGTAACATATTTGAAATGTAGAGATATAACCTTTAAATGTAATGCTTCATCTATATTCCTACACTTACAAAATCAATCACACCCCTTATCAACATCAACTACAAAAGTAATAACTATCCCTTTAAAACAAATAATATATATCATTCAGAGTTCACATTGCATTATACACATGCAATTGCTAGTCTTAAAAAATGTTATTCATCAAAGGCTTCCCCTTATGGTAAAGGGCCTCTAGTTGTTCACGTCAAGGGATTAAATTTGATGAGTGTTTAAACATTTTTTGTATTTTTAGCCTAAAAAAGTCAGATTCCCCAAATCAGTAGTAGTTTTTTTGGTTTAAATAGGCATTTGGATGTGAATTGGGTCAGGACTAGGGAGAGAGAAGTCAAAGCTGAAACTAACGTTCATCTTCTACTTACTATCTGATTTGATCCCATGCGTTACCTGTATATTTTATGGTGTGCTTCATATCCTTGCATCTCACATGCCTAATCCTTGATTTGATAAACATATTACGTGAAAAATGTTTAGGGTTTTGATATTTAAAATTATAGGCTGGGATTGGCGAAGCCTTCTTACCCTGTGATGGAAGATGATTAAGCTGAACAACCAACCTCAACTGTCATCAAGGTAAGCTCATTAGTTTTGATATTTAAATTTATTTTGAACATTAAACCTTTTTTTGTTTTTGTAGTACAAGGGGTTATACGAGTGAATTCCTGAAATCATTAGGAAGTGATGAGGGGATGCATCATATGTCCATGCACTGGATGAAGAGCATGAATAAGACACAACCTTCATGACATGAAGAAATTTACCATGGTGGAAGCTCATGTCAAAAGTAATTTCTGTAAAAATTTCCTTTACTTATATTATTTTGTATGGAAATTGGGCTAAATCACATATTATTGTTATATCATTATGCATTACAATCCATAAATCACTTAATTGTTATATCTCTTTAATATTTAATCATCTAATGCTATTTTGATTTCCTGAATTTTGTTTGTTTTACAGTATCCAAACGATAGTTTTATCTAATATTTCAAGGATTGATTGAGTCTTGGACTGCAGTGCAAAAAATTTGGTTTTTAATTGTTTTAGTGTGGGCTTTGTATATTGTATGTATCCGCATGCTCTAGCTATTTCAGGGATTAAATTGACCCATGGACTGCACTATCTAAAAGTTTTTTTTAGTTTTTTTCATTGTGTAGCTATTTTATACGTATGGTGTTGTAATGGTGGATAAGTTGTTCAAAAGTTGATTTATGGATTAAATATGTCTTGCATTACCAAAATGGTGGTTTTTGGTGCTCAATTGTATTTTTTTATGTATATTGTAGGTATGATGTTTTAATGGTGGTTATTTTGTCTCATATAATGACCAACTCTTTCAATACCCAAAGGGGTTTAAGTTGTTTCACTATCTATTTTACTATATTTTGTATCTATGATGTTGTAATGGTGTTTTAGCTATTTATGAGATTGACCAAGTCTTGGACTGCAGTACCCAAATTATTTTTTCAATTATTTTAATATCATCTTTTAAATATTTTACATGTATGATGTTATAACCATATTTATGGTGTTTTAGCTTATTCAGTTATTGATTGAGCCTTGAACTGTAGCACTCAAATTTTGGATTTCATTGCTTTTCTGTCTAGTTTTATGTATTTGCATGTATGATGGTGTAATGATGTTGTACAAAATGTTGGTTTTTAATTGTTTTACTATCTGATTTAATATACTTTGAATGTATCATTCTAATTTATGTAGTGGTATTTTAGTTATTTCATAGACTGGACAACCTTGGACTTCATGACCCAAATGGTGTTTATGTCGCTTTTATTCATTTTCTATGTTTCAAGTTGTAGTGTTGTTTAGCTGGTCTTAAATTGTTTTATCGTCTGCTTTTATATACTTTGTATGTATCATATTGTTGTGGAATTTTATCTATTTTGAGGGATTGTCCAGCCTTGGAATTTAGGACCCAAATAGTGGTTGTGTTGCATTTATGAATTTATATGTATCAAATTATAGTGTTGGTTTAGCTATTTAGTAGAAAGACCGAGCCTTAGATTGTAGTACCTGTTATCCCAAATTTGCCCCCTGGAAAATTTGGTCAAGACAAGTCCTACACATAAGGAAATTATGAAGGAAATGACTCAGACCCATGAGCTCACATTCTAGGATGAAAAACAAGGTTACAGAGGGACTTTACAATGGAGTGGTGAGGCCTATGAAAGATCAAACGACCCCATGTAAGAAGAAATTCAAGAAACGGCTCTGTCGAGTGAATCCGTGCCTCAAATCCAACAAAAAAATTATAGGTGGGCTTGGAAATGGAATAACAGGGTCGGGGAAGGAGACTGAGCGGTGTCAAAAGAACCAGAGACTCAAAGGAAAATAAACAAAGAATATTCAAAGTCTTCAGGCTCTGAAATAGTTCAGGACGGACCCTGAAATCAATTAAGTATAGAGGAGACAGCGGAAGCTACCAAGTGTCCAAATGGCACACCTCCAAAAGTTAAATCCAAAGGTGTAGGCTCAAACAAGCACCAAGCCTCCATGCATCTAGAGCTCTAAAAGTTGCACCAGCTGTTGAAAAGTCTTCGAATCGGTGGAAGGGGCCAAGTGTTGGCTCAGCGCAATTCCAAAATGGGAGCCCAATGAGGAGACTCAAACTTGTGCCATCCCTTCACGTAGAAAATGGTCAACAAATTTCAAAAGGAGAACAGGCCCAAAATGGATAAGTAATGAATGTAGGTAGAAGGAATCATGTGTCTAAACAATGCACATTCAAAAGCAAGACCCTGAGTAGGTTGTCAAATGAGAGCGAGCCTTCCACGTGTCCCAGAGCCCGAAAAAGTGAGGGTGACCATTGAAAAGTCCAAAGGCCTATGGAGGTCTCCATGTGTCATATCCACACTACTCCAAAGGTAAATTCTAGGGGTAGTTTCTAAACATGTGCAAAGCCTCCACGTGTCTTAGGTCAGATATAGTGCCTCTGCCCGTGGAAAAGACACAAGAAGAATACAAAGGAAATAGGGAAACCTACGGATGTCGCAACGTGTCACATGGGCGCTATTCCAAGAGTGAAGGAAGGATTCAAAACTCAAATGAGTGTAGAGCTGCCACGTGGACCCAGTACAGACATACTCATTTAAATATTATGCGCCCACGACCCAAAAATTCAAATGACCATATCTTTTGACTGAGAACTCAGATTTCGGTGGGAAAAGATTTTTTGGAAATGTCTCAATGCCCTCTATTCCTTGGAAACATAAAATATCATTTTTTATAGGCGTTGGTGGGTGAAAATGGGAAAATGTATTCCAAGCCATTAATACAGAGCCTATTTTCTCTAACTACCAGATCTGATTCGATTCAATCCGCCATTCTTCTTCAATATGCCAGACAGACAGAGGGAGCTAGAATCGATAGATTTGGGGTAGATTTGAAAGGGACATTGATTGATAGTAGTTGAGTATTCAAGGTAGGATTCAATGCATATCCTGTGGTAGTTGAAACATGATTCAACTTTTCCCTCTTCTCTCTCTTATTCTTTCTATATATTGTAACACTTCTCATTTGAGAAGGGGGGATTATTCTGGGTGTAGGGAAACTCTGTCAAATTTGTTTCCCGACTCCATTTTGAGTTGAAAACCTTCTCCTATGTTGGGAAAGAATTTTTTGCCTCTAAGCAGAAACGTAATGGTCTGTGAACCCATATAGAGAAATAAAATGTGTTTCTGTGGTGTTTCTTCAACCCTTTGCATTGTTTTGTTGTCTCTCCATGCCTCTCCCTTTCAAATCTATTTTTAGTGCATGTATTTCACATTTGTAGGTGCAGGGCATTGTGTTTCATGGAGTTTTGATCATGGATTAGGATCTGGGTTTGTGTCACTTCTGTCTTACCTTCCCATCTTCCTTTCTCCCATGTTTCATCCTTCCTCAACAAAGCATCTCACCCCTTTCCTTCTCTGGTGTATCACCACTTTAGTGTAGGATTTTCTTTCACCCTCTCTTTCTCTCTGGTTCCTTGGAATGGTTAGATTAGGATAGTTTAGTTTTTGCCTGCATTAGAGTAGCTCGTGGCAGGTAGTTTAGGAATAAGAACCATCTTTCCCAGGAGGATCATCTCTGGTTTGTAAGTCCCACAGCTTGAGAGATGATCCAATGTTATGCAATCACACCGAATGCCCCATTTTAACCACTTCACATCTTTTGTCATTCGGGGGTGTTGTGATTTTGTACTAACAATTTTGGCACACTTGATGGGACAAGAGATCTTCACTTTATTTCATCAATTTGATGTGTTCTTGGTGGGATTCAGCCTTTTGAGGCACATGCAAGCACATCTGGCAACTCCATCTGGTCAAAAACCCATTCTCTGAGTTGCAGACATGTTCCATCCATTTCCACTCATTTTCATCCATTTTCTTCTTCCATATCTTTCATTTTCTCCCATTCCATGAGGTTGTGCAATCATGACTTCATTCCCTTCATGGCACTCACACTTAAAGCAATGCAATCCACCTCCAATGCATTTCCCAACTCCTCTAAATCAGCATTATAATCAGATCCAGGACCATTATGCTTACCCATATGAGCAGGGTCAAAGTCAATTTGGCCATGGAGCTTATCAAGAACAAGGGGACACATACAATGGTGACAAACTATGTGGAGAATGCTAGTTTATTGGAGAAAATTCAAAAAATGGAGGCTGGCATGGTTCAGTCAAGGGGCATAACACAAATGAAGGCATTCAAGATTGGTTAAAGGGCACTTTATCCATGGGAAGGCCCTTTTCCAAGACATTACAGCCCTTAGGAGAAGCTAAACTTCATGGTTGAAATGTTGCCCCAACTTGGACAATGGAGTGAGGAGATCGAGGCTTATGAGTTGGAGTCAAGATAGCCTTTTAAATGGGTAAGTCCACCATCTCATAGCTTTTCTTTTTCTCTTTCTCAAGCAGTACCATCTCAACCCAAGCTCCAATTTCCAAGCTTCCCAGTTGCTTCCCCAAGTGTTGATTCCATTTCTCCATTCCCTAGTCTTCTACCCCATTCCAGTTCCTCTCCCCCTTTCCCTTCCAAATAGTCATCCCCTCTAAACAAACGAGAAACTCCACCTCCCTCCCCACCAAAAACAATTGTAAATCTAGTTGAACCCCAATCTGTCACTCCGCTTTCTTTCCCAAGTCCATGTTGGGAAGAGACTCAAGAATCTAGTCAAGGAAAAACAGCAAGAAGGGGATCCCAACAGAGAAGAAATGACAGAAAATCTGAAGATTTGGGCTGCCAAATTTGGGTTTATAAATATCCCCTTAATGGTCAAGCCAATAGAGGAGGTCAAAGTTGAAGAGCCAGTGGTGGCTAAGACTAAGTTTGCAGTAGAGAAGGAACAAAAACAACAAGAAGAAGATTAGCAATTTGGCTGCTTTGGATGCAATGTCCATGATGGCACTTTGTCTGAAGAGGATGCTGAGCTGATCCAAGCTGCACAACTAGTTGAAGAGGAAGAACATCTAGTTGAAGAGGAAGAACAACTAGCTCCAAGTCCCATTGAAGAGGAGCAGATGGGAGAGATCGAATCAGAGTTGAGGCCACTCAATGATGAAGGCATCATTGAATATTTTTTTCTTTCATTTCAAGGGCCTGATTTAATTGATGAACCCATGATGGAGGAGGACCATATAGTTTCAGATGTTCCAAGTGTGGAGCAGGCTACAGGAAAACCTTCAGTTCTTCCTTCCACTTCATCCCCTTCAAGATCTGATGTTGAAGAAGAGTTTGAGCTTGCAAAATTCATGTTTGAGGATGAAGGGAGCCATGGTAATCAAGTTGCAGATCATGAGGACACCATGGAGAAGTTTGAGCACATGCAACAGGAAAACAATGAGGCAGATTATCTGTTTGACTTGGAGGATTGCTTTCATGGAGATCACATCATTTTCTCTTCCATCATCCATCTTCCAAGCACATGAGCCTACTGCCATAAAGGAGGCAACTCAAAGACAACAACCTGTGTCTCACAACATCCCTCTAGAACCAAGGTTGGAAGATCATGGTCTTCCATGTTCTTCACAAGAGAAGGAAGAGAAAAATCAAGGAGATGTCATCATCTCTCTCTCTCACCATCCATCTAAAAAGGTCCACAAAAGACTCCATTTTTGGAGTTAGAGTCATAACCATGGGCAAATTCAAAGGACCATACCTTGCCCAATTAGATATTCGGCTTCATTGGAGCCAAGGGAGAAGCCAAAACTAGTCATGCCTACTTCAGGGCATGAGGATGAGCATCTAAGTACCAAGGGTCATCATCAACACCTCCAAGAGTCCAATGCCAATCGGCTTGAGGAGCTATTTTTGGTTAATGTAGACACCTTGATGATTTGGTGGAGGACAGGCTTAAAGCCAGTTTTTTATTCATCCAGACAACCATATTCAATGTCAAATCATTTGCATAGCTGCCCCTTTTGAGAAAGGAAATCTATTTATCCCTGCCTATAGCGGGCTTTGCTTAAGCTTTTCTTTCTTTCTGGTTAGTATAGGAGTAGGAGTAGATTTTTTTTTCAGCAGAAGAAGTGCTTGTGCACAGTCTACATGTCTCATTTGAGGCATGTATGATTTTATTCTTTGTACATAGTGTTGTTGTTGTGTCTTGTTTCTCTAAGGTTATGTCATTGCAAAGTTCAATGTGCCTCGGGTAAACATTGTAATAGTCCATTCTCAGGACAGATCAAGGCCAATCTCTTCAGTATTCATGGAAGAAAGAACCATAGCTATATGTAGTAGTTGCTAGTTCTGAAAAATGAAACAAATGCAAAGCAACCAAAGCACGTTTTTTAATTCAGTCCATTCAGGGAAAAATGAAAGCCCCAAGTCAATACAATTTTCTACTCTCAGAAACTCCATTTCAAGATTTTCTTATAAAAATTGAGAGTGCAGATGCACGAGCAGGCTCAGGGATAGGCTGAACATAGAAAGTGCAGGTAGTCAGGGAGTCCATTTTGAAGGGAGGGTCAGTACCAAGCCATTAATTGTGACTCCATGCCTAATGGATGCTTCAAGGCTACTAGTCTCTTCATTTAGCAAGCAGATGTCCCCGTGAGTCACCAAATTGTTATCTGAAATTCACCCCTCTGGAAAATTTGGTCAAGACAAGTCCTACACATAAGGAAATTATGAAGGAAATGACACAGACCCTTGAGCTCACCTTCCAGGATGAAAACAAGGTTACAGAGGGACTTTACAATGGAGTGGCAGGGCCTGCAAAAGATCAAACAACCTCGTGTAAGAAGAAATTCAAGAAACAACTCTATCGAGTGAATTTGTGCCTCAAATCCAATAAACAAATTACAGGTGCACTTGGAAATGGAATAGCAGGGTCGGGGGAGGAGGCCGAGTGGTGTCAAAGCAACTAGAGACTCAAAGGGAAAAAAAGATGAAGATTCAAAGTCTTCATGCTCTAAAATAGTTCAGGACGGACCCCGAAATTGACTAAGTATGGAGGAGACAACGGAAGTTTCCAAGTGTCCAAATGACACAACTCCAAAAGTTACAACCAAAGGGGTAGGCTCAAGCAAGTGCCAAGTCTCCACACGTCCAGAGCTCCAAAATTTGTACCAACCATTGAAAATTATTTGACTCGGTGGAAGGGGCCAAGTGTTGGCTATGTGTAATTCCAAAATGGGAGCCCAAGGTGGAGACTCAAACTTGCACCAGCCCTCCATGTAGCAAATGGTCAACAAAGATAAAAAGGAGAACATGCCCAAAATGGGTAAGTAATGAATGTAGGTGGAAGGCACGAGGTGTCCAAACAACTCACATTCAAAAGTAGGACCTTGAGTAGGCTTTCAAATGAGCACGGGCCTTCCACGTGTCCCAGAGCCCGAAAAGGTGAGGGTGACCGTTGAAAATTCCAAAGGCCCATGGAGGTCTCCATGTGTCGTATCCATGCTACTCCAAAGGTAAATTCTGGGGGTAGTTTCTAAACATGCACAAAGCCTCCACGTGTCTTGGGTTGGATACAGTGCCTCCGCCCGCGGAAAAGACTCAGGAAGAATACAAAGGAAATAGGGAAACCTGCGGATGCCGCCACATGTCACATGGGTGCTATTCCAAGAGCAAAGGAAGGAATCAAATATCAAACAAGCATAGATCAGCCACGTGGACCCGGTATAGACAAACTCATTTAAATATTATGCGCCCACAACCCAAAAATTCAAATGGCCATATCTTTTGACTGAGAACTCAGATTTGGGTGGGAGAAGATTTTTTGGAAACATCTTGATGCCCTCTATTCCTTGGAAACATAAAATATCATTTTTTATAGGTGTTGGTGGGTAAAAATGGGAAAAATTCTTCCAAGCTATTAATACAGAGCCTGATTTCTCCAACTACCAAATCTGATTCGATTCGATCCGTTGTTCTTCTTTAATACGCCAGATAGACAAAGGGAGCCAGAATCGATAGATGGGGTAGATTTGAAAGGGGAATCGATTGATAGTGGTTGAGTCTTCAAGGCAGGATTCAATGCATATCCCGTGGTAGTTTAAACATGATTCGACTTATCCCTCTTCTCTCTCTTATTCTTTCTATATATTGTAACACTTCTCATTTGAGAAGGGGGGATTATCCTAGGCATAGGGAAACTCTGTCAAATTTTTTTCCTGACTCCATTTTAAGTTGAAAACCTTCTCCTATTCTTGGAAAGAATTTTTTTACCTCTAAGCATAAACATAATGGTCTTTGCACCCATATAGAGTAATAAAATGTGTTTTTGTGGTGTTTCTTCAACCCTTTGCATTGTTTTTTTGTCTCTATGTGCCTCTCCCTTTCAAATCTATTTTATGTACATGTATTTCACATTTTTAGGTGTAGGGAATTGTGTTTCATGGAGTTTTGATAATGGATTAGGATATGGGTTTGTGTCACTTTTGTCTGACCTTCCCAGCTTCCTTTCTCCTTTGTTTCATCCTTCCTCAACAATAGATCTCACCCCTTTCCTTCTCTGGTGTATCACCACTTTAGTGTAGGCTTTTATTTCACCCTCTCTTTCTCTGTGGTTCCTTGTAATGGTTAGATTAGGATAGTTTATTTTTTTCCTGCATTAGAGTAGCTCATGGCAGGTAGTTTAGGAACAAGAACTAGCTTTCTCTAGAGGATCATCTTAGGTTTGTAAGTCCCACAACTTGAGAGATGATCCAATGTTATGCAATCACACTGAATGCCCCATTTTAACCACTTCACATATATTTCCATTCAGGGGTGCTGTGATTTTGCACTAACAGTACCCAAATGGTGGTTTTAGTTATTTCACTATCTACAGGCCTTTATGTACCTTGCATGTTTCGATGTTGGAATGTCCTTTTAGCTATTTCATGGATTGAGTAATCTGGCACAAGGAGATTCAAACAAAAATAGAAAGGAGTTTTAGATGAGAGATCCGTCTACTAGAGATAGGATTCCTGAGGATCATCATATTTTTCACTGGCGATGCGAGTGGGCTGCCTTTGTGCACTTTTCTGCAACTAAGATGTTGACATGATGGTCTGCCTCTCAAACCTTCCATATTTTTCTTTATTTTATAGCAAAGCTTTGCAATATTGAAGATGAAAAACTTCTAAAATATTTATCTTAATGCTCTGGAAGTAGGGTTTCTCCTATATGAAAGTAAGTGATTCTGATTCATATTCTATGAACCAAATCCCTGTCGGCTCTTCAATCCTCCTTTCAAAATTTTGTCCCTTCTAAAATAAATTAACATCGGAGTGGATGAAAGAAATATGTATGTGTTGAACATCAACGAGAAGTAGGTTTTTCCCTATACATAATTAAGGGATTTTGAATGATATTCTCTTAACAAAATCCCTTCCGGCTCCTCAATCCTCATTTCAAAATTTTGTCCCTTCTAAAATAAATTGGCATTGGACTTCTATTTTTTGTGGCTAAAAGAAATATATATGCACTGAACATCAACGAGATAGTATCAGAGAGATGAAGATGGATGAATAATTTTGTTTCCATTTTTTCTTTTGAATTATTTTTCCTCGATTTTTATTTTGAAATATGCAGTGCCTTAGGCTTTACCATTAGTCTGACTGTGCTACGGAAGGCACCTGTAAAAAGAAAAATAAAAAATATTAGGTTTTATGTTTTATTTAGTTAACCTAGGTGTATTAACAAGAATCAACCAAATTTGGCTTACAATTTCCCCCTACCTGGTCTATAGGATGTGCCTCTCAGCATAAATAAGACAATATGCTAGGAAGTTTTATATAGATGAAAATAATATATTCTGAATCACCTTCACTCAAATTATCTGATTATAGCTTCATCCAAATCAAAAGGCCTATTTGTTACAGCCAGAACAAGAATGCGTCTGTGGAATTTGATAGAAAACCATCCCAATGAACCATAAATGCATTCTTTATCTTTTTCAAAGCCTTGTTTTCACCATACCTAAACCTCTGGCCTACCATGCTATCAACCTGCATAGTCAAACCAAATATGCATTTTAAAAAATATCAAAGTTCCCATCCGAAACAAAGCAGTTTAATTCAGTGAATATTGCTAATGATCTTGAAAGCTTAGAAAAGGAAATGATAAACCTCATTAATGAAGATAACAGTAGGAGAAACTTTGGTAGCTAAAGTGAACAATGCCCTTACATTTTTATCATCTTCTCCAAACTACTGCATATTAGAGGGTAAATTTTCATGCCCATTTTAAAAGAACTAAAAATTATCGTTCACATATGGCTACACAGAATTGTTATTTTTAGCAAGCAGTAGATAAATAAATGTCTAGACTATAGTTACATCATTATCTTACCTTTGCAGTTATGGTAGACATCGAGATGTTGATGAAACTAGAATTGGCTTTAGTGGTAAGGGCCTTTGCCAACATTGTTTTTCCTGTCCCAGGAGGTCCAAAAAGTAGAATGCATCTGCATGGCTGCAAATGGTAAAAAAATAAAGGGCTAATATTAAATGATATAAATTACATATAACAAGGAGTGTTCATGCGAAAATGGAAAATTTAATTTCCTTTCAATAGGAAATCATGGAATTTACCTGTTGATGATTATCCTTGGCATATTGGACCGTCAAAATCATGGGAATCCTCAGGTTACTGGGACGTGCGCCCTAAGGAGACCTCCATATTTTAAAGAAGTTGGCTCTTCTCTGAAACATGAGATGAGGGTTATAAAAATGAAACCAAAACATGAATTTAAAGGGGGGTGATACGCCAAATGATCCTTCCAAGAGATCAATCAAGAACACAACTTTCTAAAGAAGGAAAATAAAAAACGACTGAAAAGGGTGGATGAAATTGCACCACAGGCCAGAGAAGATCACACTAAACACTACCTCAAACTACTTAAGCACAACCTCTAAGATAGTAATAACATTATAGAGATACACAGTTTCTATGTGAAAATAAAGGCGATTAGAGACAAAAAATATATGCAAAGGATGGACAAAATTTTCCACAGGGCATATTATATTACTCTAAAAATTATGCACAATATTACAATAGAAAAGAGGCAAGATTGCTATTACAAAACCCAAGAAGAAGGCTAGAGCTCCAAGTCCCTGCCTTTTACACAAGAGGGACTGAGATAGAGAAGAAAACTGACTGACCTTGATATATGATATCCAAATTACAATATATAGAATGAGAAAGAGAGAAGAGTCCAATCCCAAAATTTATTTTTCAACCACTTGTAAGATGTAATAAATGAGTGCAATCAATGGCACCTTGTTTCTAAAAGACTCCTCCTTCTATCCCATGACCTGAAGTAGTGAGAGAATGATGACCATGCTCATTAAATCCATTCCCTAACCAATTTCCAACTGTACCTTTGAACTGGGCTCATTTTCCTTAAAAAATTCCATCAAAGCTTCATCAGCTTCTACATTTATTTATTGTTGTGCATCATGTTTGGTTTATTGGAGCTAGATATTTTTCTTTTTTTCACCCAACCTACCCTTACTGAAAATACTAAATTCTCTTTTGATGGTGTAAAGGATGTTGAGAGATTTCTGAAAAGTCTAATTTTGTGAAAATCAGAGTTTCGGTTCAAAAGTTATGCTCGTTTGAACTTTGGGATCACGCATTCCACGCAGGATCTCACAATATTTTAAAATATTTGAGCATGTAAACTTCCTGGTGGGATTCATGATTAATCCTACATTGAATTTACCTATTACTAATATTTTTCAACTTGCTTTGGGTTTGGAGCCTATCTGTGTTGAGTTCCACGTGGAGGCCAAGTACATCTCTAGGATCTCTGATTTTCTTGCAACTTTTGAAATTGTGTCGAGCTGACACATGGCACCCTTTTTTTATTTTTCACGAGTTCGTAATGAGACTCATTGCACATTAATAAAAGGACCCTCTCTTGGTTGGCCCCTTATTATTGACTCCACCTGGGAGTCCCGCGAGGTTTGGAGTTTCACTTTTCCCTCTCACTTTTTGGAATTACGCCGAGATGACATGTGGTGCCTTCCATGACTCTTCTACTTTTCCTGAGTTGACTCTCCCCGGGCTCTAATTTTCATTGTGATTTGGATAAGTTTCTTCCCCCTATTGCTGGAAGCTTGAATCTTTTTGTATCGGTTCAAGATTCTCGAGACTAATTTGTTTAATCCAACAAGAATCTACTTGTTATCTAGTTTTAGATGGTGGTGGAGGAAATTAGATAACATTACCTTTATAATCCCCGCTTTGAACAAGTCTGGACATTGCAGAGGAAGCATTACAGGTTCTTTCAATTATTCTTTAACATTTTCCATTGAATCTGTATCATCAAATTTAATGCTAATTTTTCCTGCACGAATGACTTCTAGCCTGATTCGCTTTTAGAAATCATTGTCTGGGAGAACCTCCTTTCACAAATCAGGCCATCTATTTAGTATAACTAGAAGTATTTACAAATCTCAATTCTTGGGACTAAGGAAGTAGTAGCAAACTTACTAGTTTTGGAGGAGCTGTAGGAGGGTTCATGTCTTCTTTATTATCTGCTTCTTTCTTATAAGCATCCCTTTTAGAAGAAACATTTGATTTCTCTCCTTCATGCTTATTTTCTATATAAGGTTCCATTTTTTCCTTTAAACAAGTTTGGATGTCACAGAGGAATCATTACAAGTTCTTGCAATGATTCTTTAACATTTTCCAGTGAACCTATATCATCAAATTTAATGCTAAGTTTTCCTACAGGAATGACTTCTTTCCTGATTCACTTTGCAAAATCATTTTCTAAGAAAACCTCCTTTCACACATTAGGCCATCTGTTTAGTATAACTAGAAGTATTTATAAATCTCAATTCCTGGGAATAAGGAAGTAGTAACAAAATTATTGGTTTTAGAGGAACTACATGACGGTTCCCATCTTTTTTTTAATCTTCTTCTTTCTTAGAAGCATCCCCTTTAGAAGTAACATCTGATTTCTCTCCTTTAGGATTATTTTCTATAGAAGGTTCCATTTTTGCTTCCGCCTTCCCATTTTTTGGGTCCTAAAGAAAAACATTTGCAACATAGAAATAGAGAAGGAAGATGAACATCTCAACATATTTAACAACAGTAAATGTATTCCAAGGGTGAGAAAAAATAAAAAAATTGGTCCAACTTGTGGAGGTTCTCCATTAGATTCCATTTTCAGCATGTCTTTGTTGCCTAGATCTCTTTTACTCGGAAAATGCTTGGTCCATATGCCAAACTATGTATTACATAAAATAACATGTATATAGTGGAAAAATAGAAAATCTTATGAAATTTACCAAAGGGAAACAAGATTAGAGAGAAACCTTTGAGAAGAAATAATAAGCCTCCCACCACAGTAGTTGGGCTCCTTTTTATTCATGAGGTGATGGGATATGACAGAGACCATAATTTAGTCAATATCGATAAAGATAAAGTGTTGGTTTAGAAAGGAACACTTGAGGTGAAGTACAAGCTAACGCCATTCACACCATTTGAAGAAATGAAATTCCAGAAAAAATCACAATTACTGAGAAGCACTCTATCGCCAAAGAAAATGCTACCCAAATCATCACATTCAATGTCATTTTCTACAAGAAACTATTAAAAAGAAAAACAAGTGCATGAAAATGACCATTATTGATAGTTCATTTCAAGGATATATTTCGTACTACTAGTCCACCACCAAAAATGATGTTGACAACTAAAAGATGCGTTGGATGATAAATTTGTTGCTTTCTTATGTGGTAATGGACTATATTCAACCTTGGATAATAAATGTGTTGCTTTCTTATGTGGTAATGGACTATATTCAACCTTTACCTCTGAAACATGGTTCTTGTTTTCCTGGAATTGGATTACTTTCATGTATTCTTCAAGTTTTCTCTTCGAGTCCTCAAATTTTGCATTTTTTTTCGGGGTGGCTTTATCTCAATGTTGTATGGTAACAAAAATGACATTTTCTCATCATTTTCTAAATACCTTTTTTTTAAAATCCACAACTCTAGAACCTAGAACAAGAATTGGTCCAAAAAGTTTCTTTAACCATTTTACGAAACCATAAATAGGTATTTGGTCCTCTAAACATGATTCTCTATAATCCACAAATACAGAATCATGGGAATTGTCCCTAAGAAAGTAACCAAAACCTACACAAATTGTTAAAAAAATTAGTAACTGGTGATGGAATTGACAATTGATTAGATGAGAATGGATAAAGCACAAGTTTAGTTATGTAACTTCACCTTGTAAAAAGAGTGCATAAGTAATTTGTCATCAAAAGCCAAGGAAATTTCTCACTTTATTAAAGAAGTTGTAACCAAAATTCCAGAGTTTAGATTGGAAGATTTATAGTCTAGCTATTAATCTCCACTCCATAAGATACAAATGTTCAAAGAAAGTAATTTTTTTATAGGATGTCATAGATGAACCTAGTCTTGAAAGATTGGTTTCAAATGCTGAGTGACTTCCACTATTTTAAAGGCTACTTGAACCATCAAAATCCCTTACATTTATGAAGCATAATTCCATTGGAATAACAGATTGGTTAACAATCCTAAGCATCTAATAATTGAAAGGTATTGTTAACTGTACGTACCCAAAATTGTAGGGTACTGCACCACCGAAACAACATTACACGTGCCCCAATGATGATATAGGTCTCCTCGCAAGGTGTTTAGAATCTAGAAAATCTCTCCAAGCATGCGTTAACATCCCGCATGCCCTGCTTAGCCCTTGCATGCTTTGTTTTCTCTTCTCCCCTCCTTTTCTTTGTGTTTTAGTATTCAGTGACGAAACCGCCACCCAGGTAGGGTGGCGGTCCTGTAACCGCCACCCTACTCAGGGCGGTGGTCCTTCATGCATTTTCCAGAATGCTCTTTTTAACGTGACTCATGTAAATTTTCAATGTTTACCAGCTTTTTTCACCGCCTTTTCTTGTATTTATGATTCTGGTTCCCTGGAATAGTGTTTTGGCATTATTTATGGTTTAAGAGATCAATTTGGTTTTCACCTTTGGGTAAATGAGATTCTATAAATAGCTGTCTTGTGCTCAAGCGAATGGCCCCTCAAACTTGCCTCTGAATTTCTCATTTCAATAGCTTAGCCTTTCAATTTTTCTTAGGATTCATAGTTTCATTTGTTGTATGCATGGTTAGTGTTGTTTAGCTGTTAGAAAGCCACATATTCTCCTTGTGCAGGTACTGTTATTATTTCATCCAAACAATTGGAGTAGGATAGTTTTATTTTTAGTAGGAAGCCATTAAAGTTGTAGGTTCTGGATGTTTTATGTTGCATGACTCGCAATAAATCTCGCTAGGAATTGCATAAGCAAAGCTCTATTCTCTTGCGCTATCCCTCTCCTACTCGCATTGTATTCAGTCTGCATCCTAAGCTTCCATTGTTCCAATATCTACTTCTGCAGATGTTAGCATTACATGCTTTTCTGGATCCACATGAACACAAAAGAATGAGGAGAACACACTGAGGGGACAAGGCCACACACCATCGGATTCGCGACTATTCTGCAAAATCTAGGTTCAAGCTTTCAAAGTTCTAGTTAAAGCATATCAAATAGAGTAGCCAATCATTTCATTTCAGTTAATTTTACTTTTGATACTTCCAGGGAAGCTGTGAGGATTGATAGTTTCTGAGAAACTATGATTCACTCCTCACTTCTGAGGTAGGATTAAGAGTCTTTCAAATAGAGTAGATCAATTATTTGTTTATTTAGAGTAGATCTACAAACTGCACAGACAAGTAGCTATACTCAGTTGATTCTTCTATTTTAATTGTGTTATTAGTTTAGTTATCAATTGTCAAATATATTAGATAATTTCTCTTTTAAATTTTGTTCAGTAGCTTATCAATAAAATCAGATTTAGGAACATACATAGATATATCTTGCATAGTTAATTTATTCTGTCATTAGTTAGATTTATATCATTTCCTTCTTGCATGACAATTACGGGACCTAGAGAGCCCAGAGAGTAGGTATTCGAGCCAATCATGCCTCAACCCCAATCTTATTATGGCAATAACTGATATAGATCAAAACCTTAGAATCCAAGTCTTCCAAACAACAAATCAACTCACAGTTAAGAGGGTTAAACATAGAAGATGAAAAAGCACATACATTTTGGTCAAACCAGCCAAACTACAGATTACCCTAGACAAATATCTGCATGAATGTAGAAGGGATTGAAAGAGAGAAAACACGTTCGGTTGTGATGCTTTGGTCCCACAGCCAGACGCGGGAGACACTCTCACGAACATAGATACTAGTTTAAGAATTCAGGTTGCAAGAACGTCTGTAAGGTACTCTGAAAAGATTGCACAACTGTTAATTATGAATATAGAGGCCAAAAAGGCATACGACTATTGGATACTAGGGATTAGGGACTGATTCCACACATGACCGTAGCAGGTCCACAAAAACCACGAATCTATGGTTGTGATTCACAAATCCCACAACCCAACAAGTCCACAGGTCAATCCGATGTTGACGCTGGCTTACACACATTAGTATTCAGATCCACTCCACTTCCACCTATCATCATCACACAGTTATCCTTGTTAGATGTAGCAACTAACGAATCTAAGGATTTCTAGACAAGACTAGAGAATTGACCGTAGAGTCCACTATACCCATCATCAATTTTCATGACCCTATCTGGAGACATACACAAAACAATCCCAGGTCATTTTCCACGTATCCCACAACCCATAGATAGAATCATTCCAGAGCTCGATATTGATTGGAGCCTTCAAGTAGTCATCCTTACCGATCGATCTATCACACCAGTTCAGGTTAGGAGGGCCTTCTTCGCCTTAGATTTGTAGATTCCGCTAGTGCGTGTTGAAGACATAAGATTGCCTAACTAAATTGTCTACATCCCACGCATATTCCATCCCCACCGGCTGTCTCGGCATGACCTCAGGAGTTCAGGTGCGAGAAAGAGTTACTTGTAGATTCCCACACTCGCTTGTCGCTTTTCCATCGTACATTAACATTCATAGATAGAAAACACAATTTTTTGGGATATGGAATCCTTATATACCTTGATTTTTTATTCTAGCCTACTATTTTGTCACCAAAGAGTGCCTGCAAGAAAACAAAAAAAAAAGAACTTGAATTTTTTTTACATAGTAATAATAAAAATTAATATTAATCCATCTTATAACCAAAATTAAACATGTGCAGAGAGGTATCCAAAATTTGTAAGTTGGTAATCCCTATATTTTAACTTTTAGCACCCAGATGAAATCCATAGAGAAGTATCCAAAATATTTAAGATGTTAATCTCTATTTTTCAACACTCAAATGATTGGATTGTGGATACCAAAAAATAGGGTTTGACTCACTCATGTACCCCCAACTTAGAGCATTGGCTTACCAGGAGCTCGACCCACTCGAGCTTTTTGTAATGCCTCCTAGAAAAAATAAATATACCTCCTAAGCTTAACCAATAACCAACAAACCTATTTTACAATTGTTTAGATCTACATGTCCTAACAGAATGACGAAGGATTCAAGCAAGATACTCATGCAGTCCAATGTGGCCTCAGGAAAGGACTTTGAATCTTGTCCAAATATCAATAAAAAAAATATGTCAGAAACTACAAAAATACCTTCTAAGCAGCAATAAAATAAAAAACTAGCCTTTCTCATGTCATTGTTCAAGAATCAAAAGCTTACAAAATTTGTGCCTCCACCATGTTTTCTTTGCAACTGCAAATGTAAAGAAGCATATTCAACAAATAAATTAGCATGCAACATTAGACATAAGCCACTTCTAATAGTTTCAACAAATAAAAACCAAAATTTACACTAAGGAAAAATAATGCCACATACTATAAAATGAATTGGTCATCCAAAAACTTATTAGGACTTTTGCTTTTAGAATCCTAAAATTCAAGCAAAAGTCAATAACATCAAGAAAAAGTATTTTAGATGAAAATTAATGTGGTAATACCTTGACAAGTGTTTGAAGGTAGGGCTCTGCACATAAACATTACATATCGTATATTTGATGGTATTTTATTGGTAGGACCTTGTAAGATTCAAGAGTGAGATAGAAATGTTAGGACCCAATAATAAGTTATATACTCATTCATAGTATTGATTTTTAACTAGCGAGGCTCTAGGATTAAATGTTGACCCAAGCCCACCCTAGACCCCTAGTTCAAAGTTAGGCTACATATAAATTCTCTTGCTAAGGATAAGAAAAATGGCATGGTTACAAGTGATTGGGGTAATTGCACAATGGCTCCACATGAATGGGAGATATAAGGATTACACCCACTAAGAATAACCACAAAATCAAGGTCTTGGGCTATTGGTGAGTTATAAGTAGTTTGTAATCATCAACCCAAGTTCCATTCTCATTAAGTTCATTGGATGCTTTCAATAAATGGCCATGGGGACATCTTGAGGTAGGGGTTGAATTTGTCCATATGGACCAAGTGGAACATAGTGGGGTGTTACGAATGAAGATCACTTGGCAAACATTAAGGGCGCAAAACCACCCCCATGTCCCACTTACTGAAAGTGCTCCTTTACCACTCCAATTTATAGCTCTGGTGTAATAAAATAATTTACCATCCAAAATTTTTAGCTCTAGTACAATAAAATCATTTACCATCCAAAGTTTTAAAAAATATGGAATTTTAGCTTTTTTTCCCACTCGCTAAAATTGGAAATTTATTTGGCCTCCTACGCCTAATCTAATGTCAGACCCTTCTAGTCTAGTCCTTGAGATCCCACCTAACGATTCAGGTGGTGGGTCACCTTTCCCTCAGTAGGTGGTATGAAAAATTGTGGTAGATAGGTCCTCCTCTGCTCCTCATTTTGATAAGTTGTCTCCAGTTGTGATTTACGGGACACTTTCTTTGTAGATTCCCAGTCACATTATTTGTATGGCTGCTACCTCAAGGGATTTTTCTGTGGTTGGAAATCTCATGGGTCCCAAACCTCATTTGGAGGACATCAAAAAATGGGTACGTTTGAAATGGGATCCTTGTGGCTCTCTGGAGATTGTTGCCAAGCCTAATGGCTTTATACTATTCAAATTCAACCTCAAAGAGAACTTTACGTGAGCTATTTTTGGAGGACCGTGGGTTTTTGGAAAGAGAGGGTTATACTTGCACAAATGGTCACCAGGCTTCAATCCCCATAGTGAAACTTTGATGCACGATCTAATCTGGGTCCACTTTCCAGGTCTTCCTCTGAATTTTTGGGATTCAGCAGTCATTGAAGGTATTGCTCTTTCCATGGGCTCCCTCATCACCATTGATCAGGCCAATAAGGCTAAAACTAGATTCATTCATGTTCGTTTATTTTTTAATGCTGATGTTAGTGGCCCACTTTTGAAATCTATTGACATTATTTTAGAATTTGGATTTTGGTCACAACCCATTGAATATGAATATATCCCTCAAGCTTGTTCAATCTACATAAGCATTGGTCACAGAGCTATTGCTTTCCCTTCTAAGTCTCAACCTAAGCAAAAAAGATTTGATTCTTCTCTTAAGAAAAAGGATAAATTCATCCCCAAAGTTATCCCTGAGGTAGATCCAGAGGTTAACACATCCAACCCCTTTTTTTCTGGAAGATGGTTAGATTCCCCTCTCTGAGCCCTTCCCTAACAAGTTTCCTCAGATTTCCCCTCTGTATGATTCCTCTGTTTTCATTTCTGAGGTTCTTGTCCCAGATTATGTTTTACCTTTTGTTGATGCTTCAACCTCTTTACCTCTTCCCTTTTCCCTTCCATTTATTGGACTGGAGATTCCCCTTTATCGTTCTTTGCTAACCTCTAGATATAGCAACCAACCTCAAATGACCAAAAGCACTAGTAAGAAAACTGACATGGGTGTCGAGAAGACTAAAGGTAGAATTCGAGGAAATGTTAAGCTTCAACAAGAATCAACACTCAATGTGGTGCAAGGAACTCAAAGTACCCTCCCCATGGTAGTGGGGAACAATTCCAAGCCTAAAAAAATAAATATAATCTCCTGGAATACAAGGGGGCTCAACTCTTTCTAAAAGAAGAAATTCCTAAAATACATCAGACTCAAACACTCTCCAGATATTATCATACTTTAGGAAACTAATTTAAATTTGATGACATCCTTCCCAAGCTATGGCCCACTACCTCCTTTTCTTCTCATAATTCCTCTGGGAACTCTAGGGTTCTTTGCACACTATGGAACCCTAAAGTTATGTATAGTGATTGCATCATAAAACATCCAAACTTCTTAGGAATCTTCTTTCAAGAATTTGGCTCTGACGTACTATGGATAACTATTAATATATATTCTCATATTCTGGACTCCCAGCAGGAAAATATTTGGAATGGGTATTATGGAGTTTAAAAGGAGTTGCTCACAGTTTCCTTTCCTTATTATGGGTGACTTCGACAACAATCTCTACCCTTCTAAAAATAAAGGTGGCCTCCCTTGCTAACCCCATCAGTATGGAAGCTTTAGATGAATTTATCAGGCATGGGGAATTTTTTTATATGGATCTTCATGGAGCTACTTACACAACGGACAAACCACAAACTGGGGAAAAATCATATTCAAAGTCGATTAGACAGTGTTCTTGGATCAATGGAGTGGATTTTTCACTTTTTAGACTTCTATCTTAGTACTCTATCTAGAGCCTGTGTTTGATCATAGTCCACTTCTCTTAAGTGTTGATTCTAGTCACAATACTAAAAATCCTCCCTTCAGTTTTGAATTATCTTGGTTGGAAAATAACAAGTTGGATGATCTTATTAAGAATTCATGGAAAGTGTACATCTAAGGAATAATAATGTTCAGGTTTGCTAGAAAGCTAAAAGATATCAAGAAGAAACTCAATATCTCGAAGACTAAAGTGTTTGGTAACAACCGCTTGCATAAGTAATAACTAAATCAGAAAATAATGGACATTTCAACTGAAATTGAAAAGGATAGTAGAACTGATCAGCTCCACAGGAAAGAAATCTCCTCGATGAGTGATTATCATAACACTCTTCTTGAAGAGGAGACTTATTGGAGACAAAGATCGAGAGCAATTTGGATGCAAGAGGGGGCTCGGAATACAAAATCCTTCCATGCCACAACCTCCAAGAACAAAATTAGAGATAAAATCAAGGATCTTATCTCCTCTGAAGGTAAGCTACTGTCTTCTAAAGATGATATTTCTAATGAGATTATTTCTCTCTATTCAAGACTCTTATAGGAAGAAGCACCCTGATGAAAATGACATGATAAGAATGTTATAACACATTCCTAAGTTGGTTACAAAAGGTATGAATGAAATACTAACACAACCCTTCTCCATGGATGAAATTCATAAAGCTATATTTATAATGAAGGGCAATAAATCTCCAAGGCCAAATGGATTTCCTATCACCTTCTTCCAAATATACTAGGAAATTATCAAAGATGATCTTTATAATGTTGTGAATGAATTCCATAAAAGTAACTGTATTTTAAAAGAGTGGAATACTGCATTCATTGCTTTGGATCCCAAATCACTAAGATCTAAGTCGATATCTTATTTCAGAATGATAAGCCTTCACAACACTATATATAAGATAATCAAAAAAATGATGTCGGTAAGGATAAAACCAATAATGAAAAATCTAATTTCTGAACAACAAAATGGATTTGTGGGCGTTCATCTAATATAGGGTGGAATTATCACCTTCTATGAGAAAATTCATTCATTTCAGCACACTAAGACAACATGGATGATTCTTAAGTTGGATATGCAAAAATATTTCGATAGAGTCAGCTAGGTCTTTCTATTGAGAGATCTCAAGAGCTTCAGTTTTAGTGAAAAGTGGTGTAGTTGGGTTTTCACCATGCATCTCTTCACCTTGCTTCTCAATCCTTGTTAATGGAATTTCAGTTGGTTTCTTCAAGAACATCTATGGGATTAGGCAATGTGACTCTCTTTCACCTTTCCTTTTCATCTTAAAGGCCGATAATTTAAGTAAGGCATTAGAAGTTGTCAAACATGCTTCTATAATTTTTGGAATTAAGATTACTACTAGATATCCTACTGCTACTCACAACCAATTTGTAGATGATACCCTTCTCTTGAGTGTAGCTTTGGTAGTTGAGGCCAAGGCCCTCAAAGGAATTCTAGAGTGTTATCAAATGGCCTCACAGTAACTTATAAATTTCTCTAAAAGTTGTATTGATTTTGTAAACACCCCACCTAGTAGGAAAATAAGATTAGTGATATCTTTGGTTGTAAAATTGTGGATTGTCCCTCTTCTTATCTTGGGCTTCCTCTTTTTAAAGGAAGACAAATTAAAATCCTTTGGACACCAATCATTAAATGCTACCAAAATAAATTAGCAAGGTGGAAGGGTGCTCTCCTCAACTAGGAGGGTAAACTTCAGCTGGTCAAAGCTACGTTTCAAATTCTACCTATCTATTTTATGTCATTTCTAAAAATTCCTTCCTCTGTGATCAATTCAATTGAGAAAAATCAAAAAAGCTTTCTCTTGTCTGGTTCAGAGAAAAGGAAAAGAATCCACTTGGTGTCTTGGAATACAATTTGAATTCCAACCCTCTCGGGTGGTTTAGGGCTTAGAAGAATTTTTTATATGAATGAGGCCATGCTTTCTAAGATCGATTGGGATGTTTCTTCTAAGATTCTGACCTCTTGGACTCAAATCCTTCAAACAAAGTACCTTCTTCCCTTATAGAACTTTCTCCATTTTGACCTCGTAGAGGTTCAAGCATTTGGAGTTCTATGGTGAGATCTCTTCCTATGCTATGTGTAGGAACTAAATGGTGCCTTGGAAATGGTCTCTAGATTGATTTATGTTCAGACTGGTGGATTGGGGACAAGCCTTTTTCTTATGACCCTTTTTGGGATCCGATCAAAAGGACATTAATATCCATGTGTGGTAGGAAATTCCGCAGGTAATTGAGCATATAATAAATTCTAAACCTCATTGGTTTCTACTATTTTGGTTTGGTTATAATGACATCCAAAATCAGTGTCTCATGAGTCTCATAAATCATTTGTCTTCTCAATACATCCCCTTCTCCTTTCTGCAGGATGAGTGCATTTGGCCTCTTTCTCCCTCTATAAATTTCATTGTTAGGGCAGCCTATTATTCTAAACCTCGCACCTCTTGTGGTCCACCTCTTCAGCATATTTGGCACCTACTATCACCCCCAAGATTGGTCTCTTCACATGGTTATCCTTCAAGAATGTCATCCTCTATGGAGAAAACCTCAAAAGAAGAGGCTTATCTCTTTCTTCATGTTGTGTCCTTTGTCTCTCAACTTTGGAATCAACTTCTCACCTTCTTCTCCACTATCCATTCACCCACTCAATCTGGGGTTTTCTCTTGGGCCACCTTGGTGTGTCATGGATCTTCCCCTCTTCTCTATTTGAAGCCTTCAACCTATGGTTCTCCCCTTTCTTTCATTGAATTATTTATCTCATGTGGAAACTTCTTCTCCCTTAAAACCTTTAAGGTATATAGCAAGAGAGAAACAAGCGTATTTTTAAATAACAGGCCATGAACCCGACACATGTGGTCAAAAGAATTACTATCCTCTTCCAAGATAGCCTCAATAGTTGTATCTAGAAAAATTATAAACAAAAGGTGAACTTCTATGGTTCTAAGAATTGGTATCAACATCTTGCTTTCCATGTGGAGAATCACCCATCGGTGTCTACGTGAGCAGTTGTGGTTTGGAATCCTCCTCATCCTGGTTGGTTGAAACTAAACATTGATGGTGCGACCAAAGGAAACTCGGGTAACTCTAGGGCAACGTCATTCTTCGTGAAAAGGAAGGTCTTAGTCTAGGTGTTACTATTGTCATCTTTGGTTTAGGCACCAATCATCTCGCTGAATCTATGGAAATACTTAGGGGGTTGGAACTAGCTCTTCAAATTGGACGTAAGCACCTCTTGGTGGAAAGTGACTCCCTAAATCTTATTAAGATCTTAAACTCTAAATAAACTGGCTAATGGACAATAAAAAATATCATTGAAGATATCTAAATTTTTCAATCCAGATTCTAGGAAATCAAATATCAGCGTGTTTACAAAGAGGGATATAAGGTTGCCAACCTCCTTGCCAATATGGGTGTCCAACTGGAGGAACAAAAAATCTGGATTGGTAATTTCCCTAGTGACCTCCTTAGAAGTTTACATAATGATTATTCTCTCAAGCATTAATATATTTTTGGTACTTCTTGTCTCTCTTAGTGGTTTAGATAATGCTACATTGAGAGTTATCAGGAGTAGGTTTAATGCACCTCAAATTCTTGGTGGTGGTTGCCTTAAAGTCATTAATAAAATGAAAGGATGTTTGGAATAAGATGGCACGTGTGATAGTGATGCTGGATTAAAAGCAGAATTTTGGGTGAGATTTTCTTTTATTTCTATCAATTGTATCCCTGTGTGGAGGATACGTGTGAAGTTCCACTTGAAAAACTTAGTTTACAATTATAAATTTGGTGCCCAATGTATTTTTTCGTCATTTTTTGTTCTAATCAACATCATGGGGGACCAAATTAAGAGGATTGAACTTGTTTCATGTGCATAATTTTAGGAGGATTAAGAGGTTTGGGATATCCTTAAGGAAGGTGGCATCACCACCTTCATGGAATAGATTTCAAGTCACTCATCCTAGGTCTCATGTTGCCTCCTGGCTTCGTGGAATAAGCAAAAGGTGCAAGTGGGTAACACTAAGTTCACTATCTCTACGAATTCAATAGTAGTGGTGACTAACTTACCTTTGGTGGGCGTGGTTTATTTTAAGATATCCCTTAAGGTATAAATGGTTGAATTTATTGGTCCTAGTGAGGAACCTCAGAAGTATCAGTCAGGATATGAGAAGGATTCTTTGTATCCCCTATGGGATAGAGTAGCGAAGATGATTATGCGAAATTTCACAATCGACAGGTGCTACAAGTTGGTGTACGGGCCTCACTTTTTTCTTCTTTCCCACTTGCATTATGGTAAGAATATCAATCTCCCAGATTTCATGTTCCAATCTCTTGAGCTCTCCATTAATTTTGCAAGAGAAGGGGAGGGTCCTCTTCTACACCATGGTCTTATTTACTTGTTGTTCCAGTCTACTGCCTCTCCAGCTGAGCATCTCTATTTTCCCTAAAACAATTGTAAACACTGTTGTACACTGGTTGTCCCCACTCCCATCCCCTTCTACTTGTTCTTCCCCTTCCACTAAGCTCAACAGAAGTTGGCGCCACAGGAAAATATCTTCCAATTTTGTCTCGGATGTTTCCATTATTGGTCATCGCTTTGTTGGTTTTAGTTCCCTCTCTAGTGGAGTCTCATCCCACTCTTCTCTCAGCCAAACCATGACTTCTCATGTTCCCCATATTTCCCCTAGTCCCTCCCCTATAGAGCACCATCCGATTTCTAGTTATGAACAGCTCATTTCTGAAGCCCTACTCGAACTCGCAACTCTTTACCCAGAATCCCCTATACCAAAGCCTATGGAATCTCCTCATGTTGCTGCAAAGAATGTTGACATGGATATTGATGAAAATAAACCCCCGGCAGAGACATCTCATTATGATAGTCAGGTTAAGGCGGTGACTTCCATTGTGGAAAATCTTGAGCGAGCTTTTGGTGTGCTTAAAAATTAGAAAGATTACACAGATAACACCAGAGCTATCATTGATAAAGAGTGCATTGAGATGCTTTTCCTAGCTAACACATTGGTAGAGAAGAGTGCTTTTATTTTAGCAAAGAACATGGTTACTAACTTGAAAAATAATTTATGTTAGGTTATGGTTTTGGTTTAGCTTGTTATATCCTTTTCTGGATTACCTATGGGTTTTTTCTATGCAATTTCCACTACTTAATCTAGTCAGATGGCCTTTTTTGTAAAACGATGAGGGTCCTTTCAAAACCCTCAATTTCCCTAATCTAAAAAAATAATAATAACCCCAACCCTCAAGACACAATCTCATCTTTGCACACCTAGCAAGATAGTGTGCCATTTCCAACATGAGCTTAACTTGAAGCCAATAGAGAAATTTATGAGCAGAGAAAATAGAAATAATATATCAAAGTTCTTCTATTACTGAATGAATGAGAAATTTTTAGTGAGTGTGTTCCCACATGATTTCAAAACATCTGAATCTTTAATAAGACAAACAAAATACAATTTCAATTGAAATGAAATCTTAAATTGAACATTGTAAACCAAAACAGATAAGCGGATGGGAGATAACTCAATTCACAAGACATGCATCAGACACTATATTTAAGAATTAACCTAGAAAACATCTGTAATAATACACTAGTGACTACACCTTATACTTGAAATTTGACTTTTTTCTTATCATTTTTTTCCAGTTATAGCTCCAACTTAGTAGACAATTGTAAGTTTGTACATTTTATTTTTCACAGCACATGCACCCTTTTTCTCACAAAATAAGCACAAGAAATTATATTCATATTTAGTTTTTTGTTAAAATCCTTTCACACATTGTGGCAAGAGGTATTCAAAATATCTACATGTAAACAAACTTAATCTCATGATTACTGTACTCATTTGTATGTTTAACGAACTATAATTATAAACTTGTGTAGTAATGCATGCATTATGAATCCAAAATGAGGAGAGATGCCAAGAAATAAAACATAATCACGGTGCAAAAAAAATGGCCACAAAAGGCTACCACTCATGATATAAAATATTCAAATCTAAGGAAGTCTTCATATATTCATGTTTAGTTCAAATAAAAGTCCGTAAAACACTACTACTCATGACATAAGATTTGTAAATTTATATGTATGAATTTGTAACAAATTTGAAATGTAGAGATAAAACCTTTAAATGTAATGCTTCATCTATATTTATACACTTAAAAAATCAATCACACCCCTTATCAACATCAACTACAAAAGTAATAACTATGCCTCTAAATCAAATAACACATATCTTTCGGCGTTCACATTGCATTACACACATGTGATTGCTAGTATAGTATTTTCAATTGTTTCTAAATAGGCATACGATGTTTATAATCCTACTCAATCCAATATTTATGTAATTATCTTTGAATTATTTTGTTATATGTAATCAAATTTATTGTGTTACATTAAATTAGATCTAATTCCCCCAGATTGTAGTTTGTGTAGTACATTTCTATGTCCAAACTACTTCCCAACATATTTGGGTATTGATATTCTATTTATTTATTAGTCTTTTCTATACGTGTTGTAAAATAAATTCCTTGTAACCCCTAGTTGAATATGAATCTTCAGAGCATTTTGGATTTGCTTCTATGAATCTAAAAGAACTCATTCATACATTTATTGGGTGCAATAATTTCAAAATTTTGAGAAATCATTTATTAGTACATACATATTAATAATTCTCAAGTTTGAGATTAGGAAAAATAGAATATTCAATAAGGATGTTATTGATTATTAAAAATATGGAAATAGGAAAGCCTATATATATTTAAGTTAATTTAAACTAGTAACAACAATAGAATAGCTGATATAAACAGAAATGTAAACACTAAATAATTTTATTTAATATTTAAATGAAATGAAATAACAGAAATAGGAGTGATAGGGTACTGTTGGTGAGAAAAATTTTATTGTGGACCAATTGGTGGGTTTCAAGCCAACGCTATGGGAATCTAAGTCCCTCTACTTGAACAGTGCAGCTTCCGTATGTGCATGTGTGAAAAGTGGATTTCAATGGTGGCCTTTCAACCAGAGATCCAACAGGGGCACTCCACTGACCCTGTGGCAAAGCTAGAAATTTATCACTAGAGAAGAACTTTATTTGAGAAGGGGAGAGGGAGTGAGAATGGAGGTAGGAGAAACTAATGTTGCGAGTAGAATATCAGATGCCCACACACATTAACTAGAAAAAAAATTTACATGCATTTGTAGTCAAAAGAACAACTAATCCGCAGGAGAAGCTAAAAGACATAATGAAACTCATTAGTCGCAAAGTACCAATTAATCCCTCAATCAAGGGTTCATTTTAAGACACCTCTATAAAATTGTAGTTGGAAAATACCTAGCGAATATTTCCGGAACCAGTTTCAGCGAAAGGTGAATTTGACAGTATTCCAAAACCAAATTTTCACCAAGTTTTTTGAGCCAGAGAAATCAGAGTTCCAGAAATCGATGCACCTTTGATACGCAACAATATGACATCAACACCATCCTTGATGCACGTCAACACAACGTCAACAGATCCCTTTGACGTGCATCAATGGGCTCTGTTGACGCGCATCAATGGGCTCTATTGATGCGCGTCAATGGGCTCTATTGACGCGTGTCAATGGGCTCTATTGATGCGTGTCAATGGCCTCTATTGATGCGTGTCAATGGCCTCTGTTGACACATGTCAATAGAGGCCATTGACGTGCATCAATAGAGCCCACTGACATGCGTCAATAGAGCCCATTGATGCTTTATTTGGCCTATAAATACCCTCATGTTGGTCATTTTCTCAACTACATTTTCCAGCTCTTGATTTTTTTTGTAGGAATCCCTCATTGTCAAAGACGCAAGCACGCTGCACAACTACAATGGCGACTTCAAATGCTTCCCAACCGTAAGCTCAGGACAAAAATCAAGAAGAGAATCCAGTCGCACCCACGGGCAAGATCATCTACAGGAATCTCTTATGCCCCATCATCCATACTGTTTTAAAGATGTCTTCCGAATATAAAGATTTGATGGATGTGTGTGAGTTTACTGGGCTCGTTGACATGCCCAATTTCAAAACTGATCCAGATATTTTGAATTACCTTCTCTCGTCCTACAATACAGAGGACGGCCTTTTTATGTGACTCTGAATGATGAACGAATGTTTCAATTCAGTATCGAAGCAAATGACATCCATCAGTTTATGGGCCTTCCGTTCAGAAATTTACCAATTGTTACAATGAAGGCAACACTACTATAAGAAGACAAGAAATATCTCGAATCAAAGTTCATTTTCCATGTTGATTGTAAGTATAATTTGTTTTCATTCATCATTTTTATTCTGTTTTTTATTTTGATACAATTTGGTGTTATAAATTTATATTAATTCCCACTATTTGGAATTTACATCTCATGTCAATAAATCCAAGCGTGGTGTGGATACGTAATCAATTTCACACCACTTTCTTGCTGTAGTGATTTCATTTTTTTAATCTAAAATAGTTTTGCAGGGTCACCAAATAGATATACCAAACTAGGCCATTGCATACATAGTTACCACTATCTCAAAACAAAAATTTGATTGGTGCACCTATCTATACAAAAAAATAAGAACTGACATAACAAATTCAAAGCTTTAACAAAAACCTGTCATTTATTCCACAAACTATCTCCTCAGAATTTATTACAAGGCACCTTTAAATTTAAAAGACAAACAAATTCCTCCTTACACTGACGAGGAGTTGATGAAGTTGTCAATTCCATTTGAAGAACAACAGGTATAAACTATTTAGCTTGTATTTCAATTTTCAACATTACACTGCAAAGTTATTAACAATTTATGGTTTACAGAGAAGATTTATTGAAGCCCTTCTCCAAAAAAAGGTGTTATCAAGAGGAAGAGGCCAACAACACACTGAGGTTTCAGGAGACTCCCAATCTGAAATGGAAGCTCACTCCTCTCTGAACCCTCAATAGTTTGAACTCGTTAAATGCCAAAGAAGTAATACCTTCTCATATATTATTTACAAATTCCAAATTTTTATTTTTATTTTACAATTTAAATTTTAACCAATTGAATTGACATAACATTTGATGTTGATCACATTGCAGGGACTTTGGACCATACTCGTGTTTCAGAAACTCAACCTTCTTCCCCAATTCACTCCATACAATCACATGCATTCATATCTTCTGAACAACCACCAAATACTACTCCTACATGGCCACCCTTAGCACCGTGAAAAACTATCATTCGACAACAAGGTACAACTTTTCAATACTACGTTTAATTTCGTAGTTTTTGCCTTTTTGGATTGTTTTCTAGTTTTTCATGTTTTTTTCTTGAACTTTTCAACACATTGCAGTCCTTCTGTTCAAACAGCAGCACCGACACACCCCCTCAACCAATAATTTTTAAAATTCCAACCAAAGGAACAGTGAAAAAGAACATTGGTAAACGCATTCCAATTACTTCGGCCCCTAGCGGGACACTAAAAATTGCCTCCTTTTGAATTCTAATGTTCCCACTTGGTGGCTTTCCCAGTGCAACAAGTATATCGGTTTTGAATAATATAAATTTAGATGAAGATTATTTGGGCATTGATAGCAATGACACAACTGGTTTTTTCAATACCCGTGAGATGATTCAAGGCCAACAGGTATACTTCAATTTCAACATGCTTTACAATATTGAATTACATTTCAATTTAAATTTATTTATCTGAATCTTGATTAATTTTATCACAAACAAGATCAGGCCACCCAAAGGCAGAAACAAGTAGCAGTTGATCTAGCCGAAATCCCCCATACTTCTCCAGCAAGATCATCTTCATCAGATATAGATACTGAACAGTTGCTACCTTTTCCTTTGGATAACTTAATTGGTTATGATTTTCAATCCCATGTCAGTGAGTTTATTCTACCTCATATCAATCAGCTCATAGAATGGGAGAGAAGGGCTAAAGTTATTATCAATGAGATTATTAGTCATTTTGAAAATTATTGGCAAAAAGATAGTTTATACGCTACAGTCCAGAATCAACCTGTGAAGATGGATTCCTTACTTACCCAAGTAAGAAGTGGGACTGTCACGTATAACAACAACAATAAAGATGAAATTTTGGATAAGACATTAAACAAATTGGAAAATATTAGTGTTGAGGCCTAGGCATATTTTAACAAATGGTCTAAGGACAAGGATCTGGTAGCAATTGCAAATGCTGAGAGAGATAGAGCGGTTGTAAGTACTATCACTTTCAAACAATCATTCTTGTTAATTTGAAATTTTAATTTTTTAGTAATAAGTTGAATTGACATTACTCTTTTTGTGTAGTTGAAATATGAAAATTTGAAGAGTCAAGAAAAGGTATTCCAAGTTCACTTGGAAACAACAAAGAAAAGTTTATCCGTAGCTAAGAATTTGAAGGAAAATATTGTTTTAGTTAACTAACAAAACAATACACTAAAGCAGATAATTAAAGAGCACGGATTCGAACCTAAAATATTATTCAAAGATAAGGCAACAGCTAATCTAAATTTGTTGTCACATAGAGATGCGACAAATCAAGAAGAAAGAATTTTAAAAAATCTAGACAGTGCTGCAGAAGATCTTATAAGTTCTGGGGTTATTTCTACTATTGGGGAAAGGGAAACAGCCATAGGGGAAGAAACCATTGGGGAAAGGAGCACATGAGTTGAAATGGATAGAGAAAAAGAGGGTTGAAACTTTTATTATTGTGGAAACTTCAAATATTAAGTGTATATTTGAAAATTTGTAACATTGAATGTTGTGGTCATGGTACTTGAATTTAATTATATGGATTTGATAGCCTTTTAAAATTTTAAATACTATATAATCTTTAATTTTGATTGCATATGGATTTGATATAATTTTTAGATTGTATATGGAGTTTATGCTTTTTGGTTTACTCTTAATGGTGATTGCATTAGATAGGGATGAATCATGATGACATATGTTTCTTGTTTACTTGGATTATCATGAATTGTATGTGGACGTAGATGATGAATGATGATAATGGATAATTGTTTTAGAAACATGGAATGATGATAGATGATGATGAATGATGATAATGATATGATATATATGGATGATGATCAATTTAATGTGAACGTAGATTTAGCTTCAAGCATGATAATTATTCTTCTCTAGACATTTAAACTTGTTTTAAAATAATTCTTCTTCTTTATACTTGTAATGATATGATCATGATGTCATTCGAATGGATATAGATGACATTAGAATGGATATACATGAAATTAGAATGGATATACTTGTAATGATATGATTATGAATTGTTTTTAAAAATGGAATTGTTTTAATAAATTTAAATTAGATAAATAATTGTTTTAATAATAATTATAGTGTCAGGACTCAGGATTATGATAATGATATAGTGATGATATGATATATATGGATGATTATGAATTTTATGTGGAAGTATATTATAAATTGTATAGTGTGTCGTGGATTATGAATTGTATAGTAAAGAAATATATTCCTCTGTAAAATTCAATTGTGTCATTTTATCCCACAGTTAAAAAAATATATCAAAGCATTTTGCAAATATAAAAAATAAATTAAACATAATTGTAAGAAATCAAGAAAGATGATATGATAGGGTTTAACTTACCTCTAGTGTATTAGATTGTTGTGAAATCATCATTGGTAATGTGCTAGATCTTTGTTTAAGAAAACTCAACATGAGAAATGGATTAGTAGATAGATGGGTGAGTTGCCTGACATTGTCAATCCCGAGAAGTTCCAGCTTCCTCGGATGGATGTCAACCCACGTTTTCAAAAAAAATAAAAATATTGTATTTAAATAAATGTAAATATATAGACCTATAACATCTTTAATGATAACAAGAGTCAAGAGCTGAAAAAAATGTAAAGTAACAAACAATAAGATTAAGGTGATGAAGATGCCTATTTAAAGTTGAAATCATTACTGGTAATGTGCTAGATCTTTGTTTTAAAAAAACTCAACACAATAAATGGATTATTAGATAGATGGGTGAGTTGCCTGACATTGTCAGTCCCGAGAAGTAACAGCTTCCTCGGATGGATGTCAACCCACGTTTTCAAAAAAATAAAAAGATTGTATTTAAATAAATGTAAATATATAGACCTGTAACATCTTTAATGATAACAAGAGCAGAACAAAATGTAAATTCACAAACAATAAGATTAAGGTGAACAAGATACCTATTTAAAGTTGAAATCATCACTACCACTAATAATGTGTTAGATCTGTGTTTTAAGAAAAATCAACACGAGAAATGGATTAGTAGATAGATGGGTGAGTTGCCTAACATTGTTAGTCCCGAGAAGTACCAACTTCCTCGGATGGATGTCAACCCACGTTTTCAAAAAAAAAATGTAGTTAAATAAATTTTAATATATAGACATGTAACATCTTTAATGATAACAAGAGCTGAAAAAAATGTAAAGTAACAAAAAATAAGATTAAGGTGAAGAAGATACCTATTTAAAGTTGAAATCATCACTGCCATTGGTAATGTGTTAGATCTATGTTTTAAGAAAACTCAACACGAGAAATGGATTAGTAGATAGATGGGTGAGTTGCTTGATATTGTCAGTCCCAAGAAGTACTAGCTTCCTCGAATGAATGTCAACCTATAACATCTTTAATGATAACAAGAGCTGAAAAAAATGTAAAGTGACAAATAATAAGATTAAGGTGAAGAAGATACTTATTTAAAGTTGAAACAATCCATTATCAATAGATTCTTCAAACTCGATGTTGTCTTCTGTAGAATGCGACGATGCGCCAATTACACTCTCAATGTTGGGAACAATGGTACCTGTAGCTGTATTATTCACCTCTTCTTTCGCAAAGGGAATTCCAATGCGCAATTTCTCTATCGAATGGAAAGGTTTCGATGGAGTATCGAGAAACATAACACCTCATGCAACTTTCCATATTTTTATCCAACCTGTTTCTTAGTTTTGATTTTATAAATGATAATGCACTAAAAACCCTTTCGTCCTCCACATACCCCAAAATTATTGTTTGGCATAACTCATATAATCTGAAATATTCATTGATATCTTCTTGCGAGATAGAAATTTGATAGATTCCTCGCCACAACCTTGTAATAGTACCACTTTTAGAAGGTTCATCTAAAATTTTATATTGGTTCCTCATTGTTGTTGCAAAATTGGTTGATTGAAACTTTAATAAATCAGCATTCAGTATACCTTTGATTTCCATACCCTTGAGCTCTGAAGTCTTTGTGAATTGTTCCATTATTGTACCCATGGATTTATGAAAATGTTTTCTGACAAAGTATGCATGGCCACCTTTAGTATTCCAAAAATTAGGATTCATCACACCCATGGCTTCCAGAATTTTATCTTTGCAGAAATGTTCCCTAATTTCTGATGACAAGGATTCTGAAAATTTTTAAGCTTTATTCTTGTTTCAACTATAACAGACTCGAAGAGATTATGTGTCATGGGAACATCTTCTCTTTTTGATCCTATAATATCATGATGTTTTTGCAAAATGTGCAGTGGTATTTCCCTCCCATTAATAATGATGCAGAGGTGATCGTGGATATTAAATCTCAAAAAGGTGCTGGGATTTTTAAGATCTAATAAAGCTTTCCAATTCTCAAAAACAGGTGCATCAAAACTATCTTGGGAACAGTACAATATATCAAGACTTTGACATACCAATTTTCTCATCTGTATAAAATCCACAATATAGATTAATCTGCCCTATGCATGCTTCATCAGTGTATTGGTCTCCTATAACATTGGAAGAATACCAACCAATGTAAGCAATGTCTCTAAATCAGTTAAATGGAACAACAAGTCCCTCACCCTATTAACTTCATGATGATATTTGTGCATGAAACCAACCAACGAAGGATACTCCTCATGAACTCTGCATGTAGGTTCATACAAAGAGATCCATCTAGTCTTGACATCCTTCAGAAGTTTTTTGTCATCTGTAATTCCAATTACAAATTTATGGAACTCAAGAAATCTCTTTGGCCTACTTTATATATAGGCATGAATTTCTCTTAGAAGGTCTTCTAACTTAGCAACATTTTCGTGATTTCTTACCATTTTATACGCTAAATTCATTCTATGAGTCATAAAGTGAATTGGTAGCATATATGGGGCCACTGTTGTTTGTAATCTAACACATAGCCCTGTTCAGTGACCCTGCATGAAAAATGCACCATCTACTCCAACGCATACCAACTTCATAGCAATTTCATAATCAGTCATTCCAACAATATCTTTCAAATGAGAAACAACTATTTTATGTAGGTTTTCGGCATTGCAGTTTTCAACCATTTTCATAACACCCAACAGATGAGGTGTCCTTATATGATTTTCTAAAGTATAGTCATGGATACATACCCATACAGTGTTGTCGACTGTTATCACTTCATCAATTGAAAGAGAGATAAACTTTGCTTTTTTTACATTCTCTTTCAAATATTCCTTCTCTATCATCAAAAGGCATTTTTCCATTTCCCATGCACTACTTTCAGACCAATGAGACTGAGGTATATTTAGCATTCCATTAAATTGATACAAAACTTTGAAATCAAGGAAATTTAAAATCGGTCTTCCTTTTTTTAGTATGTGAAATAGAGTAGAGAATTGTATGAATTTTGCATGTAGATTTGTTTGTTTCATCTTACCAATATGTGATGTGATTGTTCCTCCCTTTTCCAAGAGATGTCTTTGTTTTTTCTTCTCTGCCTCATATTCCACTGTGTATCTAACATGCATGCATTCTTTTTCAATTTTCTACCTGTGTGTTTTGATTTTCTGGCCATCCGCCCCTGTTACAGTCAAATATTGTTTTCCACAATGTTTTTCTATAGTGTCCAGCTTCATTTGCATTTTTTATTGCTTTCCCAATTTCCAAGTACATATTGTACATGTACATTCAAATGGGATCTCTTCAGAATTAGATGATTGTACAGGTTCGATAAATGGAAATTTGGCAACCCAATCAAACATGTATGTCCTACCAATTGTCCAAATATTCTTGTTCATTTTCAATGTTTTACTTTTTTGAGTACAATTTTGAGCAATATCACAATCACCTGGTTTCCTCTTTCTTGGACCAGAATTTGAATTTGATTTATGTGTTTCATTTTGTTGAGTATTTGTATGTGTGATATCTTGATGCACTTCTGGTTGCACCCCAATAGGAACAATATCATTAAGATCTATCATATTATCGTAGGTTTCATTTGTTTGACTTTGATACTATGCAGAATGCATGTCCACCTCAATAATACCTTCCACACAGTCAGTATTCTGATTCTTTGTGGTGGCATCTATTTGGTTGGTATTTTCAATAGCTATATCCATAGAGTTTCCAAAATACTTGAAGAGTGATTTCTGAGTTTTCTGAGTTACTTTTAGGGTCTTCGCATTCTTGGAACTAGCACCTTCCATTATTCTGAAGAGAGTCATGCGTCAGCAAAAGAACCAAGTAGCGACTCTGTCCACTGTCTGAGGTATCTGTCATACGTCCATTGTCTAAGGTCTCTATCTCGCATCAAATTTTCCCTTGTCGCTCGTCAACTACCTATGCCCTGTCGCGCGTCAACTCTCTCTGTCGCGCGTCAAACCTATTCTTTTTTTGCATGTCTGCAATAACTCCTTGTCGCATGTCTACAATAACTCTTTGTCACGCATCAACAAATAACTCTCTGGTGCTTAAGAGTATGCGAGTTCAAACTTCATAGTATTGGTAATTTGGTAAGCTACTTGAGGTATACTAGTTGGTGAATCACCTAGGTTTTTATAAGAGATGTTTTCAAATGAAGGAAAATCCGACCCCCCCCCAAAAAATATAGTGTATATTTTAGGAAAACAGGACACCGACCCGCTCCGGAAAAATTACCTTTTCAAATTTTCCTAAAATGAAATTTTCGCCATATTACGAATATTCGCCACTAAAATTATCTCTGCCTGGATAAAAGAGGTGAAAATTCCTTCTTTTTATTATTGAAGCTTGAGAAGAGTTTGTACATAGCTTGAGAATGGAAGAAGTTCGAGGAAGAAGAGAAAAATAGAAGAAGAATGACATTTTCTGTCTTTTCCAGGTACAAAGCACTCTGGTCTTTTCAAAAAAAAAATCACCGGCCTCTTAGAATGGCTCAAGAAGCCATTATATTATTTACAAGAAACCGTTACAACTACACAAATCCTCAACACCTTTTCAAATTCCTCTGTCGTGAAGAAAACACTCATAGTGGGTTAAAAACCGGATCTTGCAAAGTAACTGTTACATTTGATTTTCTCCTCTAACTCTGAAATCAGGCCATCCAGGTGGTAGGAAGGGATTGCAGAGGTTACGGGGGAAACCCTTTGCATTTTATGATTTTCTAGAGATTTGGAAATTTGGAACAAATTAGCCTGCACCCCGGCTTTGACTTTTCAACTTAGACACATGGTTGCTTCTGATTGGAAATGGGGTCGTGGCCCTTTTCTCAACATTTTAACCTTTTTTGGAAAAAGGTTCAACAACTCAATTTCCTCTGCCAGCCCACTCTACTGCTTTGACTTTTCAACGGCGGGCCCGAGACCTTGGTGGAGCCGTGGAGCATTCTAGAAATTTTACTTTGGTTTTGGAAATTTGGTTAAATTTCCAAAAGTGCCCCTATGGCCCACTCATCCACTTTGAATTTTCAATGGCGGGCTTCACCTTTGACTTTTGTCTTGCGGGCTCAAGCTTTGAATTTTTCCTTGATAGCCTGATCGGAGCTGCGGGTTACTTTTTAATTTTTCACCTTTTTTAAAAAGAGGCTCAAAATCTCAAATGCTTCCAATGGCCCGCTCATCCGCTTTGAATTTTCAATGGCGGGATTTTTTTTTCTAATGAGTCTGACCACATGGCGATCTGGCGCTGATTTGGTAATTGACCCTTTTTTCCCCACCCTGGAGTTACGTCGTTGTGACATGTGGAGCCATCCACTGAGCATTCAATACTTAGTTGATTTGAACATTTATTTTTGTACCTGGGACACGTGGAAAGCCCGCACTTAATTGAAGACTGTCCCTTAGATCATGCCCCTGGAGTTGCGCCGTTACGACACATGGAGCCATCCGCTGAGGTTAGACTTTTCAATGGGGATTTAGATTTTTGGGTTCGCAGGGAAAATTTACCATTTTTTGCCAAAAAGTGTTAAGTTCACCAAAAATCTCGTTCCTCCCCATTCCAATATGATCTGACCACATACCTACATTCATTGGGGCCAAAATTTGATAAGGAAAAGACACCTGTCATCCTGACTGCGGGAAAAATACATAGAGGAAGAGAACTTTGTCATTTTGAGTCCAATTTTTGAATTTCCTTTGTGAACCAGAGGCACGGAGGAAAAAAAAATATTTGACGACCCAGGCCCATAGAATAAAGTGAAAAATTTCAATCACAAAGGATATTGTAAAGAGGATATTTCATGCACAGACCGGGAGATGGAGAATTTCTTAAAATGAGCACAACAGAGGTTTAAACAACACTAGGGCATGACTTTTGCTAATTTCTTAAATCTCTAACTTGGCTTAAACACCAACGAAGGGCATGAGCTCAAAAATTTTGAATTTGGCTATGGAAACGCATAGCAGTTTTCAAGAGACAATAGTTGGCTCTAGCTTGGGGACATGACATGAACTGCACATGGCTAGGGCATGACATGAGGATCCAGAATCTCAAGTTTTCAAAACATATTACATTGACCAACACCTTATCCATTAGGCCTTGCAGAGTCATGTACAATTCTGAGAAAGAATGGAAGGAGGAAACACACAAACCAAACCACACACAAAAAAGAAAACAAAACCAGACTAGAACCACACAATAGAAAAGGGAAAAACACACCTACGAAAATCACATATGGTACAAGACGGGGGACAAATCACTTTCATTGATGATACAGTTTCAAGTATTTCCCACTTTGAGGCAATTCTAATGGCGTTCCATCCAAGTAGGAGAGGAGAAAAACATTCTCACCACAAGTTCCATGAATTTGGAATGGGTCAAGCCATAATGAATCAAACTTTCCATGGCTACCCTTTGGTTCTCTTCTCTTGTCCCAAAGCAGGACAAAATCTCCAACTTTGAAATTCCTTTCCTTTTCCCTCTTATCAAAGATCTTCTTCACTTTCAATTGGGGTTCTTGAATTCTATCTACCACTTGGCATCTACTTTCCTCCAACTTCTCTAGGAAGAGGATCCTCTTGTCAATGGAGTTTTTGTATTGACCATCTTCTATTTCATGCAGCAACTTGAGAGCTGGCATCTCAATTGTGAGGGGAATATCTACCTCAACTCCATACAACATTTGGAAAGGTGACATACTTTTTACCTTCTTAGGAGTGATCCTATCATCCCACAATGCTTCATATAACTTCTTGTGCCAGTTCCTTTAATTCTCATCTACCAGCTTACGGAAAAATGGTCACAATGTTCTTGTTGCTTGACTCATCTTACCCATTTCCCTATGGGTAGGAGTCAGAAGATTGAGATAGGGATATTCCTAAAGCCATAACAAAACTCTGTGAGCTCCTTGTAAGAGAAATATGTGGCATTGTCTACAACAATTTTCTGTGGTATTCCAAAATGAACAATGATATTCTCCTTGATGAAGTTACAGTCTGTTTCAGAGCTGGCTTGCTTGGTTGGGATGGCTTCCACCCCACTTAGTGAAGTAATTAGTTGCACTGAGCACATAAGTATTTCCTTTACTAGAATGAGGATTCAGAACACCTATAAAATCTAGCCCCCATTACTGAAATGGTTCTTCAATCACCACAGGCTTTAGTGGCAGTGCAGCTAGTTATGGGCTTTCCAACAAATTGTTGACATGCTTTGCATTTGGAAACCCAATCTTGAGTGTCTGTAAAGATGGAGGGTCAATAATATCTCCTTCTGAGGATATTATGTGCGGTGACCATTGCTGAGAAATGTCCACCACAAGCTTGATCATGATATGCCCTGAGCAACTTTTCTTGTTGCTCCCTTATCTACACACCTGAGGAAACAACCATCTAGGCCTCTCTTGTAAAGTGCATGATTCCAGATCATGAACTATGCTGCCTTTAGCTTTAGTTTCCTTCTTTGTTTGTAATCAAGATGATGGGGGCATTCTCCATAAGTGAGATAGTAAGCAATGTTAGCATACCACTCATCAGTGGTGGTGACAAAGAGCACCTATGGACTATCGCCTAAACAAGTTGAGAAAAATCCATCCTTTTCTCCTTGCTGAGCTTTGAGAGCATCATCTTCAGCAATTAACTTGCACAAACCATTTCCTCTTACCAAATTAGAGGGTATAATATCCAAGTCATACTTTTGGGTCTTTGCGATCCAACTTCCTCTCTTAGCCTCAAGGTCTTATTGAGTCAAAATGGACTTGATTGCACTTCTAGGGACCATCACCACTATATGGGAATTGAGAATGGTAGAATCTAAAACTTTTAACAGCTTTGACCATTGCGTAGGCATGTTTCTCCAATTATTTGTAATTTAGCTCATGATTTTTCAAATGACAGCTCATGAAAGTAATTGGTGCTTCCAAACCTTCATCATTTTTCTTAACAAGGACAACATAGAGTGTATGTATCCGATGCATAGCAATACATGATGAAATCCTTGCTAAAATCTAGAGATACAACAGTTGGAGCTTTGGCAATGGCTTTCTTGATATCCTCAAATGTTGTTTTTCCTTCCTTTTTCCACTTGAAACTTGCTTGAGGCTTCATCATGGAAGTTATATGCTTACTCAGTTAAAAAAATTCAAGCACAAAACAACGAAGGTAGTTTACCTTTCCAAAGAATGAATGAAATCCCTTTTTGCTGGTTGGTAAGGCTAGTGCTTGGATAGATCTGACCCTCTCAGGATCAATGTGTGTTCCATGTCTGTTTACAATGTGTTTCCATCAACTTACCTTCTGTGACTCCAAAAATTCACTTCTTTGGATTTAGAGAAATGCTATGTTTCGTACACCTTGCAAGGACTTTCTCCGAATGACTGATATGATCTCCCCTCATCTTTGAAAAAAGCATGAGGTCATCAAGGTAAATGATAATGCAGTGCTTTAAATCTTTGAAGGCCAAGTCCATTGCTCTTTGGAAAGTGGCTCCAACATTGATCAAGCCAAAAGGCATTATGCTGTAGGAAAAAGTGCCCTAAGGTGTTTTGAAGGTTGTTTTGTTGCAATCCTCTTCTACCACCTTGGTTTGGTTATACCCTGAGAATCCATTAAGCAAAGAGAACATTTCAGATCCAGTGATTACTTGCACAATATGATCCATGATTGGAAGAGGGTAGTTGTCCTTGATAAATGCCTGATTCAGATTTTGGAAGTCTACACAAATCCTTATTTCCCCATTCTTCTTCCTTACTGGGCACAATGTTAGCCACCCATGTTGAATGGTGGATGGGGAAGATGATTCTAGCATTGAGAATATTTGTCACATCTTCTTTGATAACATCAGAAATATTTGGATTGTAGGTCCTTTGTTTTTTCTTGAAGGGCTTGCTCCTTGCTTTAAAGGAATGGAGTGATGCATTTCCTTTGGCTGAAAATATTTGAGTTCATCATAGGAGTAGGCTAGGACATCCGAGTATTTTTTTAGCAGAGCAACAAAATTTCTCTTCTCTTCTGGTGAGCAACATTTACCAATGTTAACTATCCTTGGATTCTCTGAAGTACCAATGTTTTCTTGATCAAAATCAAATGGACATCGAGAAGAATGTTTTTCTTTCTCCTGGATGAACCTATCATGCTTGTCAAAGAGGTCTTCCAAATAAACTAGGCCTTTGGGGATTTTGTTTCCTTTTAGTTTGATTACTCCCTCTTCATCAATTCCCCTCAATTCCTTCCTTCTCTTCTTTGGGGATTGATTCATGGTGTGGGTTTTCACTTCCTTCAAAGAACAAATTATTGAAGTTATCCCTTTGTTCTAAGAAGGCTAGGATTGGATTATCATCATTGAAGACCTGCCAATGATTTGCATTGTCTGGTATGATGGGTCTGAACACCATCTCAATGGTCACTTTATCCTTGCCAAAATAAGGATGAGGTGTCACTAAGGAAGATGACACTGCTAGAGAATCAGCCTTTTCATTTTGTTCCCTAGGGATAACTTCAATGGAGAATGCATCAAAGAATTCAATGTAGTCCCACACTCTATTTCTATAGTGCATGAGCCTTGGATTTTTCACCTGATATTGCTGGTGGACCTACTTCACCATAATCTCTGTATCACCTTTGCATATCAACTTCTTGATTCCCATGTCCTCTACTGCATTCATGCATAAGAGTAATGCTTCATACTATGATGTATTCTTTGTATTTTCAAATTGTAGCTTGTAGGAAAAAGGATATACCTCATTGGAGGGAGAATATAATACTACACCAACTCCTAAACCTGCTCTGAAATGACTGCCATCAAACTCCATTGTCCAAATCTGATCTTCTTCTTCCTCTATGAGGAGTGGAAAGTTCTCTTCCTTTTGTGATGTAAGGAAGTAGTTTCCTAGCCCATAATATTAAAAGAGGATATTAGCTCTTGGATCATCAGATTTCCTTACTGTGAATTTCATTTTCCTGATTGGCAATAACTTCTTCATTTCTCCTTTCACTGGGATAGTTGCAAATGACCAATGCAATTTTATTTCTCCACCTAGATCTCTGTAAAAACTTCTACTCAATAGCATACCAAAATATGCTAGGATGTCTGCCACCAAAATTTTCAAGAGTATCTTCTTATCGGGGTAATCAGCTAGTGCAACCTGAGCATCCTTGATTCTTCCTACCAATGGAACTTGTTTGGATTCCATTGAATAACATGTGACATTTTCTCGGGTCAAAGTGAGGCCAAGAGAATTTACAACTTTTGCTGGAATCACATTACCTGAGGCTCCAAAGTGTATGATGCAATTGTTCAATTGGAAGCCTTTAATGAGAAGTGAAAAGTAGAAATGCTCAACTCTATTGGTGTTAGAGGCATTGAGGGATAACATGTTTTGGGAAGGTGGTATGGATGGTGTGGATAATAGGCATTTAGATATTGGGCTTGAAGAAAAAGAGTTACTACCACAAAATTCCTTGATGAATCTATCAAGTTGGGCAGGATGTGTTTGTAGGTATTCAATCTTAGAGATCTGAACCTTGGTTTTGATTGCATGATCCAAAAATTCAAATGGAGTTATGGTATATGAGGAAGAGGTTCCAGCAGTGGGGGAGGATTTGAATGACAAGGATTTTGTTACTTTTGGTGTTGGGTTCTCCTTTTCAAATGTATAAATTGTCTCAGAAGGAGGTGATGGTATAGCTTTTGATTGAAATTTAGATGTTTTTACAAAACCAGCATTTGGAAGAGAATTTCTCTTAATAGCTTTTGAGTTTGGAGAAGAACAAAATAAATTACTTGGCACAGTAGTGTGATCCTTGATAACTGGTGAATCTGATTTCTCCCTAGATGATTCCATGAAAGGTGGTAATGGTGATCTCCTACTGATGATCTTATTTAGTGGAGGCTTTGAAGATCTATCTCCTTTGTTCTTCCTACTTTTAGCTACAACTGTTGAGGCTGAAACACCATTCTTGGATTGTGCATAAGTGAAAACAGCATATGAATAACTTGGAGCTTCTTCATCAACCTCATCCTCATCATCAATGTATTCAATCAGGCCATTGTATAAGCCAACCTCTTCAATTTCAAGATATTTTTCATAGTCGTCCATGCTTTCTTCTTTAGTTTCCTCGATGTGTGTTCCTTCTTCTGATTCCCTAGTGTCACAGATGGCATTGACTGGTGGTGATTCAAGAGCAAGCCTATGAGAAGGTGGAGCAATTCTTGGTCTATCAGGAGTATTTGGTCTCCTTGAAGCATTCCTCATTGTGATTTATGATAACTGCTTCTTCAAAGCAACTAGGTCATTTGCCATTTTTTGGAACATTGGATTAGTGGTGACTGAATTTGAATTCTGACCTTTTTTCTTCCCATTTGGTCCTTTCACTTTTCCAGAAAGAATTAGATCATCATCAGTCTCAATTATAAAGTCTTTAGCTTCCCTTAATGTTCTTGGTTGGGCTCTTCTGAGGAATAAACCAACTTCTGATGGCAAAGCACTGATGAATAACCTTTTCAAGTTGTTTTCAGAGGGAACCACATCTTCTGGGATCCTTCTTGCCAACCTATCATACCTTGTTACAAAATCTCTCATTAATTCAGAGGTCTCCTTCTTCATTTGAACCAATTGGATGAATAGATCTTGACAATCTTCTATTCTCTTGAACCTTTGTTCAAATTCACTTCTTATATCTACCCAGCATGTGACCAATCTTGGGGGCAACATGTAGAACCATTCAACAGCTTTTTCTTGGAGTGAATCCCTAAAGATCCTAACTGAAACATCTTCATCTTCAACTCCCAACACTCCACAAGCAGTGATGAGTGCTGCTACATGTTCTTCGGGGAGATGAGAAGCATCCCCTTTGAATTTTGGGAAGTTCTTTCTTGAGGCTCTTGGGAGGTCATGAAGTGGTTGTGGAAGAGCAAGTGGGCCGGTACTTCCTCCCCATGGTACATTAGGCCTATGGGCCTCGCGATCACGATCACGCTCATGATCCCCCATTCTATTTCCATTTCTAGCTTCCCACCTTGCTAAAGATATGGATTTTGCTACTGCTCTCTCGTCTGCCTTGGCTTGAAGTATTTCGATTTCTTCAATTTGAGCCCTTATTTCCTCTTCCACTCTTGCTTCTCTTTCTCTAACTTCTTCTTTTGTTTCTATGTCAGTGAAATCGTCAAGGTTCTCATTGATGTACGGAAATTCACAATCCAAAGGATTAGAAACGCTCAGGTTCTCAACATGATAGGTTTCTTGATGAAGGGGAGACCCTTGAATTATGAGGAGCTCTTGTATTTTTTGAACTTCTTCAAAAATGGGGTCATTTTGTCCTCCTTGTCTCTGCTACCAGGTGTATCTTCTATCAACTAGCTTGAAAGTTTATGCTCTTCTTTAGGGTGCTGGAATTTGTCTCTGCCTTTCCAGTTCAACAACACATTCCTCTTCCAAGTCTAGAATCCTTACGGAAATGAAGTATTGATTGACACTTTGTCTCTTATGCCAAATAGCTTCTTGCAGATCAAAAGCAATGTCTTCTTGGATGTGAAAGAGTAAATCAACTCTCTCAATAGAAGGATCTCTGAAAATAGCCATGATTTACATCCATGAAGTTTGTGTGATTATTCAATTTCCAGAAACTTTCCTTCTAGAATATTTTTTGTATTTTATGACCCTAAGGCCATTTTCAAGTGTAGATGCTACAAAATTTTCCCCATGGTGGGCGCCAAAACTGTTGACAAGAAAAATTTTCTTGTGGACTAATTGGTGGGTTTCAAGCCAATGCTATGGGAATCTAAGTCCGTCTACTTGAACAGTGCAGATTTTGTATGTGCATGCATGAAAAAGTGGATTTCAATGGTGTCCTTTCAACCAGAGATCCAACAAGGGCACTCCACTGACCCTGTGCCAAAGCTAGCAATTTCTCACTAGAGAAGAACTTTTTATGAGAAGAAGAAAGGGAGTGAGAATGGAGGTAGGAGAAACTAATGTTGCGAGTATAATATCAGATGCCCACACAAATTAATTAGAAATTTTGTTTACATGCATTTGTAGTCAGAAGAACAACAAATGCGCAGGAGAAGCTAAAAGACCAAATGAAACTCATTGGTCGTAAAGTACCAATTAATCCCTCAATCAAAGAGGTGAAAATTCCTTCTTTTTATTATTGAAGCTCAAGTAGAGTTTGTACATAGCTTGAGAATGGAAGAAGTTTTAGGAAGAAGAGAAAAATAGAAGAAGAATGGTGTTTTATATCTTTTCCAGGTACAGAGAACTTCGGTCTTTTCGAAAAAAAAAATCACCAACCTCTTGGAATGGCTCGAGAAGCCATTATATTCTTCGCAAGAAACCGTTACAACTACACAAATCCTAAACACCTTTTCAAATTCCTCTATCATGAAGAAAACACTCATGGTGGTTTAAAAACCAGATCTTGCAAAGAAACTGTTACATTTGATTTGCCAGTTTGAATATAGACCATTTGATTTGCTCCTCTAACTCTGAAATCAGGTCATCCACATGGCAGGAATGGATTGGAGTAGTTACAGGGGAAATACTTTGCATTTTATGATTTTTTAGAGATTTGGCAATTTGGAACAAAATGGCCCATATCCCAGCTTTGACTTTTCAACTTAGACACGTGGCTACTTCTGATTGGAAATTGGGTCATGGCCCTTTTCTCAACATTTTAACCTTTTTTGGAAAAAGGCTCAAAAAATCAATTTCCTCCACCGACCCGCTCTTCTGCTTTGACTTTTCAATGGCGAGCTTCACCTTTGAATTTTTTCTTGCGGGCTCAAGCTTTGACTTTTTCCCTGATAGCCTGATCGGAGCTGCGGGTTACTTTTTAATTTTTCACCTTTTTTACAAAGAGGCTCAAAATCTCAAATGCCCCCAATGGCCCTCTTGTCTGCTTTGAATTTTCAATGGCGGGCTTTGTTTCTCTAATGAGTCTGACCACATGGCAATTTGGCACTGATTTGGTAATTGACCTTTTCTGCCCCACCCTGGAGTTACGCTGTTGTGACACGTGGACCCGTCTGCTGAGCCTTCAATACTTAGCCGATTTTACCTTTATTCTGTACCTGGGACATGTGGAAAGCCCACACTTATTTTAACACTATCCCTTGAACCATGCCCCTGGAGTTGCACCATTGAGACACATGGAGCCAACCACTGAGGTTAGACTTTTCAACAACGATTCAGATTTTCAGGTCCATGGGGAAAATTTACCATTTTTTCCAAAAGTGTTAAGTTCACCAAAAATCCCATTCCTCCCCATCCAATAGGATCTGACCACGTACTTACATTCATTGGGGACAAAATTTGACGGGGAAAAGACACCCGTCATCCCGACTGCAGGAAAAATACATAGAGGAAGAGAACTTCATCATTTTGAGTCCAAGTTTTGAGTTTCCTTCGCGAACCAGAGGTATGGAGGCAAAACAAAGATTTGACGACCCAGACCATAGAATAAGCGAACAATTTTGGTCACAAATGAGATTGTAAAGAGGATATTTTGTGCACAGACCGGGAGATGGAGAATTTCTTAAAATGAGCACAACAGAGGTTTAAACAACATTAGGGCATGATTTTTGCTAATTTCTTAAATATCTAACTTGGCTTAAACACCAAAAAAGGGCATGAGCTCAAAATTTTTGAATTTGGCTATGGAAATGTAGAGTAGTTTTCAGGAGACAATAGGTACTAACCTGAAAACGACTTACCTCGCTATGTTTTGGACTTGAATAAGATGATGTATGGAGGGATTAGGATATGATCACATGACCCAAGATATTGTAGCAGGTGAATATCTGACTGTACTAGGGCATCAAGAAGAGGATTGGGGTGCCTTTAAGCACCCTGTTCTACACTATGGGCACTCTAGTCTGTAGAAAAGTATAGGATCTAAATCTGACAATATTGTTAGATCTTCGTAATATCTTTATCTTTGTTGCATGGTTATCCCAGTACCTTCATTGATGTTATTGTGAACCTATGATGAATATCTACCTGTAAAACCTCATACAAAGCATCAAATACCTAAAAAAGAAAAATGAATATGAAGGGTTCATATTGTACTTAGCTACCATAATGGTGGACTTACAACTAAGTGTTGTACTACATTCTAGACCTGATGTATTTTTTGTGTGCTTGTGTGTGAAATTATGTTCCTAGGTTTCCTTAGTGCTAATTACGTAGAAATAGGGGGCAATAACTAGATGTAAAATGCAAATGGTGGGTGGAATAGAATGAATACAACCCTTCCTATGCATAGTGTGTGATGCAATGATGCCCAAATTTAGTCCCTTAAATGAGTAGATAGCTATCCCATGATGGTAGATATTCCACCCTTTGAATATTTTGTATGTTGTGTTTATATAGGGATCTATTGCTCAAATTTCGACAATAATGACCTGACATGTCGACTAGTACATAGGGGATTGAGAGGTAAAATGCAAAGATCGACCTCAAACAAATAAATTATATCTAAATGCTACTAGGACCATGGCACCTGAAATTAAGGACCGGGGCATGCATGGCCACACTAGTACTACCCTAGGCACCTTATTCAAAGACTAGAGATGACAAATGACCACATAATAACACCTAAGACTCCCTGGGAGATGACCAGAACTACCCAAACAATTGACGATTATGAAAGACAAATGACAAAAATGACCGATTAACTAATGAAAGGACTAGGGGATGAGCCATTAGTGAATACTTTTCTTACACAAGATCCATATATAAAACAACGTACTTGGCGTTATAAATGTAATTGTAAGTGTGTGATTTTGTGACTACATTTGCCCCCACTTTATGTTGGTAAGCGGAAATATTGGTAACATAAAGTAGATAGAGATGCGTACTTGAGAGAAATCTAGAGAAGCCCATGTTATAGTAGAAAAAGAAGATGTGGTAGAATAAGCATGCCGAAAGAACCATAAAGTGTGTCGAACTATGGATCAGTGGATTGATCCATGTGACGTAATGAAAAAGCGTACTAGTATGATGAATTGCACTAAATGAGAGTGATGATTAGAATGTATTATTACTTCGAATTTTTATAGTGACGATGAAATGGGCTAGGGAGTGATCATTTTCTGACCAAAATGCATGTATACAAATGAACAACTAGAGGATTTAGGTATCTTACTACCAAAGGAAGAGTGTAGGGAGAAAAGTGATTTATTCTCCAATATCTAACTACATCCTCATGATCTAGCCGCTATAGAAAGCGATCAAATATTTGTGGTTTTTGGATCCAAATAATTTCAATCAAACAGTTGACCCATATAGGAGTGGTAAAAGAAAGGCACTCTTTCCCCCACTCCATAGGTGTCACCACAATGTATTAGCTTCCAAGTTAGGTCATCTAGAAGTGAACACAAAATATATAATGGCTTCTAAGTTAGCTCATATGGAAGAAAAAGTAAAATGTATAATATCTTCCCAAGTTAAGTCATCTTGGAAAGCAATGGATGTAATCTCCCAAGTTAGGTCATCTAGGAGGTTGTACGTAATACCCAAGTTAGGTTATTTGGGAGGCCAATTATTTTGAATTTATATTGATTGAATGATATGATTCTAACTGTTAGAAATTTGAATGTGTTGATTGATTAATTAATTGATTGATTTGATTTATTACTCGTAGAGAGATTTTATGCTAGTTGCAGCCAAGTTAATTCATTAGGGGGAATCAATAGAAATTGTTGAATGATCGCATGGAAGATATTTTAACGCTTTTGGCCCCCAGTTTAGGTTATTAAGGGGAAGTGATGAATTTTTGCATTTAGAAATTTTATGTTTTTTCCTCCAAGTTAGGTTATTAGAGGGAATCGAAGTGAAATGTCACATAGTGTGTTAGTAAATGTTTGGAATTTTCAAATCGGTAGTGTTTTTTTAATAGCATGGTGATATAAGGGGAATTATAGGATGACCCCAATGATATGCCCCTGTTTCGGTGAAAGGGGATGTGATGATAAGAACAAACATTGAGATGAAAGTAAGCACAAAAGAAAGAGAAAGTGACATACATCAAAAATTCATGTATGAATTAGATGGAAGACAAATTCAAGGAGAGTTAATGCACGTGTCGTATGTATGTGACTTTGTTAGGAAGAATTCTAAAAATAATGCCACAAACAAGGTGTAAATCAGAGTATAAACACTCAAGATATGACAAAAATCATGTAATGTGTATTAGTTGTGATAATAAGTACAAAATAATGACTATAATAAAGTGGGTAATGAAAAGGTAACTATAAATAGTAAGGTGAAAAAGTGTTTATTCACCTCATTTTTTGTTTGCGTGATTGTGGAATTTAGGATGAAGCATGTGAAAATGTCTCAAGTGAGAACAGTGTGTCCTAGTCAGTTTGAGAGGGTGGCAGCTGTCGTAGCGTCACACACAACTGTGGAGTTGGGAAGTCCGTTATTTTTCAAAAAATGTATTGTGTAGTAGTCATTTTTATTGGATTTTTGAAAAATTGATAATTTTAATTTTCTTGATGTCTTGGACTTAGATAATAGTGGTGAGGGTGCTAGTGACCCTTGAGGTAGGAGTGCCTAGATCTTGGCGCTAGTTTCCTACTTCTGGTTGCCCTAGTCCTGCATCTGGGTGCCCTAGTCCTGAACGTGTGCATTTGGTCTAGAATGATGAAAAATTAGATTTGTAATGTATATGAATGTGATAAGTGAGTGTGTTTGTACTTGTAATGTGTGCTAATGTTTCTTTTGTTGTTGTTTTGTGTTGTGACGAGGGATATTTATTCAAGGGAGTTTCGCAGTGGACGTCATTTTAGTACATTGCTTAGATTGGGCCTATCAGATGATGATTGGGATGTTATGGACCATGTCAGCCTGTGGCACATATCATGGATGGGGCATGTTCCTCATAATATGTTGATGTTGACTACACTATGTGATAGATGGTGTGTTAATACATGTACATTTTTGTTTCATATAGGGGAGATGATTGTTATGTTGGAGGATGTGTATCGTATATTGTGGTTGTCGGTTGTCAAAGAGAGAGTACATGTTATGCCAATAGAGGATATGGAGAGGAAGATGCAAGTTTTTATATGATATTTTGTGGGGACTCGAGTACCTTCTAATTCCCATATCACTTTGGATGCTATTCCAAGGACTGGGGTTCCGCGTTTATAGAATTTATTTACATTGGTCTTTGCTTCATAGATTGTAGTTGGTAGAGGATGAGTAGGAATCTTGTATAAGATTCACGACATATGTTGGCGTATAGAGGAAGAGAGCACTAGATATGCATGGGCGCGGTGTGTGTTGGCCCACTTATACTGAGATCTATACCAATTTACTCATGATGAGCACAAAGAAGGGATAAGAGCTACTATGTTATTACATGTATGGGTGTAGGAGCACATAGCAGTGTTGAGGCCATTTGGAGGTCCGCAAGGGGAGTGGGCTAGGCCAGAGATATATACAAGGATATAGATTAACATTTGTGGTTGTATGATGGACACAGATACCTACAGGTCACTGATAAATAGGATGGGGTCCGAGACAACCACATGGAGGCCATACTGCGACTATGGAGGATGGCCTAAGGATGTCATAGAATTGAGGTGTATTTAGAGGATTTTGTGGTTAGAGGATTGATTTCCATGTGTGGTAGATATTTTCCAGGTAAAGAGAGTATCATGATGGTTAGACATGGCTCAGGATGTGTCCCGAGAGTAATATATATGGCTAAGAGCTATTAGAGCACTTAGGAGGGCCAGAGCTAGACCAAGGCCTACAGTAGAGTAGCTGGAACCCTCTGGTCCATATGAGGTAGATGCGGTGATAGAGTCAGTAAATGTAAATGATGTGGGTTATACAGAGGAGTACCACGCATGGTGAGAAACACATCAATGGGTATTATTTTTCCTATTATTTGTAGGTCCAACGAGTTTACCGCATTGAGGAGAAGGAGAAGAGGGGGAAGCCCATGCCCCCGACAATGTATAAGTAACTATAGCTAAGTGTGAGTACCTATATATAGCTATGTCATTTATTTTTCTATTGGCTTATGTTTTAGTAATGGTTGTCTAATGCATTGTGTTATTTATGTTGTAGGTGACATGTATTGGTCCCTAATAGTCAACACATACATCCAAACATTAACGTGGAATGTGCCGACTGATGTATTCAATATAGGGATACTTGAGCGGGTGGATGAGATCATGGGTGAGCATGCTCATTTATTTGAGCAAGTGGTCATGGCAGTAACGACATGTATTGTATTGCTAGCTGAGAGGGATGACGCATGTGAGGAGACTTACCCATCCAAAGAGGTGTTGGGTGGTGGTCCTTTAGCATAGAATGTGTTCACACGATACATGGATTTGCAGTGTCAATTTTCAAAGTAGTATACAGAGAACACCTTATTTCATAGGAAAGTGGAGAGGTATTGAGGCCACAAACAATGATGCAAAGTTAGTGGTGAGGCATCTAGTTCTAGGGATCTCGTAGTACCCAAGAGTGATAGTGATGATGAGGTGTGATTAGTATGATTGTATATGATGTAGGGGAGTTTCCCCTAGTGGTGATTGTATATGCTATATATGTATGGACAAATGTGAATTATATATTATGAGATTATTTTGTGATGTATCGATGTTGTAATGTGATTGATGTTGTATGTTTTAGGGACGATTATTGTCGTAATGGATGTTATATGTTTATATATTGTTAATTTTTATTAAATAGAACTTGTAATGTGTAGTTAGTATGATGACGATTGTAAAATGAATGTAAAAAGAGATTATGTATGATTAGTGGACTAACATGTTGTGATGAATGTGTGTTGTAATAATGTAATGTAATCGTAATATGTTTGTGTGATGAATAGGGGGAAGATTAACGATGCCCCCCAACATATACATGATTAGGTTCGTTTATTTAATACCCCTCAGTAGTCAAGAATGAACCACAAAAAGAAAGAGTGTGTCGTTGAGAAATGGTTAGATGTGCTAGATGAATGACAAAGCACGTGATGAAAGGTTCTTAAATAAAACCCCTCAACACTCATGTAAGAACCATAAGAACACAAGTGCGTCATCAAGTGGTAAGGTGATAGTAACCACCTATTGTTATCAACAAATAACTAAAACCCTCAAATGGTCAAAATGTGAACCTGACATTTGGTGCGATTGGATAACATGGGATCACCTCTCAAGCTGCGGGACTTGGGCTCAAGATGAACCTCCAGAGATGGCTGAATTCCTCTTCCTAAACTAAACACAACATTACCTCTAATCCAATAAAATAGCTAACTAGACCTATGCTAACCTTTTCATAGGGGTAAGGGGGAGATATTTGTAAGTTTTTAAAACCAATACTATAAGTTAGTGTATTGCCAGTCAAGAAACGGTGTTGCTCAGAAAAGCCATTTTTGCCTTTTTCGCCAATGATAGGAAGATGCCCAAAATTGAGATAGGATGAACAAGTCACCACAACTCAATGGGACATTTGTATTTAATTAGCTTCAGCTCCCACATGAAGCTATTTGAACTCTGTTAGAACCCTCTAATGATAAAACTTGTCAGTTACACAATATGCCTACCATACATGAGATTTTCACAAAGAAGTGGCTAGAATGATGAAAGGACCAATAGTTAGTCACAAAACACAATTTTATTACTGTTAATCATGTTGTACAATGCATCATTACATGAGGAAGATTTCTCTAGAAGTTTTTCATTACAATGTCGGGTAAGCCCGATTTTTGGCTTGAAAGTCCCAGCTAGATCCACATATAAGCACGTTATGCTTTCAGAAGAGAGAGGAATACTACCAACGGATGTCTGGACCCCTTGGAATGAGTTTGTCATTTACATTTATAGAAAAATCCCTATGAGAGAATAGAGGAGAAATTATGGAAATTCTTGGGCCATTTAATGCTGCACATGATGATCCTCATACTTAAGTAGTAGGCAGGTCATATTATTAATTGTCCTGCCATACATGCCTAATAAATTCCCGTGATAGAAACTTGAACTTATCCTGCTATTGCTTAAAAATAGAGGCATTTGTAGCCAAGCGGGAATTTATTGCCTGCCTAATAAAAAATAAAATTATTCCCATGGTAAAATATTGTAATAGAAAAGTAAAATTTAAGTGCCTTTGGTGGGGTCTTCATTGTGTGGCTTTTAAAGGGGTTTAAATATTGATTCAGCTAACCATCTCGTCAAAGCCAACTCGGCTTAAGTTGATCATGGTGAGCTCACATGTTTGGGGCATTGCATGGTAGGGTTAAAGACTTCCCACTTCATGACTTAATTCCTTAAGCTAGAATCACCTGTGCAAACAAGTTCAACCCGCCTTGGGTGAATAATACTGCATTCCACATCAACTCAGTGGCTTCTCGTAACATTGATTCACCCTACATTGAGTGCATCTCCAGGCTTGTGAACTAGTCAACATTGGTCAAGTGGACATAAGGAATCCTTAAAATTAGCTCATTCCAACATGAGATCATCCTTGTACGTCGAGCTGGGTAATGCAGCCTTCCATGCATTGAGTTAACGGAATTAATCCATTGTATGGTGAGAGTTTTGAAATGATTAAACGAATTCCCATCAATTAGTGACTATGGTCAAAGCCCACTGTGAAGCTTAAGTGATGTGATCAGTTTGGCCTATGATCCCCAACCACTTGAATTCCATTCCTAATTACACTGGATGGTTATTCGTTTAAAGGCATGCTATATTTAGACACATTGACGTATTGAGCTTGGCATATTCTAATTAATTAATCTCCTTTAATCTTTAGGGCAATTATCATAATTAAATGAACCGAGAAGATCACAAAATAATTAGGCCATCATGCCATCATGGCTGAACCACTAAATGTCACAGGCTCACGAATTGCATCCAACTTGGAAGATTGCGCTCCCAGTTGACCTGAAGTTGATCTCCTCGCTCATGGCTATTCTGGCTTAGGAACCCAGCTGCCAATTTTCCAAGCTTGACATGGATTTTTCACTACGCAAATCCATATTGTGGAATCTAGGCATTTTCAAGAAGTCATTTTCCCACAGCCATCTTGGTGATTTGGCATCTTGAACACTTGGTTTTCCACTAGGCAAGGTAGCAACCAGGCCACATGACTTGGCCTCAAGTTGATCCTCAATGCCTTGATGCCAAGCCAACCATTGGCGTGCCCCCAATTGTTTGAGATACCTAGTTCCTCTCATAGGCTGCATTGAGTGTAATCCATCTACAGCCCTGCCATGCAAAAGAAAAGGAACTTCACTCGTCTTTGTCCACTACATTCAGGATCTACTCCGAATCTGAAGCATATATCTCGATCTACAGTAGGCTTGAAGAAATCCAGCTCAAGGCCCCCGACCCAAGTCATTTCCTTCTAACTTCTCATAGTCAAAGCCCTGGTCACTCCGAGTTCTAAAAAAAAATGCTCACCTCTGAAAATTCATGCATCACTTCTAAACATGTAGACATTAACTCTACCACTGATCTAAGCTCGGATCCATCTTACTTAATGTCGATAGGCAAATCTCGGAGCAGGAAAAACTTCGACCTCGATATATGCAAATTAAAAGCTAGTGGAATCTATTCGAGCTAGGCAAATCTTCCAAATCCACAGCCCAATTTCTCAAAGTTCTCGTTAGGCGTAGGTGACTAATCCATTTTCTTGACTCTAGATGTAGATGTAGATCCATTTATCCATCTCGTCACGATCCACACATCCAGAGCTCATAGTTGCAAGATTTTCCGGCACTTGGTTTTCTACTCCTCTGTGATCTCGATCATCTCAACTTGTGTAACAGTCAATACCTAGCCCACTTCCTTCACATAGCTCGCCACCTTGATGTACTATGGATTCAACCATCTTCTGAACTTTTATGCCTTACTATTGAATCCTTATCAGTGTGCCAACATATAACTCGGAAATTGAGTTCCTAAGCTACTCTATTGTTTGATCCAATTGCTCATAGGCTCATCCTAAAAATGACTTTGATGCAGTTAGGTACAGCAAACATTGTTTTGCTACATTGAGTCTGGAGAAGAATCTCCCTAAGCCATTTCATTCCTTCCTGAGACTGACAACCTGCGATGGAAAAATCGTAGGTAAGTTTCCAATTCCTGGTTGATTCTTCAGATCCATCCGCTTCCAGATCTCTGAGTTTTTGATCCCATCAGCATAACATGCAGACCACCTGAAAAAGGCCTTCACACAAGACTAGAGCTGTGTACTCAAACACCTCTACAACTTTCTCCAAGCAAAGTCAATCATCGAGCTGATTTCCCATTAGCAAGATATACATATTCTGTAATGTTCCTCATTAGGTCTAAAAACCTATGCTTTTTGATAGAACTTTTACGACCCTTGGTCATCAAGTGACTCATGTGCAAAATAGAAGGCTCTAGTTTTAGCAGTTGCAAGATTGATACATGTCATGCAAAGAGGATCTCTAGGAGGAAGATTCTCAGTTGTTCCTTTTCCGAGCTTACACATGTGCCAGATTTCCACTAAAGCTTCCAACTTGTAACTCTGCCCATGGCTTGATTCTTACTAAACTCTGTCACCGAAGATCATTAAAATTTAACCCTCAGAATTTCCTCAGTAGCAATCTTGTGTTCTAGACTTTGTCCTGAGATACAAGGCCTCTGAGAGCAACCTGGATCTATAGGAATAGCAAAGTTGAGCTAGGTTTCCGATGAGATAATTTAGCTGTCATAATGTACTGGTGTCTTCTTGCATTTTAGTCTTAGGTCTCTTGTTTTGATCTCATTGGGGTTTATCTTTGAAAATAGGGGATCTAGATGTTGAACATATGTTTTATAGACCTCCTCAACGTAATTCATATCAATTTTAATTATTTTATCCCCTATGATGACATGCAAGTGAGCTCACCAAAACCAATGCCTCATTCTGATGCCCAACATGAACCTTCAAAACCCAGGAAAAGGGGAAAAATAAGCTCAAGAATATATTAAACCTTCCCATGATGCCGTAATGCTTCTATAAATGCAAATTCCTTACTTGAATAGCTGCTTACTTGCTGCAGAATGCTTCCTAGTTATGGTTTCCTGATTCTTAAGTGGTATATAGTAAAACCCCTGATAGATTATAACACATTTTGTCCCAGGGGTAAAAATTTGATAACGGGAGCCTACCAAAGACCAAGGTGACACAAAGCAGTGGAAGCATGTGTGATGGAATCAGTATGCTAAATATGTTGCCAAACTGAATGTCATATGCCAGATGCATATGTGTATGTGCAAAGGTGATGTGGTGGATGAAGGAGTGAGTGTGATAGATGCGATGGATGATCAGTGAATGAAATGGATGTGTTGGTGCATCGGTGTATAGATGTGGTGGAGAGTGTCACATGAGTAACGAATTGTGGTGGTGGATGTATTATGGCCTGAACACCAAGTGGAGGAGATGAATCAATTCTAAGTAGAAACTCTTTGACGAGGTAGAGGAGAAAATGAATCGCACTCATGTGAGCATAGATTCAAAGGAAATGATGCCTTGATATTCTAAATGTTGTAATCTATCACGAAGACAAATAAAATCATTGTCTTTATGACCATTTATATGATGATAATTACAATAAGGGTAGCTCACGCTGACATGTTGTAGCCTATGCTATCTAGATGATGTTGATTCGATGGTAAGCGAATGAGAGACTTTTTAAGTAAGGAAAATTAGCACATCATGAGGTTTATCATGATGGGAGAAATAGAAATGGTGTATGCGAAATAGATAGGAGTGGAAGTAGAAGTGGCCTGTCGTGAAGGAGGAGGATAATTATTTCTATGGTGGTGGAGTGGGTTGAACAGCTTGCTTACCTTTTTTATGAGGAAAAGGTGTATAATGTGTAGGATGCTCAAACTAATATAGACAGAGGAGGACTAGTATGATATAATAGAAGTAGATATAGTATGGAGGATCAATAACAGTTTTACAGAAAGAAGATCTTGTCTTTAGATTATAGGAATTTGTAGCATAGAAGAATAATATGACTCACATGTATCATACTGTAATCTTTCTTTGAGTTGCAGGAATCAAGCCACAACAGAAAATGAATTACTTCTCAAGGTCTATAGGTTGGAATACTAACTGATGCATACACAGCATTAAATCGTAAGATGTAATCCTTAATAGGTTCTAATGAGCCCTGATGTAAAGTAGGTATGCAGATCGTAAGTAACCTTAGGGCCATTTTTGATGATAAACCGATGGAGGAAAACATCCTCCATGTCATAGAAAGTACTAATAGACCCAAAGGGAAGATGAGTGTACCATTGCAAAGCCTCATCAGTAAGACTGTATCGAAAGGCCTTAAGTAATATCTAATCATTAGTAATAAGAGGTCATAGTTAATGTGGTAATGTAAAATATGAGCATGAGGATCACCGGGTACCATCAAAGAAAGTGAATTTAGGCATGAAAAAGTCCTTAGGAAATGCAAAATTATGAATCTTCTTAGGGATAGGGTTACCATGTAAGGATTTGTTATCGATAGTAGCATAGTAAGCCCTACTTTCTAGAGTAAGATACTGAACCTGATATTTTAATTGACCTACAACATGCATGAGAGAGATGATATCTTGTGAAGGAATAGTGGGAGATGGCAACAATGTATTAAGAGGTTGTAATTTTCCATTGTGAGTGATCATAGGAATATCTAGAGGTGACAAAGGGAGATTCTGATGCTAAAGGCACACTAGTAGTAGGTTTCAAAGAACCTATATTATAGGTGATGTAGATGGAGTATAGCCATAGCAGTGGTAGGACTAGCATCACCAACATCCTGAAATAGGTGAAGTGACCGGTGAAGATATATCTATAGGAGAAGATGAACTAAATGGGTGTAGATTATGTAATAAGAGGAGATGAAAGGGTAGGAGAAGAAGAAGTGATAGATGGAGGTGACTCATGTATAGTGCTAGATGTCAATCTCAGGAGAAGGTAATGATGGAATAGGAGAATCACATTCAGCAGTATGAAAAGGAAGGAGAAATCATGACTATCAACTACCTCATCAGTATCAGATAGAGACTTAGAAATGAGAATGTATGCTAAGGATGTTATCAATAGGATCATTGACAAAATATGAAGGAGTATGCAAGCTAGTATGAGATGTAGTATGAGAAGAAATATCAGAAGTAGGGGAATCATGAGATGGAACTATAGTAGTGTATCCTGAGTAGGAGAAGAATCAAAATGCACATGTGAAGTATGATCAATACCAAGACAAATAATCAATAAGATAATTCATCTAAAGTTTCCTGAGAGAGATAAAAAGGAGGAACACTAGTATTTGTATAGCATGGTGTACAATGAGTGAAGGCTATAGGATCCTCAACAATACTAATTCCAATAGGAGAATCTTCAAAGATGAGTAGGCACATATTATTGACCAGCTAAGAGTTCATTGTTGAGTATGAGCTTGAATAGGAATAGGATTACCATAGAGATTCATGACCTCAGCAATGACAGCCTCATCATATATAGGGTTAACACTAAAATGAGACATGATGGGATGAAGAAGATGAACTATTCTTAGCCATTAGGGTTTGAATGGGATCCTAGGGAAAAATATTCTAAAGTACGGGTTCACAAAAAATGATTAACATAAAATATGGAAATAAGAAAGTCTAATCTATATTTAAGTTAATCTAAACTAGTAATAGTGATAGAATAACTGATATAAACTGAAATGTGAACACTGAATGATTTTATTTAATACTTAAATGAAATTAAATAATGGAAATAGGAGTGATAGGGTACTAACCTGAAAATGACTTACCTCATTCTATGTTGGACTTGAACTTGGCTTGATGTGTGGACGAAGAAGAGTATGATGACATGATACTAAGAAATTATAGAAGGTGAAGATCCGAACTAGATTGAGGGAACCTGGAGGATGATTGTGATGCACCTGTGGGAACGCACTGGTCTATAGTATGGGTGACTTTGGTTCGTAGAAAAAATCTTGGGATCTAAATCTGATAGTGTCACTAGATCTTGGTAATATCTTTATCCCTGTATCACACGGTTGTCACAGGTACCTTCGTCTGATGTCACAATGAACCTGGGTGATGAATATCTACTTGTAAAATCCCATACAAAGCATCAAATGCCTATAAAAAATAAATATGCATATAAAGGGTTCAGACTAACCTTAGCTTGTCACAATGGTGGAACTTACAACTAAGCATTGCACTACATTCCATACCCAATGTAGTTATGTGTGCTTGTGTGTGCAATTGTGTGCCTAGGGTTCCCTAGCCCCAATGACGTAGAGATAGGGGGAAATAACTACATGTAAAATGAAAATGGTGGCTGGAATAGAATGAATACAACCCCTCCTATGAAGTTTATGTGATGAAATGATGCCCAAATGTAGTCCCTTGCCTTAGTAGATATCTAGTCCTTGACGGTAAAAAGTCTGACTCTAAAGTAGTGTGCATGATATGTTTATATAGGGATATCTTACTCAAATTTCAACACTAATGATCCTGCCATGCTCAACTAATACCTAGGGGAATGAGAGGGAAAATGAAAAAGAATGCAACCTCGAATAGATAAATTAAATCTAAGTGTTTTCTGGGACCAAAGACGCCTAAAATTAAGGACTGAGGCACCCACGAGCAGCCCAGGTACTACCATATGCTCCTTATTCAAAGATTAGAGACAAAAAATGACCAAATAACGACACCTGATACTCCCTAGGAGATGACCAAAATTACACAAACAACTGATGATTATGCAAGATAAATGACGACAATGACCAAATAACTGATGAAAAAAATAAGGGATCATCCATTAATGAACACTTTTTTACATGAGGTTCATATATAAAACAGCATACTTGGAAGTATAAATGTAATCGTAAGTGTGTGATTTTATGATTACAGTTATTGTATAAAATTTTCATTTATCGATGTCGAAGAATTATAATTTAATAATATAAATAAATTAATACCATAATAATTAACTAGTCTCAAACCAACATTTTACCTTTATTATTATATGTTACATCTATCACATCAACCTATTGGTGAAATAGTTTTTTGCAGGGAAGATTATTGTCTTTAAGCAACAATCACAAGGCTAAGCCCCTATTTCTTGGGTATGGGGAGGCTCTAATTTATTGAATGAAAAATAAACAAAATTTTTGGGTGACCATTAGGCTGGGGATCACATAGGAATATTCTACTAAACATGTGGAAAAGTGCTTGTATAATGTACAAGGAAGGAATTTACTTTAAAGAGAGGTAAAGAGGAGATGGGGAAATAAAGAAATGGGGTTAATGATATGAGTAGACTTACATATTTCACATACATTATCCAAATAAGGTCCACATTCAATAGGAATAAATTAACCGTTTATGTAATATTAAAAGACAAATAAATTAGAGACACGAAGTTATATGAATTCATCAATGAAAGACTCAAAGTTCCTTCTTAGTTCTAGAAGATTATAATGCTTGAAAAGTTACAAAAGAGAGAGTATGGAAGAAAATTGGAAAGGAGATAGAATAATTTAGCTTTATTACTTGAATTAGTAATGAAATCCAACAACTAACAAGAAAAAATTTCCAACCCCTTAGAATGGAGAAGCTGGTATGGAGGGAAAAAATGTGTCTAGGCACTGTGTACTCTAATCATTTGTTCAAATAGGGTATTCAAGGAAACAAGTGAGGGACACACCAATACCAACAAACAATCAGATAGAATTAAATGTTAGTAAATAAGGGATAAAATATGTAGAATAATCCCTCACAGAATTGCAACAGTAGAAACTAATATGTAGAAAATATTACAGATCTAAAATAAAAGTGCAGAATGAAATAAAACAACACAAAGAGACAATATTTAATGTGGTTCACCCAATTTGGGCTACATCCACCAATAATCACTTGCTCAAATTTTATTACAAGCCATCGCTCTCTCAATAAAATACCTAGATCTGTTTGGAGTTATGCTCAAAAAAATCTACAGAATTCACACCCAAATTCAATACACATCTGTAATGTTACATTTTTTTAAACCTACCATATGCACAAAACCACATAAGTAGACAAATGATTAAGTAGTTTTACAAAAATGTGGGTATCAAAACCATGGGCCAAAACCGTCCCATAAACCTATGGGTCAAAAATCCCGCCCATATGAGAAAAACACATTTCCCGGTATATTGGGCCCGTTTTAAGGCCAAAAAATGTTTTCATGGGGGATGCACCCCTGAACCCCGGTGAGACAACTGTGGAAAGTGTAAATCACTCTTAGTGTACATTCTTTAACACTTTCTCACATGAAAATAGGCTCCACAACCTAACAACCTCTCACTTAGAGACTAGTTTTTCTCTGAGCAAGCTTCTCAACCCTTCACTAGTTTCCGTGAAGACCAACCGGAGTTGAACACAACTTAAGTTTTTCCCTTGTGACCACCTTGGTCATGATGTTTGCAGGATTTTGACTGGTATGAATCTTCTCTAGCTTCAACTTCTTTTCCTCTGAAGTTTTCCTGATGAAATGGTACCTTAACTATTAATGCTTCATCCTAGAGTGGAAAGCAGAGTTTTTAGCTAGGTGTATAGTACTTTGACTATCATTATGCAACTTTTCTTCCTCCTACTTATGCCCCAACTCCTCAAGAAATTGTTGTAACCAAATCATTTCTTTTCTTTCCTCTGTGGCAGCAACATACTCATCCTCTGTGGTTGACAAATCCACCAACTTCTGTAGTCATTAGATCCAGCTTACTGTTGTCCCACCTACAGTGTAAACATAACATGTTGTGTTCCTCATGTTGTCTACATCTCCAACCATATCTGAATCTACATAACCACACAAAGTGGTGTCTTATCCACTGTAGCACAAAAATGTCCCCATGGTCCCTCTCAAATACCGAAGGATCCACTTTACTGCATGTCAGTGATCTCTACCTGGATCACCTATAAATCTACTCACCACTCCCACTATATGGGAAATATCAGGCCTGGTACACACCATGGCATACATCAAACTTCCAACTGTTGATGAGTAAGATACCTTGGACAACTGGTTTCTCTCCTTCTCTGTCTTGGGACACTAGTCCTTTGATAAATTTAAATGGCCTGCCAAAGGATACCCAACTGCTTTAGCATCCTACATATTAAACCTCTCCAAGACTTTCTTAATGTACTCTTCCAGAGATAAAGTCAACTTATGTTCCTTCCTATCCCAAGATATCCTCATACCCAGGATTTGTTTGGCTACCCTCAAATCCTTTATAACAAAGCATTCACTTAGCTGCTTCTTGAATACTTTTATTTCTTGCATGTTTGTACCTACAACCAACATGTCATCCACATACAAACAAATGATAATATAACTTCCATCCTAAAATTTCTTTGTATACACACAATGGTCAGAATGACATCTAATATAACCTTGCTCCATCATGAAGCTATCAAATTTCTTATACCATTGACGTGGAGCTTGTTTCAAGCCATACATGCTCTTCTTCAGTTTGCACACCATCTCCTCTTTACCATTGACCTTATAGCCCTCTGGTTGTTGCGTATATAGTTCCTCCTCCAAATTACCATGGAGAAATGCAGTATTTACATCAAGTTGTTCTAAGTTCAAGTCTTCTGCTGTAACTATTCCTAGAACAGTTCTAATATAAGTCATTTTTACTGTAGGAGATAAAATCTCATCAAAATCTATACCTTTTTTTCGTGCAAACCCGTTAACCACCAACCGGGACTTGTATCTTTTCTTGCCTCCTTCTTCCTCTTTGACTCTGAACACCCACTTATTCTATAATGCTCTTTTTCCTTTAGGTAGCTTCAACAAATCCCATGTCCGGTTCTCCATGCGAGCCTAATGCTCCTCATCCATGGCTTTCTCCCACTTCTTCCTGACATCTACCTGTGTTGCTTCATCAAAGATCTATGGGTCTCCACTATCAGTGAGTGATAAATAATAAAGAGAAGGAGAAAAATGTTCAGGTTATCTTATTACCCTAGAAGACCTCCTCAATATAGGAGTTTGGGGTTTCTGTTGAGGAGGTTCCTGAATTGATTCACGTGTCACTTTCCCATCCGGAAGATCCTCTACTGTTGCATATTCTTTCTTGGATTCTTCTCTGTTTTCCTGTAACTATTGCTTATACATGAATTTCTCATTAAATACCACATCCCTAGAGCGAATGATTTTCTTATCCTTAATACTCCAACATTTATATCCAAATTCATCACCACCATAACCAATGAAAGTACATTTTTCTGATTTAGCTTCTAGTTTGGTCCTATCAACCTTGTATATATGGAAAAGCACCTCACATCCAAAGACTCTAAGAAATGAATAATAAACTTTCTTACCATACCAAGCCTCCTCAGTTATGCCTCCATCCAAGGCACTTGAGGGTCCTTTTATTTATCAAGTACATAGTTGTGCTCACCGCTTCTACCCAAAAAGAAAGAGGAAGTCATGCATATAACCTCATGCTCCTAGCATGTTCCATTATTATTTTTTTATCCTTTCTAACACCCCATTCTACTGCGGAGTTCCTAGAACCACATTTTTCCTGCAAATTCCATTCTTAGAACAGTAATCATCAAATTCATTTCTACAATACTCCCCTCCATTATCTGACCTAAGAAATTTTATCTTAAGACATGTTTCATTCTCTATCAATGCTTTCCATTTAACAAAAGTGTCAAATACATCAAATTTGTTTCTAATACAATAAACCCAAACATTCCTTATTGCATTATCAATAAAAGTAACATAATAACTTGAACCCCTAAGAGATGATACCTGATCCGACCCCCATACATCAGAATGCACCAGCTATTACTCTCTTTCTTTGTACGTCCAACCTTGAGAAACCTTACTCGCTTTTGTTTTCCATATATGCAGTCCTCACAAAACTCCAAACCTATTTCTATATATCTTGGCAAATCTTTCTTTGTGATCTCCATGCCCTTATGGCTCATATGACCAAGCCTATATAGTGCCACAATGTTGTATCTACTTTTGAAGCCACAAGATTACAAACATTAGTGCTATAAGTGGTTAAATACAAGGTTCTGACCTTCTTTCATCTTTCCACCACAAGAGCACCCTTGGTAACCTTCCAAGATTCCACTGTAAATATCACTGTACAACCATCACTTCCTAACTACCCTGCCAATATCAAATTTCATCTTAATGTAGGAACATGTCTGACATCCTTCAATATCTAAGTATTCCAATTCTACATCTTAACCTAAACAAAACATTTTCCAACTATGTTGCAAGGCTCATCATCACCAAGAAAAAACATGCCCAAAATCTCCTTGAACATAATCAACAAAATAATTCCTATGTGGAGTAGCATGCAAAGAAGCCCCTGAATCTAAAACCCAAGATTTAGTAATATTGTGCAAAGAAAGAATCAAAGCATCTCGACATACATTACCCATTGTCACATTTTCCTCTTTGTTTTCTTCTTGTTGTTTCTTCTTGTCTCGAAGTTCCCAACAATCCTTCTTTTCGTGCCCAAACTTTCCACAGTTCTAGCATACTATCTTGCTTTTGGATTTTGATCTTGCGTGATCCTTTGATTTTCCATGGCTTTCTCTATTCTTTTGTCTCCCTCTAGTCTCCATTTTTAAAGCATTCCCTGAATTAGAAGATTCCCCAGAGATTTTTCTTCACATTTCCTCACTTAGAATCATCCCTACAACATCCTCAAACTTCAACTTTGAATTATTTGGAACCGAGTTGCTTACCACCATTACTAGGCTATTCCAACTCTCAGGTAAATAGCAAAGAACTAATAAATCCCTAACTTCTTCATCAAATTATATTGTAACTGAAGATAACATATTTACAACCATATTAAAATCATTTAAATGATCTTCTATTGAACCATTCTTAGACATCTTCATATTAAACAACTTTTTCATCAAAAAAATATTATTAGAGGTTGAGGGTTTTTCATACAACTTCCCTAATGCATCCATTAGTTATTTTGAATTCTTTTCCTTTGAAACATTAAATAATATCAAAGATGCAAGACACAGTCGGATTGTCCCAAGTGCATTCCTATCTAGCAAATCCCATTCCACATTTTTCATGCTTGAGGGTTTGTTCACCTTCTCAGACAAGGGAATATAAAAATCCTTTTGATAAAGGTAATCTTCCATCTGCATCTTCCAAAGACTAAAATTTTTCACGTTGAATTTATCAACCCTTGAGTTTCCATCATCTACCATAGCTCCCACTCAAGATAAAAATTTCCCTATGATTTAACACTTCAGTAAACCAAACAAGGCTCTGATACCAATTGTTAGGAAATAAGGGATAAAATATGTAGAATAATCCCTCACAGAATCACAACAGTAGAAACTAATATGCAAAAAATATTATAGATCTCAAATAAAAGTGTAGAATAAAATAACACAACATAAATAGATAGTATTTAACGTGGTTCGCCCAATTTGGGCTATGTCCACCAAGAATCACTTGTTCAGATTTTATTACAAGTCACCGCTCTCTCAATACAATACCCAAATCTGTTTAGAGCTATGCTCAAAAAACAATACACAATTCGCACCTGAATTCAAAACACATCTGCAATGTTACATTTTTTTAACCCTACCATATGCACAAAACCACATAAGTAGACAACTACTTAAGCAGTTTTACAAAATCGTGGGTATCAAAACCATGGGCCAAAACCGTCCCATAAACCTATGGGTCAAAAATCCTACCCATATGAGAAAAACACATTTCTTGGTATATCAAGCACATTTTAAGGCCAAAACATTTTTTCTTAGGGGCTACGGCCACAAACCCTCGCTTGGGGCCCAGCCCGACCCTGAACCTCAGTGAGAAAACTATGGAAAGTGTACATTAATCTTAGTGTATAGTCTTCAACACTTTCTCACATGAAAACAGGCTCCACAACCTAACATTAAAAAGGGGTACAAGGACTTCTATGATCACATACCCCAAGGGAGCTAACCCTTACACTAGGAGAAGCTAAGGTTTATAAGGCCTTATGTTGAAGAAGAGGAAGGAACCCTATGTAGGTATAGAAACTATGGGGTGATGATAAATAAAGTAAGCATGTAAATTCTATGCTAACCTAAGGAAAACATGTAACATGAATTAAAGAACTAAAATGTAATACACTAATCTAGTATGTCCATAAAATACTAAGCTAACATATAACATGTACTGAATGTAAGGAACTACTATATAAAAAATGAGTTAGAGAAATTATCTATTGGGGGAAGTCACTAATGCATCTATCTCCCAAAATACCATACACCAATAGAGAAAAATATTCAGGTGGAGAAGGAGAAACAATCCAATCCTAGCTCACTAGGGATGACCCAAAAGTGCAAGCAAACCAATCCCAGTAAGATGAATCTCCAAACAAAGAGTTAAGATGTAATAATCTAGAAGCTAAGAGAGAAGGTGCAAGTTGGCATAGAAGAGAAAATGTAATGGTGAGTTTTGTTGTGAAATTATGTGATCATATTGATGTGAAAAAATGTGAGTTAGGGTACTTGTATCGATGACATCGCCCATGGGCGAAGTCATCGGAAACGTTTAGAATTGTCACCAATGAAATCACCCATAAGTGATGGTGTCAGCGAGGGAGGAAAAATAAAAGGGAGAATGAACAAAGAGTCATGAAGAATGAGAATGATGCAAAACTAAAGAAGAGAGTTCATGAGAAAACAAGATGTCTAAAGAATGTGAGGAAAATGAGAAAAATAAACTCATAAATGGGACCAAAAGATATTCTCTCTCCTTTATATCATCCCCAACCCAATGGTTACATGAATAATCATACCCCTATCCCAGAACAATCCCCTTAAGGTACCCTTTCTAGAGATAGATGCATTAATGACATATAACCTAAAAAAAGAATTGTTAGTAACATGTACGAAAATAGAAAGCATAAAATTTTGGTGTATTCATATGCCCCAATCATTGATTAGTGCATGTCGCAATAGAGAAACATTGGGTAATTAGCAGAAAGAACGATACATAACATCAAAACTCAAAGTATGTGTTGAAAATAAATAAGGGACTAGCTAAAATGAAATATACCCACTAATGTGTACTTGATAGTGTCGATCAACCTGCTAAGTATGGGTGCAATCCTTGCTGCTAGAACCCTAAAGAAGAAAAAGTGAAAGGAGACACTAGATGATCATCAATAAAATAAGACATAAATTACCTAGCTAGGGGCCCATGGGATGGATGTTGTGTCATAGGAATTTTGAGATATATTATCAAAAAGGTGTGACTTTCAACTAAGGAGCAAAAGGAGGCATGTAATATGTCAAAAAGAATAGGAGAAGATCATGATCCCAATGCAATAAATGATATATTATGTAGATATTGCAAAATAAAATTATAGATATTTAAAGATCGATGACCGTCGCAGTGAAATTGAATAGAAAAATTGAAGTTTATATAGGATTTGTGAGGTTATTGATTATTACTATTTCTGGAATTAAGAGAACTGAGCTCTGAAATTCCAAATTTTGAGATTGAAAAGACCAAATGGCATGTGTATGAGGAGGAGGTGAGGATAGATGAGGAGATGTGCATGGAGCACAACCATAGGTAGGTTGATGTATTTAATTTTTCTAGGTAGATTATTAGAAATTTGATTTTTTGGGAAATGTGAAGGCAATAAGATGCCATTTTTAGTAAAACTTACGTCATCAGGAAGAGTAGGAAAAAATGTAATTGGGTTTAGGAAGGATTTTATTTTAGCTTTCTCGTTTTGTATATTATTTCTTTTTAATTTTTAAAATTCATGTCGGTACAAATTAAGACGCCATGGTGCCCCTGAAACAACAAGACTGATGGCGTCGGGATATTTTAGAAAATTTTGATAGCCCAAATGATGGCATATGTCAGAGGACTGAAGGCATATGAAACATTATCTAGCATGTAGATTATTACATTATTAAATTATTAAATTTTAAATTTAATTTTTAATGAATCTAATGCCTGAATTTTACGTATTTGTGATTACAAGAAGATCAGAGGATATACCTATTGAGAGTGGTGGATATGTCATGGTTGAATGACATGATTGCAACATTAACAGATGCAAAGGCAGTACAACTACATAGATATGGATTTGGAGGAATCATGTAGATGACCATGATACCAATGAATCTGAATTTACTGCAGATATTTTTAGTAGCATGGGAGCCTAGGGACAACACCTTTTGGTGGTGAGAAATCGAGATAGTGGAGATGACCATGACACTTCAGGATATGCATAGGATATTGGTATTGTCGATAGAGGGATCTCACATGTATCACGATCTCAAAATGGACATAGTAGAGAGGATATCCCTGGTCGTCAGTGCCACATGAAATGCTTCATATCATGAGGAAATGTTTAACATAAGACACAACGTAGTTCAAACTACAAATATTTCTGCTATTTCAAAGGTGGTGATGGGCATTACTGTGGCATACATACTATGCCACAAGGCAAATGTGACCATTCTATTATTGTTGGTGGTAGTGTATAGGGATTTCATTGAGTAGGACGTGTTATTTATGGGTGCAGCTAGTGCACAATATTTAGAGGGTCCAAAGAGGGAAACAAAGAGTCATAGGACTCGTGATATTATTGATGGCCTAAATATATGATAGGGTCCCCATGTATATCCCCACACAGACGCCCCTAGTCATAGTGATTAACTAAAAATAAGATATTAGGGATAGTTAATCTAATCTAGAACGACATGTAAATATAATAAATAAATGCAACTTAATGACTATAGAAAATGACCCAAGAAACTAATCTAATAAAAGTATAAACCCTAATGTGCGAGAAGAACAAGAAATAGACTTAACTGATTTGCAGGAAGATCTGGACTATGTCACATAGTGAAAAGGATAATCTAGAAGTAGGAACGACTATGCAGAGATCCCGAAAAGGATGGATCAAGACTATCTAGCTAGACTAGAGTGCCTGGAGAGGGACTGGGGTGTATGCGGGTGCTCTGGTCTTTAGAATGGTTGCACTGCTCTGTTAAAAAGATCTAAAATTGAGTTTTACATGTCTGATAGGTGGTCTGAAACCCTTGTTGTGTGTCCCGTAAGATTTTCTTCCCTACGCCAGTTGTTACGGATACACCAAGATGATGGAAAGACCTACAAAATACTAAAAGAAGTATCAAAAACCCTAAAAATGGAAAAATACAAATGAATGGATTGGACTGACCTCAGTTGCCACAACAGTGGGCTTACCAAGTGAGCATTGCATTAAATTTTGGACCCAAATGTAGTTTTGGTGAGTTTTTGAATAATGTGTCCTAGGTACTCTTGTTTCAGTTGCACTTTGTGAAGTAGCGAGAAATAACTAAATGTAGAAAATGTAATAGAATGTGTGCATGGAATAGAATAGAATCCCTCCCTCTATGAAGTGTGATGTATATGAACCAACCTTTTCCTTGTGATGGAGCTAATGGATGCAAATGATCTCCAAATGGAAGCAAATCTAGATGGATGATAATAGTGTGTAGTGCTTGGTCCTTCATTATGGTCTCATAACTTTATATTTAGAGGGATCACTTAATATAATTTTGTAATTAACCCCAAAATGGATGACCACCAAAAAGATAAGAAGCAAAAACTATCAGAAAGATCCCAAAAAGTGGTAGGAAATCTTAAGAAGGATCGAGGTGCCCATGAGCGCCCTAGTCAAGGCTAAAATAATGCAAAGTGATGGAAGCTGACTGGGCATGTGGGTATAAGAGGTCTAAAATGAAAAAATAAAATAAAACCAGATGGCCAAAATATGGGGGTTAGTTAGTACTTTCTTCACTTGAGAACCTTCTAAATAGTAGTATGAGACTGAGATTAAATAATATCTAAAGTGTATGATTTTCTGACTACATTTTTCCCCCATTTTATGTTAGTGATCGGAAAGTTCGGTAACATAAAGTAGATAGAGATGTGTACCTGATTTCCATGAATATTGTATTAGAAAATGTGTTGATGGACTAGACAAAGCATGGTATGACAAAAAGGAGTGTGGAAACTAAATATGAAAATGTACAAAAAAGGTGATGAGAGTGAACCTAGGGTGAAAATGCATGTGTAATTGTTGATGTATATTATGTACATGCATGATTTGTATAGTGTGTGTTATCACGAAGTGTTATTGTTGACATCGTTGTTGTTTGTTGTTTTCGCCCCCATTTGAATTCTTGTTTCTCATACAAGCGGACCTATAGGGATAAAATGATCAATTATTCAAATATATATGTATGTATGTGTAAAAACTCAATGTAAAATATGCAAATGAAAAAGTGTAAATGGAACATGTGTACCTAATCCATGTTGAGAAAGAGAGTGTAAAATGATATCCTGTATTGCCAGGGTTTTTTGGGTGATCCGATGCCATAGGTCAAAGAAGTGTAGGGAGGAATTCCATTGTATCCTCCAAGATTTAACTACTTTCCTGAATGTGTGTGGAGAGATCTTTGTACGTCTTTTTTTTTGGGAGATTCGACGCCACTGACCAAAGAAGTATAGGGAGGAATTTTTCTATATCCTCCAACCTTTAACTACTTATCAGAATGTTAAGAACACCATGTCCTATAAAATCTGATCTGTACAGGGTTCGTAGACTGGTCTGAACCCACTCGTTGTATATAAACCGCAATGCCAAGGGTGAAAAGTGCACTGAACTGAACCGGTGTAAATGCATTGTGTTAGTATGTAAAACCCCAAATGATGCCCCCCTCTTTGGGGGCACATGTGACATCACTGATAGGAGAATGTGGCCCCAAAAGAGGACCAACTGCATGAACTATATCCCGAAAATTTCCTAGTAGAAGCCAAGGCGCACACACATAAGCATGCATATAGAACATAATGTATAAGCTATACAAATAGTGTCAAAGCTACCAAACAATGTGATAAATACACAAGAGTACAAGTAAGCCGCACAAAGTGGGTTGCAAACATGGGACATCAATCATAATGTCACAAGACATGTAAGTAAATCATGGTCGCAAATATAAAACAAGTGTGCACACCAAACATAGGGCAAGGTCCGCAAACAATAACAAACAATAACAGAAAATGTAACAAACAAGTATGGAAGAAAATATCCTTGCATCAAAATTGTTGCACATGTATCACTCGTTAACATGCTATAAAGATAACCAATATGTCAAAAGCATGTATAACCAAGTAATGTAAAGTTGTAAGTACCAAATGAAAAAATAATACATGTGAGAGATGAATGTGGATGTCCCCAGCAACCAATGTAGGAAGGGTAGAAGGTGAGCATCCATGTTGCATGTAAGAAACTTGTATCTGTGATCAAAACTAGAAAAATGTGTGAACATGCATGTGTGGATGATATAGATAAATGACATACATGTAATCTAGCTAGCATGTGTAATAAATTGAACATGAACAAGCAAAAGTAAGCAAGAGTAAAAACAACCATAATATGCAATATGTTGTGGATGGATGGAATGCAATGCAAAAATGGAATGATAGAAGCCGCATACCCCCTAAGTGAATGGAAATGTATGATGTAAGGTTCATTTTTTCCCCCTCGATAGTAAAAAATGAACCGTAAATGAGAGTTCATCATTGGGAAATGGCTAAATAGTGTGTGTTGTGTCTAGTGCATTGTGAGGAGTATTCATGCGTAGTGATGATGATATGCGAAATACAAAAGAGATGTGCGTGAACCTCATATCCTAAGTTTATTTCATGAAAAAATGAATGTATGAGTGATGATTTATCCCTAAAGTGTATATCACTACAAGATGAATAGTAGGGAGTGGTGATGTAGCCTAAAGTGTATACCACTACAAGATGAATAGTAGGGAGTGTTGATGTAGCCTAAAGTGTATACCACTACAAGAAAGTATGTGATGATTTATCCTATAACATGTGTCACTAATCTAGAAAATTTTCATGTTGAAAGGTGGAATGATAAACGGGTGATGAATGTAAGGTCTGTTTGATTTGTAAACCCTTGGCAGTCAAGTATGGACCAAGGAACTAAAGTGCGTAATAGGGTAGTGATTGCAGCATATAAAATAGTATATAATATGTGTGATAATAGATGAGCATATGATGAGTAGAAGGTCTAAATACACTATGTGTAGAGTGAAAATTTAATATGTGTAGAATGTGTAAAATGTAATGTATAGAGTGGCATGTAATGTAAGTAAAATGACTAGTAATTTAGTGTGTAGGATGAGTAGTGTATGATGTTAGACACATAGACAATGATGTATGGTGTATGGTGTATGGTGTATGGTGTATGTATGGTGTATGGTGTATGGTGTATGGTGTATGGTGTATGGTGTATGGTGTATGGTGCACAATAGGTGAATAGATGCGATGTGTAAAACCTAGTGTGCAGTGTGTGGGGTTCATGTGTAGTAAGTTCTCAACAATCAAGTGTGAACCAAAGCACAAGAGTGTGTCATCGGGTAATGATGACACTAACATGTGGGATGAGTATTCCTATGTGAGAATATTGATGTATGTGAATGTAAAAATTATAAATTCAAATATGAGTGTGAGGTGGGGTGTATTAGATGTGATGCCCCCAAGTGTACATGAATGGGATAACCAATAAACGTAAAGGAAGAAGGTTCTCCATCCGATGCATATGATGGTGAAAATGGATTACTATACTCAAAAAGTTGTGGTATAGTAGACAATTTTTTGTGTCGACGAGTGAATTCTATGAGCATGTGAGAGATGAATGTATAAAGAATGTATTAGCATCACAAAATGCGTTTGTGATGGAGATATATGTGATGATGAATGTGAAGGTGATGAAGAACTGTGTGGAATAAACCGAGGTTGTGACCAATGCTGAGATGTAATAATTGTCCTAGGAATGGGCATATACCTATGTGTAGGACTAGTGGAATGATGTGGTCATGTACACAATGCTCGAGTAGGTGAGTTAGGATTAGGCTATGCTTTGAGAAACATAGAATGTGGTGTGCTAGATGAAGTAGGTGGTGTACTAACTATTGTGAAAGGAGATGTTGACCATGGAGTAGATGGAGGGACACCATTAATAGAAATGACCTAGTTTCTGTGAATAAATTTAAGTCGCAAATTATTCATATAAATGATAGATTGAGAGTGACGAATCCAATTAAGACCAAGAAGCATATCACATATGTTGAATGTATTTCCAATGAGGAAAGGCACAAGTAGAGTAAGAGGACCAACCATAACATGTAGCTTAACGATGCCAAAGGGTTTGTTGAAATGGTACTTGACTTGCGATGGAGGATATCAAATAGCCTTGAGAAGTGAAATAGAGCATGAACTAATGGGCCATGATGGGTCAACCTTAGTGTTGTTAATGGAGGTTGAACCAATAGATGAAATTATATGTAAATGATTAGATGTAAATTTTTCATGATAATCAACATTGGAGAAAGAAATAATCGGTGGTGAAGTGTTAGTGTTAGCATATAAGAAATCTAGATTATCAAATGCAGTAGGAGACATTACGTGTGAGACATAATTAGTTGATGAATCGGTCGTTTTTGCGTTATGTTTCGGTAATGGGTTATTAAAGATCTTAAGTTTATGATTTTCATTGATAGGTGTAGATGTGGAGAATTTCAAAAGCTTAATTTGGCCATTTTCAAGTAAATCATGATTGAGATGTCGTAGTGTGTCTGATGCATTGGTGATAATAACAATAAGAGTGTTCATCAAAATTGTGTCCTTTTGGCCGAGAGGGATCTATTTAAAGAGGGGATGATAATGTAATAATATTACTATTGATTAGTTGTGGTAGCATAACACCCAAAGGTATACTAATTTTAGTAAAATAATGTTTGTATGGTTGCAATTGAAGCTCCTTATGAGTAGATGTGGTGTTTACGGTAGTATTTCCATCTGTGGGTTTAGTTGTAGCATGCTTAAATGGTGGTTTACCCTGAAAATGTGTGGATGATGATGTTTTCTCTTCATACTGAAGTTTTCCTATTGCGAGGATTTTAGTCTCACGAAGCTTAAGATTTTGAAATTTTTTATCAAACTAAGGAGAGGTATCAAATTGAACACTCTCTTGAAGAGGCGGCAAGATAATTTGAATGAATAAGTCTTGAAGCTTGGAATTCATAAGTACATTAGACATCCTAGTTAAATTATTTTTGTATTGTAATACATAATCAGATAAATATTCTGTAGACCCTTGTTTGAGTTGTGAGAGTTGAGCATAGGATATCTTATAGCCAATGTTGATAGAGAAATGCATGAGAAAGGTGTCAAAGAGATGCATGAAAGAGACTACTAAATGTACCGGTAGGTCATAGCACCAATGCATTGCATAGTCTTGCAAACTACAAGGAAAAATATTAGCTGGTAGAGCGTGGTAGTTCGTATAGTCAAGGAATGATACATGAAATGCTCAAAGATGATCTTGTAGGTCATCATGTCCTTCAAAGATAGGTAGCTTAGGAGAAATGAAATTAGGTGGAAATGGATATGTCGATATGGTAGGTGCAAAGGGAGTATACAAAAATACTATAGAGTCTAAATATGGTATTGTGGGGGAGGTAACTAGCTGAAGCTAATGAATTTGGGTTTGTAAGTCCTGATATAAAGAGGTCAAATCTAGATAATTCAAAGAAGAACTGTGGTGCAAGTGAGGAGTATCAGGGAAAATTTTGGGAGCGGTGGTGGTAGGAATGGGAGAAGAAACATAAGTAGGTGGAGTAAATACTATGGGCATAGAAGAAGCAATTACGAAAGTGGAAGCATCATGAGCTCACTTAGCGACAATCAAAGCTTGTAAAACATGAGAGAGATGAGTAGGGTTTTCATGTAACGCTTGAGAAAATTTAGTAATAGCATTAATTTGATCTTGGTCAACATTGATATCTTCATTGTAGGACTTCTCACTATCAATTGCTTCTATCTCATAGAGACGGACGTGATGGGAATAATCTAGAGGCTTATCGATCAAAGATGTAGCTATATGAGCCATTTTCCTAGAAGTATGATGCTTAGATGAAGGGAGTTCATAATATTAGAGAGATCCAAAATGACCGCTATAGGTAATGGTCATAAAAGGAAAGAAAGCCAAAGGAATCCCTAGAAGCGCGAATGATAGAATCGGGTTCACCAAAATGATTAACTAAAAATAAGATATTGGGGATAGTTAATCTAATCTAGAACAACATGTAAATACAATAAATAAACACAATAATGACTATAGAAAATTACTTAAGAAACTAATCTAATAAAAGAACAAGGAAAAGACTTAGTTGATTTGGAGGTAGATCTGGACTATGTCGTAGAGTGAATAGGATAATCTGGAGGTAGGAACGACTGTGTAGAGATCCTGAAAAGGATGGATCTAGACTATCTAGATGGATTGGAGCACTTGGAGAGGGATTGGGGCCACCTGCGCGTTCTATAGTCTATAGAATGGGTGCCCTGGTATGTGTAAAAGATCCAGAACTGAGTTTTCATAGATCTGGTAGATGGTACGAAACCCTCATTATGTGTCACATCACATTTTTTTTCCCTACGGTAGGTGTCATTGATAATCCAAGATGATCGAAAGACCTAAAAAGACCAAAATAAGTATCCAAAAACCCTAAAAAGGGAAAAATACAAATGAATGGGTCGGATTGACCTTGGCTACCACAACAGTGGGCTCACTAACTGAGCATTGCACTACATTTCGAGCCCAAATGTAGTTTTGGTGAGTGTGTTCATAATGTGACCTAGGTTCTCTTGTGCCAATCATACTTTGTGAGAGTAGCGAGCAATAACTAAATGTAGAAAATGGAATAGAATGTGTGTATGGAATAGAATAAAATCCCTCCCCTATGAAGTGTGATGTAGATGAACCATCCTTGTCCTTGTGATGGAGTTAATAGATGCAAATGATCTCCATATGGATGCAACTCTAGATGTATGATAGTATTGACTAGTGCTTATTCCTTCATTAGGGTCAGATAACTTTATATTTTATAGGGTTTCTCTTGATCTAATTTTGTAATTAACCCTGAAATGGCCGACCACCAAAAATTTAAGAAGCTAAAACAACTAGAAAGATCCCAAAATAGTGGCAAGAAAAATAAAAAAATGATCGGAGCACCCATCGTGGGACCAAGGCACCCACGAGCACCCTAGTACTATCATGGGCACCCCATTTGAGGATAAAATAATGCAAAGTGACAAAAGTTGACTAGGCATGTGGGTGTAAGAGGTCGGCAATGATGAAATAAAATAAAACAAGATGGCAAACAGATGGGGGTTGATTAGTACTTTCATCACTCAAGAACCTTCTAAATAGTAGTATGAGATTAGGATTAAATAATATCTAAAAATGCATGATTTTGTCACTACACATAGTAGCAGATGCCCTGAGAGTACTCTAGTGGGCACATGGACCGACAATGAGATCACTTTCAGATTATTTTCCACTACAATAGGTATATCCAAATGAGGTCATATGGGAGCCCTATGTAGGGAATGTGGGTCAGTGGCCTAGTTGGCCATAGGTAAAGGACTTATAGGTAGTAGAGGAGGTTACGGGTCATTACTTTCACTCGGTATAGACCCATCCGATCGACATGGTACTCAGACACTTCAAAAGGATTTAGACCGTTGTGATACCACCACCACCAGCCTACATACAACAATATGCTAAAGAGGTTCTAAGTACACTGGATATAAAACTAGCATTACACAGCCCTGGAGAAAATGTGTCGTAGGAAAACAAGGATGGATGCATAGATGGAGAGGTGGGGTAGCTCAGGACCCACTAGAGATCATTGCGGTAGAGAGCTCATATGAGGGATCTAATGGAGGACCCAATGACCCGAACCCACAAGTCAGCGATATAGGCATAGCTGGTCCTAGCAATAGAGGAGGGGAAGATAGACTGCTAGGGACATGGATGAGAGATTATAGGATGTAGTGTCTACGAGGTAGTTTCTATACGTCATTGGGGATGGAGATGGCCATACATATATTATAAATACCTAGGGTTTGCCATAGAGGAGACATAATTTTAGTGCCCTGAGATAGGCTGGCACAATATGTTGGATGGAGAGATTGCTAATATGATGAGGCAGAGGCATTATTGGGTGGCTGCGGAGATGGCGAGACTGTCATCGAGCGAGTCAGACAACTAATTATGAATGTGATGATTTAAGTATAGATGATTATATTTTATGACTTATATTGATATTGATGGATGAATTTTTTTGCAGAGAAAACAGTAAAGGAGTGGTACTCATTGATTATCAGTGCACACCATGAGATCCTGGATCTGATATTAGATGTACAAGATACCTCATTTTTGGTGGACCCCACAGCGTCATCGATTCACAAGTTAGTAGGAGAATTTCAGCTACTAGGAGAGGATATTAGGACACTCTGGAGATTCAGATATGCATAGACAATGGAAAATACGTGCATCATAGATATGATGTTGTGGATCTTATTACAGGAACAAGTTGTATTGGTTCAGGAGAAAGAAACACTCCTTTCAAATTCTAGGAGCACTGTAAGTAGTATGACGAAGATAGAGGCAGAGCTGGCAAGAACATAGGGAGAGGCCTCCATAACTCGATCTAGGGAAAAGTCTCTAGCTCTCATAGCACAAGAATCCAACACAACACCTTTGACACAAAACATCCTGAGACCACCCTATGGGGGTGAGGATTCTTGATCCATCTAGATGGTGATGTTATATCTTTATGGATTTTGATGTATTTTGTAGATGTATAAAAAAATTGATATATATATATATATATATATAGACACACACACATATGTATACACACACACACACACACACACATGTATGAATATTTTGTTGATGTTGGTGAATATTGAAGTTGATGATGATGATGATTTTATTCTCACTTTCCTTTATTTTCTCATGCATTTTAGTATTAATACTCATGGTAATTAGGAATAATGATAATGATTTGGAAAGAAATAAAATATGATGAGAGATAAATCCAACCGAGTTCAAAGACCTAGAAACAAGGATGCAAAAGAATGTGGAAATCAAATTAAGTAAATCCAGGGTGAATCAGAGACAAAAGAGGTGGAATAAAAACCATGACACTTCAACAGTAGGAAATTTCAGAGAAAAAGAGATTGGTGATAAACCCAAAAGGAGCAAATATAAGATTGGTGTAGATGTGAAAAACCAAAGGGGGTCAAGAGCCTAAGTGAAGGCGAGAGCCTAAGATAAAGAAAGATACGGTCAAGGTATTTTTAAGGGAGATGCTTAACCACAAGGGGCGAATGATTGTAGAGTATCAGTGATGATATCATCTACTTGGCTCAAGATGTGACTACATGCACGAGTCATAACGTCCTCAATAAAATGTTGTGTATTGGATACGTGACGATGGCCCTCTGATAGTGTGGAAAATAGGGTATCATATATGTGGTTATCCAGCTAGGTAAGGACACCACACTGAATGTCCTCAAGAGTGGGGCGAGGCTCAGGGCGAGGTGGAGGCCCATATGTACATTGTGGTCTAGATGGTCTAGGGAAAGGAGGATGGATCCGAGAGGATTCCAACTGATGCTTGTTTCCACATGAAGAGGACTCAATAACCAAGTGATTTTTGTGCATGACCTAACATTCTACATCAATATGTGAATAATAATCATGGTGTGAATAATATAATTGGATTAAGGGAGAAGGTCATGTAGCCTTTCGATCTTTATCTCATCTAACCTCAGCTTTAATTATTTTCATATGATTTTTATAGGCTCTACAATAAAACAAACCTCATGACATGCGTAGTATGTATCTTACCCAGAATATGGAGAATCCATAATGGAAAGGTTCAAGGGATGATGTGAATGACTGATACGAGTTGACATAGATGATGTCAACACGTCTAGTGCTTTTTCACCCATGACATCATTAGCTTCATATTAAAAATCAGATATATGGTACCCTTCATTTAGATGAGGAAGTACGCTGAGTGATATGATATTGTAGTTGAGAGGAGAAGATGAGGCTATCTCAGTTGTATAATTCCTAGGCACCAGTCTGCTAGGAGGATGCTCAATCGAATGTGAAGGGTATTCTTATATAATAATAACATCCACATCATAGGCGAGCACATTTTGGAGGGAGATTTGGTAACATCAAACCACTTTTTCTTGAATTTGAGCATAACTAGACAAATCAGGATCATCCATAGCATAATCATCATCATAGTCAGGGGTGACAGTATCTATCATACAAGAATCAACCGTGGTTTCAAGTTGAACCTTTTTTCAGGTGTAGGTTGAGGTGTTCGAGAAATAGCAATAACAATTCACGGATCCTTCTTGTAAGGTCATAAGTGAGGAGGAAGTTATGAGATGAAAAGACCTGGTAGGTTAGAAGTATTAATTCTAATGGTAATCTCATTAGGCTCATCATCATCAAAATCCAATAGATTAGGAGGAATGCACCCAAACAACTATAGATGACCCACATTAATGCGAAGGGACTCAACGGGATAATTGAAACATTGGTATTCATGGAATGGGATAGGAGATAGGTCTTAAAGGGTTGGGAATTTATACATCCCATTTAGTTAAAGAGTATCATAATTCTAGGGATTCATGTCACTTTGGATTTTATAAATTTCCCCTCGGTGTGCAAACTTAACAACATTGATATCCTGAAGAGGCAAGTGCACACATGCAATGGGTCCAAGTTTGACCAAGGATAATGTTGTAGGATAAGGGAAAGTTAAAGAAAAAAACATTCGTGCACAGTCCTAGGAGGGATAGTGATAGGAAACCAAATATAACCAACCCATAGGTGACATTTTCCGATGATCATATCCTACAGCCTTAATGAAGTCTAAAGATTCCACATAGGTTCCAGCACCCTCATTAATGAGGCCACATTTGACCATGTTTTGACCAATTTTTATGGAGATAAAGAGTAGAGGATCATCTTCCCATAGTAAAATGTTGTCTATAATTATGGTCACTATAAGAAAGTGGATATAAGCTTGAACATTAATGATTTGATCCATACAAATGGATAGTTTCTGAAATTGTCAACACATACTCTCTTCTGAGCCATACATTATAGGAGACTACCCCAGAGTAGAAGGGAAGGGAATATTGATGTTAAACACCATATTCATGAGATTCCCACAATGGTGAGGCAACGTGCAGATGGGATCTAAAAAGGGGATTGGTCCGAGAATCTAAGAAAGTGCTTTCAAAGGACCCCACTCATCGTGGTTGATCTAGTAGTAGGATGAGAATTTTTGGAATCCTTAGAAATAGGATCAAAAGGAGGAGTGATTAGGATATTTTAGAAATATATATTTTCTTATGCTTGACACCATCTTCCCAACTAAAGCCATCTGTGGTGGGAGAAACAATTTCAAATGCCCTCGACCCTATAGCATTTTTTTAACAGGGGATGATGACGTCTATGGGAGATGGGATTTTAAATTTAGGTGTCTTATTTTGGAAGACATAAGGGTAAATTACTATGTGATTACTAGGTTGAACTGATTAAGGTTATTTTGGATCTATATATGTAATCACACGCCTCGCATCATGCATGGCCACTGTGTTTTAAGGTGGATTGTTGGAATCAACCACCTTTGTTGTGATCAACCACCTTTGTTGTGGAACTTTCTATCTTTTTAGGACATTCTCCTAAAATATGATTTGTCATAGGATCAGAGAAAACAAATTTCTTCATTGGCTTGATTAAGGATGTTATGTTGATTCTTATGTCTTTGAGTGTCACGAGATTTGACAGCTTCCATCAAACACTCTCGAGACATGAATTAATGATTAAATTGAGTGCCTAAGAAGAAAGTGATGGAAGAGGTGTGGAGGGCATGATAGTTATCATTAGAGTTCCCCCAATTGGCATGCCACCAACAAAATTTATTTTCATCATGTCGTCGGGGAATGGGTCGAAGAGGGTTTAGGATCCGACTAAACGGTTTAGGCATATGCTTTCTCAACTCATTGGTAGTAAATGGATCATAATGGGTAGGTTGAATATTGTTATTGTTATTTTTTTTATCAATAGAAAAGACATCTATATTTGCAGAAGCCATGAGAGGAAAGGTATCTAAGACCCCATCATCTGTGACATTCTTGTTCACTACTTTTTGTAGGACTTGTATCTATTTAGTTTCTTGGTTCTTAGGAGGATCCTTCTCAAAATCCTTGTGAGATAATCTTGTCTTTTAGCTTGTTCAAAAGCTTCATCCAAGGATGTAGGAGAAAATGACCTGACCTTATACTAAGGCGTGGTTCAAAGGATCTAAGGAAGAGTTGGAAAATACTATCATTTGACATATCTTGTTCTGCTTTAGTAGATAAGTTTTTCCAATGCTTGATGAACATTTGAGCTGATTCATTCTCACGTTGTTTATAGTTTATGAAAGCATTAATGTTATTTTCAGGCAAGTCATGGTATTGAAACTCATTAACTAGAGTTGTTACTAGAGATTCTAACTCTACTATAGATTTGGGTGTAGTGTGTGATACTTGTACAAAGCATCTCTAGTAAAATTATTAGATAAGAGTTTAGTTATGTAGACAAAAAATCATGTACTTTGGGTAATTATCTAGTCCTGATTACATAATACTTTTCTTATGATTCCTAACAAAAAATGGTACTAATTAACCCATGTATTTGGCCACCTTTCTTTGCTTTCTATTTTTACTTTCAATATTACACCCATACTTGCTTAGTCTTCCTTTTCAGTCTTTAGCATTTTTCATCTTAGACATCAGCACCCAAAATAGGTCAGTAGTGTCAGGCACCCTCATCTAGTCTGGGAACCCTTGTCCTCATTTGTACTTTGCTCATACTTTTTGGGTTCTTTCTAGCCATTTGAGCATCTTATCTTTTTGGTAGTCCAATTTTTCAGGGTTAATCAAGAAATTCAAGTAAGGGAATCATATAAATATAAAGTTATGTGATCATAATAAGGGACCAAGCACTAAACATCTAATATCTCCACCTAAATTTGCATCCATCAAGACATCTAAGAGCTCTATTGCAACCATCTAGCTCCATCAAAAGGTACACAAGGGATGGTTTTCTACATCACACTTCATCTGAGGGAATTTCATTCTATTCCATCCACACATTTATTACATTCTACATCTATCTATTTTCTCGCTATCTACGTGTAACTGGCATAAGAGAGACCTATGGCATAATTCCCCACACAAACAAAAAACTACATTTGGTCTTAGATGTAGTGCATCTCTCAGTTGTAATTCCACCATTGTGGTAGCTAAGGACAGTCTGACACTTCATTCTACATTTTTCTTTTTAGGATTTGATGTCTATTTGACGTTTTTGCAGGTTCATTCTTCATTACAGGTTTATTATAACCTCGACAATAACTTTGCAAATTCATAATGACAAAAGGCTAGCATCAGCAAAAAACCTACGGCCCTGATAATTTAGGTTTCTAAGATTTTTCATATACCAAGGTTCCCAAAATCAGTACCCAAGCTCCTTTGGGCACCCCTGTTCCTCTGCAAGCACACCAATCCAACTTATTTGTCCAAATCTTCATTTTTTGATGTTCCAGTATGACTGTCATTGCTTCGTCTTTCTCTAGTTTCTAGTGTTGTACACCTTCGAAAACATTGTGAATAGATAAGAAATATTACACTCCTTTACACATTAGGGTTTCATTATTTATTTCTTAGTTTTTTTGGTATAGTTTTGTATTTCATTATTACATTTATTTACTAATACTATAACATCATATTAGGCTTGTGTATTTACATTTTATCTTAATCAAGTTACAGAATAGGAATTGACTTTAATCCATTCTTTGTAAATATTTCCAAAGGCCTTAATGTGTAAAGTAGGATCGTTGGACCCATCATATGAAATAGAAGGGGAAATGCCCCCAATATCCATACTAGAAATGTAAGGTTCTAATGGCTCTTGTTGGACTACCGTCAAGAATTTTATGTGGATGGGAGGTTGGGAAATAAGTGCCCCATTAGGACCACTAGGTAAGGGTGGGGGAATCATACCCATAGAGCCCATGTTAGGACGATTAACCATCTGGACCATATTGGTTTGTATTTGAAGGATTTGGGCTGTAGTGGCAGTTTGTTGCTGACTCATTTTGTCTATGATTTGAAGGATGAGATTACTTGGATCAAATTTAGAGGCATTCAAAGATGATCCTATCATGGAAGCCTTCCCATTATTCACCCTATCATCAAGTTTCTTGGAGAAAAATTCAAGAAGGTTCTTATGAATTACTGATTCAATTTCCCCTTTGTATTGATGAAACATATCAAGGAATTTTTGGATTTTAGGTGGGAGGTCAGAGATGTGTTCAATCTAAATCTCTTCTTCTTCCTCACGCAATACATTTTTGTTACGGGTATTATAATTTTTTCTATTATCTCATACCACATAACAATATGAATAGAAAGGAAATCCTGATATTGGATAGTTAATTTCTGAGGATGACTATTTTCTAGAGTTAGAGAGACGCAAGCCAAGATACTCCATGATGGAGTGTTGATCCAACCAAGAAGGAGCTCAGAAAAATGGGCTACCAATGTAATCAACCATGTAAAAATAATTTCATATTGGTCGAAGGCATCTGTGATAAATATTGGACATGATAGAAAAGATCAGCCCTGTAAATGACATAGTGGATGTTGGATTTTGTGATGAAGATTGGCCAAGACAGACAGGATCAACCCTGCATAGAAATGGCACATGGGCCAGTGGCATCTAGAAAGATTGATTTTTAGGGTTTTTGTAGTTTTAAAGACTGAAACAAGACAAAAATGAAAAGTGGGTGTTTTTAACAAGTTTTACTCGATTAGAAGTGACAAACTAGGATTCACGTTGGGTTCACCAAGGATGTATGGTGAAAAAAAATGCATATAGGAACCATGCACTGTAATCATCCATTCAACTAGGGTATTTGAGGCAATGAGCGAGGGACACACCAAGAACAACACACAAAAAAAAGGGGGTTATAAGGACTTCTATGATCACATACCCCAAGGGAAGTAACTCTTACACTAGGAAAAACTAAGGTTTTCAAGGCCTTAGGATGAATAAGAGGAAGGAACCATATGGAGGTATCGAAACTATGGGGTAATGATAAACAAAGTAAGCATGCAAATTCTACGCTAACCTAAGGAAAACATGTAACATGAAGTAAGGAACTGAAATGTGATACACTAACCTATCATGTCCATAAAATACTAAGCTAGCATAGAGAATGTATCAAATGTAAGGAACTACTCTATACAAAATGAAAAGTGAGTTAGAGAACTTACGTGTTGGGGGTGGTTGCTGATGCATCTATCTCCCAAAGGACCATATACCAAGAGAGAAAAAATTTTAGGTGGACAAGGGGAAACAATCCAATCCTAGCTCACTAGAGATGACCCAGAAGTACAAAAAAAAAAATTCAAGCAAGAAGAATCTCCAAACCAAGATTCAAAATGTAATAAATCAAGAAGCTAAGACAACAGGTGTAAGTTGGCACAGAAGAGAAAATATAATGGCGAGTTCCTTTTTGAAATTATGTGATCATCCTGATGTGAAAATGTGAGTTGGGGTTCTTATATCAACACCATCACCTATGGGCGAAGGTGTCGATAGGGTTTTAAATTTATAGAAAATGGAGAGTGAGAAAAGAGTCATGAAGAATGAAAATGATGCAAAACAAAATAAGAGAGGTCGCGAGGAGGAAAGATATCGGAATAATGTGAGGAAAATGAGAGGAATATGAGTAAAAGAAACACATAAATGGGACTAAAAGTTTTTCTATCTCCATGTATCATCCCTAACCCAATTGTTACATGAATATCCATACCCCAATCTCAGAATGAGTCCCTTTAGGCACTTGTTCCAGATATATATGCATTAGCGACCTCTAACTTGAAAAGATAATTATTAGTAACAAGTATGAAATTAGAAAACATAAAATTTTAGGTGTATACAATTCCATCCCAATTTATAGCTTGCAAAATTTCATTGCCTCTCCTCCCATGTGACTTTTCATCTTGCCACCACTTGTGAGCTCTTACATTCTCTAGGAATGGAACTAAGTCCTTTTATTATTTTGAAAAAGGAAATTTTACAATGCACCATAAGGCTACTTAAGTGAATAAAATAAAGGAGTGAAAAAGTACATTCCCAATGAAGACATAGGATTTTAGAGAGGGATTGACGAGGGAGAAGAAGAGAGAGAGGTGAAAATTCAGAGACAAGAATCCTTTGTTTACAGAGAACCTACTTCTATTGTATCTTTGAGGATATGCTTCATGAATTAAATTATTCTCCTCTAACCTCATGTGGAATTTGATGTATTGAGATTGCAAATTCCTCCTTCCATGATATGTTGACACAATCTATGGCATGAATAAGAGTTCAAAAACACTGGTGAGTGACTTGTACTTTGTGAACTTGAGATGATTTCCAGATCTGGGAAAACGATGATCCCGTTCTTCCTCCACTGGGGTGAATCAAACCATTCAGTCACTTGCAAAGGTGACCTTACAAAGTCTGAATATCCCACTAAGAATACCTTCCCTGCTGCATTTGCTCCATTTTAAATCAACATCCTTGTTTTCAAACCTTCTAGTTTCATACTTGTTACATCATTTTCACTCTTCATTAGGATATTCAATGTTTGAAGTTGAAATGATATCCAAACTTCATAATTTTAAATCCATGGTGACAGAGGATGGCGAGATAAACTAGAGACAATTGAGTGTGCAAAGTTTGACCATAATCCCAACAACTGCTATTTTTAGTTAGTCCAATTCTAGGATTTATATTTTTAGTAAGTGTCTCAATTTTTCACTTTTGAGTGTTCTTGATATGTGAAATGAAATAAAAACTCAAAGAATACACCATCACGACACTTAATATTTATAGACTATGAAGCATGGTAGGACTTACTATTTTTACAAGTGGGTCTTCTGAGTCTCACAATTAGATGAGTGTGGTCTCAAAATTTTCATGATTTTTCAAGGATGCTCTACTCCAATTTTTAGATGATTCTCTTGTATGAATTAGTGGTAAAATGATAATTTCATCAAAAAGGGAAGAATAATGAGATAAAAATAGGTACTTTATATATCCAAAAATCATCCATCTTGTCATGCAAGAAATCTCTCAGATGAAAGATGATTTTACAAGGAACATTCCCTCCAAATTTTATGCAATTTGGTTCAATGGATCACTAATAAAATGCACATTTATTCGAAGAGGGAAAATTACAAAGAAAAATAAGTCTTCAATATCCCTAAAAACTATCCACTTCATTATGAAATAAATGGCTCAATTGAAAGCTAATTTTACGAGGATCATTTTCTCTAAAATTTAGGCAATTTAGCTCGCCAAGGCACTAGGAAATTGCAAATACATTTCAATTGTTCTATGCAAAAGTGGAGTTCACGGCTAGAAAAAACAGTCATAAATAACATTTGTATGGTGGAATCACATTCCATGAATCATATGTGATCATGAAGGTGTTTTCAAACAGAATGCATCACTGAAGTTTTGCAGATATCGGGTCCACAAATTAAGAGATATGCACAAAAATCCAATTGCAAGCTTGATATTATAGAACAAATCAGTAGAATACATGTGCAACAATAGATTTTTGGGGTAAAAATCACAACACTTTCTAATTCAAAAATGTCTAAGTGTTTTAACATGAAGTCTTTTTATCTCACTTGGATACCTTAACTCCATCTTGACTCAAACAGGCTTAACCAGAGTTGGATGAGAGTTGATGTGACGTTTCCCCCTAAAAACTAGGGTACGAAGGGGAAATACAAGCATGTTTTACATATGATCATTCCAAGTGTCAGATGTGGTTTCATGTGGATGAGATGTAGGGGGTAGAAATCAACACTTGGGAGTTACACTGTGGTTCTCAATGTGTCTAGGGGCTAGCTGAGAAAGAGAAAGCACACCTTTTTGTCCCTCATGTCCCTTTGCAACTTGTGGAAAATGTGAGGGGGCAACATGGGTGAAAAATGTTCCATGGTTCTTCATCTCATGAAGGGGGGCAAGTAGTTAATAAAATATGCAAATTTGTGACTTCCTAGGTGAAAATTGATTATCTGCAAGTTGTTGGGAGAAACACCTCATGAGAGAGTTCACTTTTGTGTCCCCCATGTCCCTTTACATGCTGAGGAAAATCCAAGTGGACACAACATGTTCAAAAATCATCCAAGAGATCATGAGAACATGAGAGGGGGAGCATATTCTACTAGACTTGAGCTTACACCTCTGACACTTGTAACACTTGAAGTTGATGCATCATAAAATAGAACTAAATAAATAAATCTATTCATTCCTTGTGCCAAGTTTTATTTATTGATATATTTGTTATATATTGATTTACAAGAGGTTTTAGAGTTTAGTCATACAAAAATGAGTGGATGATATCACATTTTGGTATATACCACATTTGGTTGTAGTTGAGAAAGACTGGACATTTAACTCATATATAAATATATCAAATTAATATATCGAAATTTTTTATTTTAAAACCAAAAAGGGGGTGTGAAAAAAAGATTAAAAAAATGTAAGTACATGCCAACAAATCGCAACAAAGTACTTATATGAAACTTCAAAAAAATTACAACAAAGAATTAGGCAATAAGAGATAATGTAAGCAAAGGAGGTGGGGGTGTAGGATCATTTAGTTTATCACCCTAGCACCCATAGCAAAATCCATAAGGCTTTGCATCAAGTATAGAATACCGAACACCAGTCTCCTTTTCTTTATATCTTTATCCTTAGCACTATCTTCTCAAGAAAGATAAATTACGATTTCCATCTAAAGGGACTTCACATTCAAAGGTACCCTCAACCTTTCACATGACTGTTTAGAAATAGAAAATTCCAAAATAGATAGGAGAAAATAATAATGGAAAATTTTAAAACTATGAGAGGGCTTAACTCTTTGACAAAAAATGAAAGGAATGACTGAACTTTATTTCAAATTGGAGATGGAGAGGCAAGTTTCTCAAAATTAGGCCATCAAAATATTATATGCATTACAATGTAGGGACACTCTTTCTCCATTTCATTTATGGAATAAGGTGGGAGATGAAAGGAAATCATTGCAAGTAAAGATACATTTGTAAACATTCCAAATTTTGATGAGATCATTGTTGATTCCATCCATACAATTAGCAAGTAATGTCTCATCTGGCCATCTTCATCGAATCAAATCATTATAAAATCATGCAATGTTTCTCAATTATTCACAAGTGAAGAAAATTGAATGGAGAACATATGTGTAGGTCGACTTAAATTGATGTTACTAAGCACTTATTTTGCAAAAGTTACAGAATGTAAAGATAATAATAAGGAACAATATTTACAAATGTTTGAGAGATAAGGTGTGCTTTGTTCCAATGTAAGTAATTGCAAGAACCCAATGCAACACAATTCACAAGATTTCAAACAACATAGTTCACAAAACCTATGCCAAATCGTCAACTCTGTTATTTTCGTAGTTTTTTATCTCAATTTTAGTTGATGCAAGATTGTAAGTGAACCCAAATGCTCCTACTTAAAAGACACTTTCTTAGCTCTTGAAGATAATCTACATATAATCTCTTTGTACCTTCAATCTTGTTACCATCACCCAGTTATACATTTCTAAAACCATGTCATGATTATTTTTATGTTTCTTCCAATATCCCTCTTTGTATTCCTTATTATAATTGGATGGATGTACCTTCAGTTTTATAATTTTCTTAATTAAGCACTATATGTTGTAATGTATGCCAAAATTATCGAAATTGAGTTCAATCCACCTACGAAAAAAAGACTTGTAATTAATTGTAATTTCTATTGCACATTTAACATTGAAAATATTGCTAAATGAATGGGAGACATACTATTGTTCCAAGGTTCCCAATATTCTTATTGTTTTAGTAAACAAGGTTTAATTAGTAACTACTCAAATCATAATGCAAAAAAAAAAACTAATTTTTATAATAATCTATGTTAGAAATATCCTACTTGTTACATGTATGTATGATTTGCAAGCCACAAATTGATGACTTGGATGTCAAGATCATAAGAAGAAAACAATCCTAGTAAAATAAATCTCCCCTTTTTGACATACTACCAAAAGAAAACATTATAGTCGAGGTGGCCCTACAAGAAGCGAAATTTCTGCTCTAAACATTTATGATGAGTGGATCTTCCTCTTTATAGCCTTCTCGAATCCTATCCAAATTTCAAGCCAACATTCGTTGAATTAATAAGTTTATATTTCCAATTTTATTTGGGAGTGACATATCTTCTACAACGTTTGCAAAAGATATTACATTTCCATCTTTTTAATAATTAGGCATAGTTGTCCCGCATAAATGTAAATCTAGTTCTAAAAACTATAGGAGTCTAAAGGCACCGTTTCATCAAATATCAAGAACATTAAGACTCATTTCTCCATGTAAGTGTGATAAAAGCCACTAAAATCTTGTAGACTGATCAGGATATATTCGCACTCATTTCTCTATGTAAGTGTGATATAAAAGTTACTAAAACTTTGTAGATTGATCAGGGTTTGGTCGGCAATCATTTTTCTATGTAAGTGTGATAAAAGCCACTAAAACCTTGTAGGCTGATTAGGATTTGGTTCCCACTCATTTCTCTATGTAAGTGTGATATAAGCCACTAAAACTTTGTACGCTGATAAGAATTTGGTTCGCATTCATTTTTTTTATGTAAGTGTGATAAAAGCCACTAAAACTTTGTAGGCTGATCATGATTTGGTTTGAGAAAAAAATAAGAAATAACAATTACTGAAAACAATTTGAGAAATAAAACTAACGCAATAGAAGAGGGGATAATAAATATAGATAGGACAACTATATACCTGCCAATCGTTTGACACATTCACCATTTTTCCAAGTGCTTGGTAATTAATAACTTCATTCAGTTATTGGAGTATAAAAAAGGTTTGTAGTGTCATGAATTATACTAAATCTTTCCCTACTCAATAAGTTTTTCTTAGGAGCCTAGGCCTTAATCCCCTTGACAATAGATCGGAAAACTATATACCCCGCCAATCGTTCGATTACCTTCGCCATTTCTCCGTCCGTTTGTCCATCCGCTTGGTAATTAGTAACTTCATTCAGTAATACAGAGTATACAAAAGGTTTGTAGCGTCGTGGATTATTCTTATCCACAAGCTTCTCAGGAGCCCAAATTTGGGCTTCATGTGGAAAGCTTATAGAGTAGGGAATAGATATACGATTCCTCCACCCATTATAGACAACCCGGTGATCTGCGCTGTTGTACCTTCCATTGCTCCATGCCTACAATAAACAGTACATAAATAATTAGAACGTTAAAGAAAACCTTAAACTTTTAATAAAGAAGAGGCATTCAGCATAAGCATCACATGTATTTGCAAGACTAATCCACCAACCAATTATAAATCCGCCACGAAAAATGATAAACAACCCTTTAGAAAAAGAAACATATCTATCGGTTGTGATCCAGTGACAATTACTTTCACACCTTAAGAGAATCCCCGATGTTGACAACGAATGAATCTGGTGCAGGCTTAACGTTTAACCACTTTCCTTGTTTAGATCGAACCTGGAGACCTTCATTTTCGTCATTGTAAAGGATGCTCACGCATTCTATATCTGAGTGAGAATCCAGAGCCACTTCCCCTATACATTTTCCCTCAGATGGATAGCCGTTTATATGCAAACTGGCTTCGCATTTTTCGAAATCAGAAAGGTAGGATGTCCTCGCATCCAAACCAAGGCTTGCAATAATGGATTTAATGATTTTAGTTGCCAAATCCGACAGAAATAAACTGAATCTGCATATCGCTTCACTGTAAAAAAAGACAAATATTCCACATATAAATTCATTGGAGACACTTAGCATTGAAGAAAATAAAGTAGGAAATAAATAACATACCAGAAATCTGAGGAGTTTCCTTGTTCGGGCCCATATCTTTCGAGAAAACTCCTGAATTGACTCCGGATTGGGCATGTTGAGGAAGCATAAATGCTCCATTTTTGGCAATCGTACGTAACTTTCCAAGGGATTAGATGTTGTGGCTCTGTCTTTAATCTCCAATGGCATTGAAAGAAAATCTCGGGTAACAGACAGGACCTTTTGGAGAAGAATCGGTGGAATTCCATGATTCACTACGCGGAAGAAACCCCATTCTTTGCATGCTTCTCTCAGCTTCGCAAGCTCACCATGATATTGAAAATGATCTCCCTCATCAACTTCCAGTACTGGAAATTGTGAAATGTCAATGTGGGGGAGATCAATTTCAGCCATAGTTGCTTCCAAAGGAGATTTCAACCCTGGTTCAATGGGATGAAGAATTGCTCACAAATTACACAGGATTGGTAACAAACAGGCGAATATAAATAGATAAACCATTCGATCCGGTCTGCAAATTACAATAAACGAATCTGTTGAGGATTTCAATGCATTGGTCTATGCGAAGACGAGCACAACTAAATATTCGCGATATCTTGAAATGAGGAACCATGAAGTCATCCCATGTGACTATTTTGGAAATGGCAACTTAAAATTGTATAAAATCATCCTAGCGATCGAAAGCGAGGCTGGAAGCCGTCCAAGGGGTTCAAACGTGTCAGCCAGCGTGTACAATTCAAAAATTGCATTTAAAAAAAAAAAAACAGTTTGAAATCATATTTTGGAGCTATAAATTATTATTTACTAGCGTGTATTGGATATACCAAAAATAGGCATGGTAAGGGATGTAGATTGTGATCTTTCTATATTTGTTTTTAATAGTCCATTCCCTATTATAAATATGTGGAAGGTATTTTTCCAACCAGAACTATGAGGGCTTTTGACACTCAATACCGTTGTGCATGGATCTGTCATCACCAATCCGGTATTATGATAATTCTTCACCGGGAACTCCTCGTATTATGATTATTTATTAATGCACAGTTTTTAATTTGATGGATGTAATCTGGAAACACAACAAACATAACATACGAATACCATAAACTATGATAAGAAGAAATGATGACAAATCTGAAATATAAGTGTAAATTATAATATCAACATAAAATTGTTACAATCTCACCCATGAGGTACTTCAAGAGTTACTCACTTCACTTGCCTTCCAACAATAACTATGGGAGAAACTTCACAATCACACCTCTTGATGGTTTCTTTAACACACTCATACAATATTTTTCACTACTTCCTTCTATGCTAAATGAGGGGGGTGGCCTCTCTATTTGTAGAACTTCCAAACTTATCCACCTTATCTCTAAGATAAGATAAGAAATCTACTCCGACAAATCATATTCCATACCTTAACTCTTATCTTTACATGTAAGCTTACCTTATCATTTCACATGGGTTCCACATTTTTAGACTTTTTACAAATAAAATAAACAATATTTATGACCTCACTCCTTGTCCTTATTACCAATATAATATTTCTAATTCCTAATCATGTAGACCCTACTTCTCTACTTACCCTAACTTTGACATTTTAACATTATTGAACCACTTACGACAAATATTTACTTTTTACCACAACATTCCTATTGTACTTTTGACTATTACTGTACTATACATTATTGACAGAGTCGTACCGACAGCGCCGTTATCTTCTATCAAACACTACTACTAATTATACTTAGCAACATCATATTCCTAATACATACATTAATGAAATAGAAATTACGGAGGAAAATTTTAATGTCGACATCTTCTCCCTTCCTAACTTCTACTTCATTCTTGGAGTAGACTATTCTAGTGCTTGGAAAATCTTTAACTTGTCGTGGTCGACCCATTTCATAATGGGAGTGCCATCTAATTCCTCTAGTCAGTATGTACCATTTTCATGCACAGCTGCTATTTTGTAGGGCCCCATCCATTTGGGAAGAAATTTTCTCTGCCTTCTTTTTTTGTATCTGGAATCATATACTAGAACTAAGTTATTCACATGAAATGGAGACCAACGGATCTTTTAATCAAAGTATTCATTCTACTTCATTTTCTTCTTATAGCTTGTATCTTTTATTATTTCTCTCATTTCCTCTAGCAAATGAAGATGTACCAACCTTTATTTTACTAAATCACTTTCATCCATCCTTTCATCTTTTATAACTCTTACAGTGGGAATATCAAACTCAATAAGAAGAACATGGTCAATTTTGTAAGCCAACTGAAATAAGGGGTATCATGTTGCTGACTTTGATGTCGCCCCTATATGCCCAAAATGCTGCATAAATCCTTTTATCCCACTTATGTATCTACAAGGCTGCATCTTTTGCTAGAATTTGACACAACACAAAATTTGTTCGCTCCACCTATCCATTTGTGCTTGGCTTATATGTTGTTGCCTTCCTGTGCTTAATAGAAAATTTATTGACTAGAGCTTCTACCACCTCATTAATGAAGTGGCTTCCTTGATCTATTACAATTTCTAATGGACAACCAAATCTGGTGATAATTCGTTCATATATGAACCCTTGCCACTTCATCCATAGAAGCTATTTTCAATGGCCTAGCTTCAACCCACTTGGTTAAATAATTTGTGGTAACTAAAATATACTTATTTTGGCATGGGATAGTTGGAAGTGGACCTATAATATCTATTCCCCACTTTTCAAAGGGACCAAGTGGAAGAATATGGCATAATAGAGCTGATGAAGTCTTATGGTTACCATGTATTTGACAAATATCACATGTCTTACAATAATTATAACAATCTCTAAAAAGAGTGGGCCAGTGATAACCTACATCTAAGATCCTTCTTGTTGTAAGTTGTCCAGAGAAGTGTCTTCCACATGTACCATTGTGGAATTCTTCTATCAGCTCCTTCCCTTGATCACGTCCAACTTCCCTCTTATACTGTCCATCAGGTCCTATTCAGAATAATACTCCATATAGAATAGAATATAGACGACTAGCTTGAGTAATCTTCCTCTTAGTTTTTGCATTGGCACCATCAGGAAAGTTGAATTCATTCAGATAATTCCAAATATCTATGTATTCACTAGGGATTTTGTCAAGGGATAACAATGTTGCATCTGGGAAATCATCATCATCATAAGATGAACCTAAACCATCATAGGCTCGAGAGAGTGCATCTGCATTGACATGTTTCTTTCCTGGCCTATCTATAATATCAAATTCAAATTCTTGTAGCAAAATTATCCATCTTGCTATCCTCCCTGATGAGTTAGGCTTATTTACAATATATTTTAGAGCCTGATGATCTGTTACAACTATAAATCTCTGCCCTAGCAAGTAATTTTTAAAATTATTTACAGAAAAAATGATAGCTAGAGCCTCTTTTTCTGTTACAGTATAATTTACCTCAGCACTGCTCATTTGTCTGCTCCCAAAGTAAACTAAATGATCATTCACATTTTCATCCTTTTGGCTCAGAGTACTTCCTAGTGTTGCATCTGAGGCATTTGTACCAATACCATCTCTGGATACAACATGCCCTAACAAAACGCATTTAGAACATCCAAAGACACACTTTGTAGGGTTTAGTGAGGCTTTTGCTTCATCTAACCTTATAAATGTTGTCTCCATCTAGTGCAGGTGCTCCATTTTTCTCCCATAGATGTAAAAATAATTCAGAGATACTCTGATGAAGTTCCTAATGTAGGTTTCAAACACCCTATTCATCAAACACTGAAACGTTGTCGGAACATTACACAACCCAAAAGGCATAACTCTATAGGCAAACATTCCCCAAGGAGTGGTGAACGTGGTCTTCATATGATCTTTCTCTGCTATATGAACTTGGTTGTATCCGTTATATCCATCAGTAAAACTATAGCACTCCTGACCAGCTACTTCGTCTGAGAATGGAAGAGGGTAATGATCCTACTTTGTTGCCTTGTTGAGCTTCCTATAATCAACACAAATGTGTAGCTTCCCATTCTTTTTTATTGAGATCACAATGGGAGAAACCTATTCTGAAATCTCCACAGCAAATATGAATCCTGCATCAATCAACTTATCTATTTCTTCTTTTACAGTCTTGGAAAAATTAGGATTCATTCTATATGGCATTTGATTTATGGGCTTAGCACCATCTACCAACTCAATAGAATTTTCTACCCAACTTACTTGATGGAGTTCCTTGTAATCAAAAGTGAATAAGTGTATGTACCTTCGAAAGAGCTGGAGGTAGGATTCCTTCTCACTCTCCATCACAGCATCACCAATCTTTATTTGTTGGAGACGGTCAGCAATTTTTTCTTCAGATAACTTTATGGGTTCATGATTCAGTGTGACTGAAAGGATATCCATTACCGAAACATCAACCTCACTTTCTTCATCTTCTATGTCCACTTCACTAGTACTAGAGTAATCAGAGGATGTCCAATCATCAGTTTCATCACTTGAATCCACAGGTTCTACCTTTATGATGTCGAGGGATCACATTTATCTTCACCCTCTCTTTTCCACGTCCAAGTGTCATGAACCCTTCATTTTAGTAGTTTCTCGCATGAACTCTCTTTAGCCATGGCCTTCCCAATAACATTAGATACGCAACAATACCATTTTTCATCACCTAAAAGTCTACCACACATATAACACCCATAACAGATATTGCCACATTTGAAACAACACCTTCTGATTTAGTTTTTCCCTTATTTAATGACCTTAACATAAGTGTTGAGGGGCGATCAATTTTTAAACCCAACATATTCATTACAGACTCGGTCATTACATTAACTACAACACCTCCATCAACCAAGACATCACGAATTGAAATACCATTACATAATACCTCAGCTTGTGGAACGTAGGGATCCGCCTCTACCTCCAAAACAAGGACCTCAGCCTCCTTCCTTTGTCGAGTATTGAGTCCACTTCGCAACTCCCGCCTCTTCTCACAAGACATACCCAGGAGTTGACCATATGTAATATTTGCAGGCCTTTTGGATATATCTTCTAAGATGGAGTATGGTCCTTGTCCCTGTGAAATCAGAAAATCCTGCACACCCAACTTTCTTCTCCTATATTTCTTATTAGTTTCTCCTTTCATCTTCTTAGGATCATTTCCATCTTGGTTATCTTTTTCTTTCTTTCTTTTTGTTACAAACACATCTGCTTCATTATTTATGCTCCTATCTACTACATCAAAAGAATTCACATGTATTTTTCCTTTATCATTATCTCTTGTACTAAATGTAGAAGCTCTATCTAGACAATTATACTTATAATGACCCTTTTTTATGACAACCATAATATACAACTTTAGAAATATTTCTTTTTGGACCTCTATCTCCTCCCTGAGAACTAAATTCTTTTCCTCGAAGAAGATTAATAGTTAATTGGCCCATCTTTTTGAGCAGATCTTCATACTCAGTAGATTTACTAGAAGAAAGATTTTTGCTCACCGAGAGTGGTTGTGGATTTAGGACCAAAGGTGTTGGTGTAGGCTCTACTTTAGCAACAATTTCTTTGGGCTCTTCTTCCATGCTTTCTTCTTGCCTTTTTACAATCTCCTTTGCTTGTTTGAGGGTCGCTGGGCGGTCATACTTCACTCATTTTCTGATCTCTGGCTTCATCCCAAGAATGAATTGCTTACAGAGGAGATTATCCACGCCATTCATCAACCCATCTGCTAATCCTTCCTTCCAGATCTAGACATCGAGCTTCCTCCTTAGCTCTAGAATACGAGCATGATAATCCCTTATCTTCTCCTTCTCTCCTTGGGATAGCTTTGTGATATCGATCATGAGATCTGCATATTTCTGTTGTTCACCAAATTCTTTAAGAAAACTTTCAGTTGATAAATCACATGAGTTTTTCACATTATCACCTAGTATTTCAAACCACCTAAGGGCTGAACCATCTAAAAAGGTAGGAAAAAATTCAATCCATTGTTCCCTTCTTATAAGGCCATTACAATCACAAGATCGTTTAAACTTTTGAATGAAAGAGGAAGCATCTTCATTAGATTGGGCTGAAAAAATAAGAATCTTTTCCATTTTCAAAAGTAACCACAGTGAAATACCAATCCACAAGTACAATCAACAAGACTTATGTGCACAAATAATTGAAATCACTATAATAGAAAGTAATTTTACACCTTTCTACAGTAAAATAGAAATGACCACGGTAAACTACGGTAAAACTTGACTTGCTGCGGTAAAAAATGACTTTACTGTGGTAAACACTATTCATAGTAAAAATTGAAGTTATTACAATAAATACTATTCACGGTAAAAAGTGACTTTACCATGGTAACTATTATGCACAATAAAAACAAGGTTACCCTCCAAATAATTTCTGACTAAGTGGGAATATCTCTCTAGAAAATCTACCAACGATGAATGGTCCTGGCAACGGAACCAAAATGTCATCACCAATCTGGTACTATAATAATTCTTCACCGGGAACTCCTCGTGCTATGATTATTTACTATGTACAGCTTTTAGTTTGGTGGATGTAATCTGAAAATACAACAACAAACATAACACACAAATACCATAGACTATAATAAGAAGAAATGATGATAAATCTGAAATATAAGTATAAATTATAATATCAACATGAAATTGTTACAATCTCACCCATGAGGTACTTCAAGTGTTACTCACTTCACTTGCCTTCCAACAATAACTATGGGAGAAACTTCACAATCACACCTCTTGATGGCTTCTTAACACACTTACTCATACAATATTTCTTACTACTTCCTTCTATGCTAGAAATGACGGGGGTGGCCTCTCTATTTATAGAACTTCCAAGTTTATCCACCTTATCTCTAAGATAGGATAAGAAATCTACTCCGACGAATCATATTTCATACCTTAACTCTTATCTTTACATGTAAGCTTACCTTATCATTTCACATGGGTTCCACATTTTTAGACTTTTTACAAATAAAATACACAAAATAGTTATGACCTCACTCCTTGTCCTTATTACCAATATAATATTTCTAATTCTTAATCATGTAGACCCTACTTCTCTACTTACCCTAACTTTGATATTTTAACATTACCGAACCACTTACGACAAATATTTACTTTTTACCACAACATTCCTATTGTACTTTTGACTATTACCGTACTATACATTATTGGCGGTGTCATACCGGTAGCACCGTTATCTTCTATCAGAAACTACTACTAATTATACTTAACAACATCCTATTCCTAATACATACATTAATGAAATAGAAATTACAGAGGAAAATTTTAGTGTCGACAAATCCAGGTCATCCGTTTTGTTTTTCATATCTCAATCGTCTATGTGTTTGTACATTTCAGTTAATGTTGGTGTATCCATCTTCCTATGCAGTGCGACCTTGTTTTCGAAGGTCAAATTTCTTCTATGTAACTAAAAGCTAAGCTCCGCACAAAATGCACCACATACATCACAACGACCCATAAAAACAAACCATACACATGCATGTGCATGCATTGGTGGGGCTCGTGCATCAACGGTCACAGCAATGTTTTCCCTTTTTAAAAGTTCAATGCAATTAGAATGCAACATGTGGCAGGTGGTAGACGGGCTGGTGGGGAACGTGTGTTTGAAACCCACAAGTCATTGGTTCGACTCTAGTCGAGTCTCTCTGCGCGCTGTTGAAAAATAAAATATATTTTTTTGGGGGGATGAAAAATGCAATGTGTTTTTTACCCCAAAAGAAACTAAGTCCAAAATGTTGCGCCACGTGGCTCTAGATGATGTCATGGGTATGATTATGGTTTGCATGGTCACTATGATGTATGTGGTGCATTTTGTGGGGAGTATAGCCCTCGCCTCTACGCAATTTCCAGTAATTGTCTCAACTCATGACAGTGGGCCCGTAATTTAATCGTAAGGTCCCTTAGTTGTCCTCATCAATCATTTTTAGAGCCACTCAAGCTCCTACAAAATCCCCAATAACAATGACCATCAATAGACTAATTTGCTTGCACCTTTGCTGCTACAAAGTTGTGGATTAAATTTTAGTACTTGTTGTTGCTTTCAATCACGTCGGATATAACTGCTTCATTTAAATCATCATTATTGTATATTATTTTCTTTACTGCCAATGAGATTATGAGTGTGAAAATTGAACTCTCTGTGCATTTCTACCCACCACTAACTTCTCCATTTATTGATTGGTAGTGAAAATTTTCCCAGGAGCGCAACTAATTTCCCGTAGCCAAGCTGCAACATTATAATGATACACAACTCATCTCTCCATCGAATCGAACCAAGATAAAACTACACAAGGAAAGAATAGCCCAAATGCAAAATGAAACCCTACAGACTTACATTTTGTTGAGACTTCAAGAGATTGATAATTAGTAATGTCAAAGTTAAGAGGTTGAGAGAATAGAGAAACTATCCTGATGTATAATTACACTCCCTATTACGACCTTTCCTTACTGCCTTTCTTTGAACATTTGAGTATGATTAGTGATAACTATCTTCAATTTATATTTGATTCTTCTCTCTCATGGATGATTTCATGAACTTTAATATTTCCCATTAGATTATAATTCTCCCCGTTGACCTTAAATAGTGAGCTTATGTAATTATCTTTGGCCTATCTCAGTTTTTTAACTTTCTTCTCCCATTTTAAGGCATCCACTATTGAAAAATTTAGTTTAATTCACACTTACCAAAGAGGACCTCTATTTAATTTTATATTTATAAAATTAAAAATATTATTATCCAAAAGCATACTCTGAATCATAGAAAGGGGAGGGTGAGCACTAGCGTCTGACACCGTACATTCATGTCTTATTGTCTCAAGATCAAATGACCCATGAATTTCAAATAATAGAATACAACGACAAAGGAATTACAATCTTCCAGAGAATGGGAATCGGGTTCGCAATTTCTTTGATTTTAATGCAGGTCCCTAATTTTGTAGAAATAAAGAGACAAAACCAGGGTAAATTTTAAGACCCCCCAAACAAAACTTGTAGATATTACTACGTGAATATGTGAAAAGGAATTTCGAAATGATGGTGAATATGAAGGAAATGAGTTTCGAACAGTTTGGCGAATCATTTCATAATGATGTTGGCCAGTAGCAATTTTTGGCTGATAGTATATGTTATCAACCAACAACATATGTCATTTTTCAAAAATCATATTTTTTAAAAATAGTAGATAAAATGACAGTCTCGACGAGAAATTTGTCCTCACAAAATATGGCACAAACATAAAAATTCAAATAAAATGATTTTTGTAAAAAAAATGCATATTAGGGCAGTTTTGTATGGGAATTATTTTTTGAAAATTTTTAATGTTAGTAGTTAAAATGATAATCTCAATGATAAATTTGTCCTCAAAAAATATGGTGTAAACAAAAATAAATTCCCACAGTTTGTCATGCCATCAACCGGTAGCATTTTTCATGCTCTTGGTCGGTAGCATTTTTTCTGCTACCAGCCGATAGCATAAAATATGCTACCAACCGGTAATAATATTTCTGCTACCCGGCGGGTGGCATTTTTCATGCTACTGTACAATAGCATTTTTTTCATGCTACCGACATGTTACCTACTAGTAGCATAAAATATGTTGTTGTTCGATAGCTTTTTTTGGCCACATGCGGATAGCATATTTTATGTTGTCAACCGGTAACATTGTTTCTACTACCAGCCAATAGCATATTATATGCTACCGGCCAATAGTATATTTTTTCCTACTGGCCAATAGCATATTTTATGCTATTGGTCATTAGCATTTTTCCTGCTACCAGCTAGTACAATGTTGTATGTAGCATATTATATGCTACCAATCGATAGAATTTTTTCATGCTATCAGCTAGTAGCATAAATGCATGTTACTGACAGGTACCAAAGTATACACAATGTCAATACAAAAAATACTAATTGTTAAAATACGTTTAATGTTGGAGGGTTACGATATGCATTTAATCTCAATTGTCAATGCCCACATGACCATGGGCACAAGTATAGGAATTGTGAAGAAAAATTGATGTGTACTTGATATTTGAAATTGTAAATTTGTAATATATATATATATATATATAAAGGCAGATTTTACAATTTTCAATTTCGGGCTAGTGGAAATTTGAATTAAAAGTCGACTATATGGTGTAGGGTAAGTGCACAAAGATGGGGGACCAAAAAGCAAACACAAATCCATTTTTGGCCATTTTAACCATAACACGCTCGCGTTATGGCTCGTTCACGTTATAACGCGATAGGGAAAATTTGGGGTCGCGTTATAGTGTGCTCAAGTTCCTATGTGTTATGTGGTATATGTGCTTATGGGAGGTATATATTTACTAAAATACATGGTTTGATCTTATACTTTTTCTTTTATTAATATTTATACCTTAAATTTATTTTAGTAAATATAAGAAGTTAGGATCACTCTACACCTTATGGAACTAGTCTCACAACTCCATCTGTCACAGTTTAATAGATGGTTTTTCATATTCTAACATGGTCAGTACATAGGTTTTTTTCAGGATTTCAGCATTCAACCTAAAGCTTTTAGGGTTTAAATTATACAATCGATGTTTAATTTGGGAAAGAATATAGTCATTGTTTAGGTTTTGGGGCCTTTTGGATTGGTTATTGACATTTTTAGGAGTGTTAAATGTGTCAAAAATAGAATCTACAAACCTCGTAACTCCCAAAGGTAGCGACAAGTGATCGAATATATGGACTCATGCAATTCCTTATAACACATAATAAATCAAAACACATGTAAGTTTTTATCGATTCAAATAATCAAGGGAATGTTCATCATGAGGTCTTTGAAGGATCTGAAACATCATGAGGACAATGGGTTTAATTAGAAAATCCATGAGATCTTCCTCAACGCTTCCTTCATTCTCTCAGTGTTATTCCTATCCAAAGAATTTCCTCTAGTGCTCTATTTTGGTCCAACTTTGCCCTGACTAGTTCAATTGAGTTTGTTTTCTCAACTAAGAAGCTTCAAATCTAGGCACCTTTGAATATATTCCTCTCTTCTAATATATTATTATCATTCCATCATTTTCTCAAATAACTGAACCACCTATTTCACTCATCTAGCTGCTCAACATTTATCCAAAGACTCCTCTCACTTGCCTTTATCAAAATTTCCCTTACATTGCACAAGATCAAGGTTTGCTGGTCACTTCTTGGTTTGTCTACTCTACAAACTCTTTATGCAAGATAAAATCATCCCTAAACACCCTTCTCAATCTCAAGGAGGTATGACAAGTTTTTTTAACATAGCCTTCCACTAGCTGCTTCATTCACTATCCACTCTCTAAGACTGGCCTTCCCACTTTTTAGCCCTACCTAGGTGTTATATTGATTGTATCTTCAGTGTTAAACATATACTAAACAAGTGGAGGGAATTGTAGAGTACACATTGAGGGTTTCTAGTTGCATTAAGAGTTTTATGTTTGAACTCCAAAGATAAATACCACTTCCTTCATTAAATTGAGATAACAATTAGGTCTAGGTTTGTATTTGTTGTTTCTCCCATAGACTATCACTCACACCTCAACATGCACCCAATGAACCTTCCAATTTTTCTTTGAATCTCCTAATAGACCTATTTATCATCATGTCTACCAATTTTCAAGCTTCAACTCATCGATTAGAGCCTTCAAACCATGAGACATAGGCTTAACCAGTTAGGGGTTACTAACCAACTCGGGAAGGTGAATTTCCTTTACCTTTTGACTTTTACAAACTTTCAAAACTCCAAATAAATTCTTTAGGATTATTAACTCATTCCCTTCATGATTATTTTACTAGTGAGAGTGTAATGAACCTTTCAAAGGATTAATATAATGGGTCTTTTCTTATCTTCCTGTAGGTGTATAGTAGGGCAAGGTTACTACATTTCCAAGGGTTTATTCAAACTAATCATAGTTCCAGATAACATTCCAAATTTTATGAATTTTATGAGGTACTACCGAGGCATTTAGGACCATCATGTGTGAAGGATCAAGGAATCATCTATCTCCATGATAGGCATATGAGAAAAGAAGTGTATGATTATCCTGAAGTTGATTCGATCTGAGGAGAATTCTAGAGCCAAGAGGGGTAAGAGAATGATCTTCATAGAGAGCACCATGTATGTAAGAAAGAGAAATCATATGGTTTTCAATTTATGTCACTCACTTGGTAGTGTTATTAAACACTCATTTGAACGTTATAGAGTGATCACACTTCAAAGGAGGAAAGGCATTATAACCACATAATTTCAGTTGAACATGTGGCCACATGGAAATAATCTCATTCAGTGAAAAATATTTCCTTCTACATGGTGAATAGTTATTTCAGTAAGTGATAGATAATCAAAAAATGGATTGAGAATCGTGGAGTTGATTTTTCATCATTAGGGTTAATTGTGGAGGCATAAACCCTAATACCTAAACCCTAAACCATAAGCCCTAAACTATAAACCCTAAACCCTAAGCCATAAGCCCTAAACCCTAATCCCTATTTTTACCACCCTCAACCCTAAGCCCTAAACCCTAAACAATAAACCTTAAACCTTGAACTTTAAACCCTAAACCATGAGCCCTATACCCTAAACCCTAAACATTAAACCATAAACCCTAAGATTTAAACCTTAAACCCTAAAACCTAAACACTAAACTCTAAACCCTAAGCCCTAAACTATAAACCCTTAACCTTAAACCTTAAACCCTGAGCCATAAGCCATAAGAATTAAGCCATAAACCCTAAATGTTAAACCCTAAACTCTAAAACCTAAGAGCTAAACCCTAAAACATAAACCATAAGCCCTAAACCATAAACCATAAGCCCTAAATCCTAAACCTAAAACCCTCAACCCTAAAGCCTAAATCCTAAAGCATAAACCATATTTTTACTACCCAAAACCCTAAGCCCTAAACCCTAAGAACTAAACCATAAACCCTACACCCTAGACCATGAGCCCAAAACCCTGAACCATAAGTCCTAAATCCTAAACCCAAAACCCAAAACCCTCAACCCTAAACCCTAAACCCTAAACCCTTAACCCTAAGCCTTAAGCCCTAAACCCTAAAACATAAATCCTAAACCCTAAACACCAAAATGTAAACCCTAAATCCTAAACCCTATTTTTACCAACTTGAACCCTAAACCCTAAATCCTAACCTCTAAACCCTAAACCCTTAACTCTAAACTGTGAGGCTTAAACCCTGAACCCTAAAAAAAACCCTAAACCATGAGCTCTAAACAATAAACCCTAAACCCTAATCCATAAACCCTAAACATTAAACCATGAGCCTTAAATTCTAAATCAATCTCTTAGTAAATCTTTCTTGTTTAGTTTTGAATGGGAGTCAGCTGGCCTATGGCTTAGTGACCTTCCATTCATTGATAATTCCTTCTATGATAAACCCATAGATGCTTTCAAAATCTCCTTTAAAAATATAGGGGTAGTCATCAATCCTAGTGAAGGGTGTGATGTGATTTCCAAACATCTTGAAATGCATACATATTTAGAGGTCATAACATGAATTTACAAATATATCTATCATTATAAATGGAATCCAAGTAAAGGTGTCTCCATGTATCCAAGGATCAAGGACTACTGGGGTCTATGGCAAGATTGGACATTCAGGAATCATCAAGTGTCTGAATAAAAAAATCATTGCATCTAGAAAAACATTTTCAAACATTGGAATATTGCATCTTGGAAAATAAAATTGAACATCAGAAATCCTCTCAAATTTCCATCTTACACAAGCACTGGACATGTTAAGCTTTATTTCTCAAATAAAACCTTCATTCCTGATAGATTGCAACTGAAAGAAATATTCAGAAGTGATTACCTAAAATTAACTAACTAGAGGTAGTAAGGGATAGTTAATCTAATCTAGGAGGACATATAAATGTAGTAAATAAATGCACTAAGACAGTATGTAAATGAGATAAGTAAATAAAAATAATGAAATTAGAAACCCTTACGTACAATGAGAAAGAGGAAAGAACTCAGATGATTCAAAGAAGTGGCGGGATTGTGTCACAGAGGAGACTAGAGAAATATATAGCAGGAACTATTATGCATGAGTGTCGAAAAGGATGGAGATGGAGGATCTAGTTGGACTTGAGCACCTAGAGGAGGACTGGGGTGCCTGCGGGTGCTCTGGCCTACATATTGGGTTCCATGTTCTACGTAAAACTTCTGAATCTGATCTTCACAAGGCTGAAAGGTAATCTAAATTATTCATTTTATGTCGCATCAATTTCACTGTCCCGTGCTAGATGTCGCCAATATCTCAATATGGAAGAAATACCCGCAAGACCCCAAAGAAAGCATCAAACCCTAAAAAATAAAAAATGCATATTAAGGGGTCAAACTATCCTCATTTGCCACAATGGTGGACTTACTAATTGAGGACTGCACTACATGTTAGAATTGATGTAGTTCTATGTGAAAGTTTGTCTGAACATGCCCTAGGTTTCTCTTGTGTCAGTAACACTTTGTGAAGTAGCGAGCAATAACTAAGTGTAGAAAATTTAATAGAATGTGTGCATGGAATAGAATAGAAACCCTCCCCCTATGAAGTGTGATGCAGATGTCCTAGCCTTGTCCCTTGATGATGGAGCTATGTGGATGCAAATGACCTACAATGCAATAGATGGATGCAACTCTAGATGAAGCGATAGTAGTAAGTGATGTTAGGTCCCTCCTTATGGTCTCATAAATTTATATTTATAGTGTTCTTTTGGTTTAATTTCGTAAACCCTGAAAAGGCCAACCAAAGGAAAGATAAAGATGTAAAATCACTAGAAAGAGCCCAAAAAGTGGTGGGAAAACTCTAGAAGGATCAAGGTGCCCCTGGTTGGACCAGAGCTCCCACAGACATCCCAGTACTAATCTAGGCACCCCAGTAAAGGCCAAAATGACGCGGGATGACATAATATGACTAGGCATATGGGAACAAGAGGTTTGTAATGACGAAATAAAATAAAATAAAGTGACCAAAAGACGAGGTTTAATTAGTATTTTTTTCCCTCAAGAACCTTCTAAATAGTAGTATGAGACCAGGATAAATAAATGTCTAAAGTGCATGATTTTGTGACTATATTTTTTCCCTGCTTTATGTTGGTGATCGGAAAGCTCGGTAATATAAAGTAGATAGAGATGTTTACCTGATAGGTCAATGTAGAGTGATGAAGAAGTCACACTGAAGGACTATACAAAGCATGGAGTGACAAAACTATGGAGGAGCATGGAAAATAAAGACAAAAAATGTGCAAAGAAAAAGTGATGAGAGTGAACCTATGGTGGAATGCATGTGTAGTTGTTGTGGTGATATACCTGCATCGTTAGGAAATCATTTTTTGTCGTGAAGTGTTGTTTTTGATGTTGATGTTGTTTTGACCCCAATTTGACTATTTGTTTCTCATACGGCCAAACCTGCAAGGAAAAAATGATCAAGTAGTCAAATATGTATGTATGTAAGTGTAAAAATGCTATGTAAAAGATGCATATATGTGTAAAATATGCAAATGTAAATGGAAATAGAAATGTAAATGGAACATACATGCACTTGATACATGTCAAGAGAGAACGTGTAGAAGGATATCTTGTATTACAATCTTGTGGAGAGATATCACGCCATATTCCAAAGAAGTGTGAGGAGGAAATGCTCTATGTCCTCCAAGATCCAATTACTTCCTTGAATGTGTGTAGAGATCTCTGTACATCATGGTTTTTTGGGTGATCTGACTCCACTAGATGAAGTAGTGTAGAAAGGCACACCCACTGTAACCTCCAAGATTGCAACTACTTCCCATAATGTTAAGGACACCATGTCCTATAGAACCTATTGTGTGTGAGGTTTAGAGACTGGTCTAAACCCACTCGTTGTATGTAACCCATAATGCCAAGGGAAAAAAGTGTCCTGAACTGAACCAGTGTAAATATGTTGTGTTAGTATGTAAAACCCCTAAATGATTCCCCCCTCTTTGGGGCACATGTAATGTGGTTGATAGGAGAATGTGGCCCAAAAAAAGGACCAACAACCTGTACATTGTAACCATAGAAAGTGAATGGTAGAACCCAAGGCACGCACAAACAAGAAGGTTAGCCAAAAACAAGTGTAAACACACATGCATGTAGAAAACAATGTATAAGTTACGCAAACAGTGTGTAAGCTACTAAGAAAATTAATGTAAACATACAAGAAGATAAGTAAGCCACACAACATAGGATGCAAACATGGGACATCACTCACGATGTCATAAGACATGCAAGGCCGTCATGTTTAAAAGAAAGAAACAAGTGTGCACACCAAACATAGGGTAAGGCCTACAAACAATATAAAACAATGAAAGACAATGTAATCAAACAAGTATGGAAACAAATATCCTACACAACAAATGTTGCACATGAAGCACTCATTAGCATGTTAGAAAGATAACTAGTATGTCAAAAAAATGTATAAGCAGGTAATGTAAAGTTCTAAGTACACAATGAAATAATAGCACCTAGAAGAGATGAATGTGAATTCCCCCAATGACCAGTATCGGAAGGGTAGAAGGCGAGCATTCATACTGCATGTAAGATACTTATATCTGTGATCACAACTAGAAGAAGGCGTGAATGCACATGTGTGGATGATATAGATAAATGACATAGAAGTAATCAAAGTAGCCTGTGTAATAAATTGATCATGAACAACTAAAGTATGTAAGAGTATAAGTAACCATATTATGTAGTATGTTTTAGATGGGTGGAATGGAATGGAGTGATAGGATTTGCATGCCCCTAAGTGGATGGAAATGTATACAGTGAGGTTCATTTTGTTTTCCCCCTCAACAATCAATAATGAACCATAAACGAGAGTGCGTCATTAGGAAATGGTTAAGTAGTATATGTTGCATCTAATGCATTGTGATGAATGTGTAGGTGTATTAAGGAGATATGACCTAGAGACGATGTGTGTGTGAAACCTATAGCTGAAGTGCATATCATGAAAAAATGAAAGGATAAGTGATTATTTAGCCTAAGCGTATATCACTATAAGATTAATGGATGAGTGATGATTTAGCACTAAGTGTATATCACTAAAAAATGTGAGGAGGGTGTGGTGATATAACCTAAGGAGTAGACCACTAGAAAATGATAGAATAAGTGATGACTTAGCTTAAAGCATGTGTCACTAATAGATGAATGAAAGGGACTGGTGATGTAACCTAAGGTGTATACCACTATAAAATGATAGAATAGGTGACGATTTATCCTAAAGCGTGTGTCACTAGGCTAGGATTATCACATGATGAAATATCAAATAATAAATGTGTAAGGTCCATTTTATTTCTAAACCCTTGGTAGTCGAGTATGGACCGAGGAACTAAAGTGTGTCATCAGGTAGTGGGTGCAGCATGTAGAAGACAATGAAGTGTAAAAATTTGACCATGTGATGAGTAGGATATGTAAGCAAGTTATGTAAAATGTATAAATATGTTATGTGGAAAATGCAAATGCAAGATGTACAAGATGTGTAAAGTGCAAGATGAGTAGAATGCATGACTATGCATGATGTATAGTAATGCAATGTATAATGTAGCGTGCAATAGGTGTAGCATGCCTAAGATCATATAGTATGTAGAATTATGTTAGATGCGTAAAATGTGTAAGGTGTAATGCATAGAGTGACATGTAATGTATGTAGTAATGCTAGAACCCTATATGATGAAGACTAGTATAATATATAAAAAATGTGTGAAAATGTGTGGTGTAATATATATGGTATGTAGACTAATGAATAATGTAGTCTGTAGAATAAGTATTGTATGATGTAAGATGCATAGACAATGATGTATGTAACTAGCATGATGTATGAGATGTAAAAACATAAATGACGAAATGTTGTAAATGAAATGTAGAGTGTATAACATGTGATGTGTGATGAAGTGCAACATGTAATACCTATAGGGAAATGTGTGGGGTTCATGTGTAGTAAGCCCTCAAAAATCAGGTGTGAGCCAAATCACAAGAGTGTTTCATCAGGTACTGACGCTAGAATATATGATGAATATGCCTAATGTAAGGACATGAATGTAAAATATGATGATAATAACTATACTAATACAAGATTGGGGGGAAAGTGGAGTGTCATGCCCCCCCAAGTATATATAATAAGATCATGTAAATTCATCAAGAAGATCATCATGGTCATTATCGAAATCATATGGGACAATGTGGGAAACCTGATAAGCAATCATCTCTAGTTGGTCATTCAGATAACCATGAGCACACAAGTTATACATTGTCATGGCATATTGTTCATCAATAAAGGGAGGAAATGGAGATCCATGAGAATACCAGAGAGTTAAATTAGGTGAGTAACAAATAAAGGAGCTATTGCACATACACACAGTACCAAATGGCATAGGAAAAGCAATATCAATATGAGCATGGTCAAGGGTGGGTGCCTCTAATATAATCTAGCCAAGAGCATTCAAGAGTAAGTGGAGAAGAAGTATGATAACGTGCAAGGTAAACAACAATATGGACAACACGAAGTCCATATGCAGTAGTGATAATAATAGAACCATGATACAAATGTGGATCATTTAAGGGATAATGGAGGTCCTCGAAGGAAAAACCAAGCCGAAGAAGACCTTCGTAGGAACATGTGGTAGCATGGTACAGAAAGTGTTAAGTGGTATGTGTTCCCAATAAGAATAATTTATAAAAAATGTGCAGGTAAAGGGAGGCATTGATACACACAATGGAGGAGTGGATTTGAAACAACAGTGGTCTGGAAAAAATCCCACATAAGGTATTATAGCATTTATAATAGTAGGATATGATGACGAAGTGGAAGGAACAACATCAACCATACAGATAGTAGCTTTGGATTTATGTGGAGCTTTAATGGATTGTGGCCCAATAACACAAGATGAAGATGTAAGAGTGTAGATTGTTTCAAGATAATAATCTATATGTGAGGTAGGAGGACCATTAGGTGAAGGTGAATGAGAAGCATCTTTGAAAAGAGTTTGTGAGAATCGAATCAGAAACGAGGCACCACGAAGTAGTTGCACTCCAACGGAATCATGATAGCTCCAGTGATAGAAGGAAAGAATTGATCAGTAATGGAAGAACTTGCTCAACAGAAATAAAAGCTTGCATAGAGGAAAGACAACGGAGTGTCTTGGCATGCTCATAAATGAATAGAAAAGGGGTACATATAGGGTGCTGAGTAACCCTAGTGCATGACACACATGAAACCCTAAACCTAACCCTAAACCTAACCCATGTGAGATGACCCTCCAACATGAGAGGAGGACACATAGGATAACTCACACTAACACCCCCCCTTCATCGAAGCTAGGGTAGTGGCTGTGATGAGTCAGATGGAAGAGGAAGACACTCCTAAACAACTAAGAAAGATGTGTCAATGGGGCCCGGAAACTAAAGGCCTGATAAGGTGCCCATATACAAACACAATCTTCCTAGAAGAAGAAGAAGAAAAGGACTACATAGCCCAAAGAAGATGGGTAGTTGTAGAAGACCTCACCCCAAGAAGAGACCGTAAGTGAAGAAACTTCATCTCAGTGAAGGGCTTGGTGAATAAATCTGTAATTTGATCAGCTATCTGAATGTACTGAATGTCGATGATACCATCATGAATAAGCTCCCGTATGAAGTGCATATGGATCTCAATGTGCTTCGTCTGCTGATGCTGAAACTAGATTTCTATAAATAGAGATTGTGCTCATGTTATCATAGTAGATAATGGTAGGCCACCGAAAGTGGATGCCAAACTCTGTCAGAATACCCTGTAGCCAAATAGCTTCTGTGGCAGCGTTAATTGCTCCTCTTTATTCTGCCTCTGTAGATGATATCGCAATTGCATTCTGCTTCTTGCTAGACCAACTAATGGGACCTGAACCAAGAGAGAAACTATAGCTAGAAGTAGATTTCCAATGATCTAAGTCACTGGCCCAATCAAAATCTGTGAATCCAATCAAGTCAATATCAACCCCTCCATGATAGTGAATGCCATCAGCATAAGTTCCATGAACATAATGAAGGATCCATTTAGCTACTTTCCAATGCAGCTCATGTGGCTCCTGCATGAATCTGGACACGATCCCAACAACATATGATAAATCCGGTCGAGTGTGAGTCAAGTAGATCAAGCTCCCCACCAACTGTCAATAAAGAGTACCATCAACTAAGGGAGTAGAGCAATCTGAAACCAACTTAACCCCGGAAAGAAAAGGAGTAGGAGAAGACTTGCAATCAGACATCTGAAACCATGAGCTAGCAAATCAAGAGCATACTTAGGTTGTGAAATTAAGATTCCCGAGTCAGATTGTGAAATCTGGATCCCAAGGAAGTAATGAAGCAGACCTAAGTCAGTCATGGAAAACTTGTTGGCTAAGGCAATCTTCACAGAATCAATAATAGAGGAAGAGCTGCCTGTGATCAACAAGTCATCAACATATAGAACAAGAATGAGTATGGAGTCATCTTGCCATAGAATATAAACATTTGAATCAGAGTGACACCTAGTAAACCCTGATGTAAGTAAGAAGGAGTCCATCTTGGCATACCAAGCCCGAGGGGCTTGTTTAAGGCCATAAAGAAACTTCTTTAACTTACAAACGAGGGAGGAATCTTGGACATAACCCGGAGGTTGTTCCATATAGATCTCTTCCTCTAGGTCACCATGAAGGAAGGCACTCTTAACGTCCATTTGATGGACTTTCCATCTATTTGCTGTGGCAATGGCTAGGGTCAGTCGAATAGAAGTCATCTTTGCAACCGGAGCAAAGGTTTCTGTATAATCAACCCCAGCTATCTAGGAGAAACCCTTAGCTACTAATCGTGCTTTAAACTTTTTGACATCTCCATCTACTCCATACTTTGTTCGGAACACCCACTTACACCGAATGATTTTTCTTCCTTTTGGAAGAGTGGTGAGATCCCAAGTATCGTTCTTCTAGAGAGAGGAATACTCCTCATCCATGGCAGAATCCCACTCAGGAATACCAGAAGCCTCCCGGAAAGACTGTGGATCAGAAATAGAGGTGAAGAAAGAGTGGGGTCCAATGAAATCTGAGTGAGTACGTCTCATATCTGAAGTATCTCCAACTAAATCTCCAGCACTTTGCAAAGTTTTCCTGGCCCAAAGGGGACCAGGAGGATCAGGCTCAGAGTCAGAAGATTCTTCACTTGAGTGAGAAGTGACATAGTCCTTGTCATCACTATTGTCAGAATTAGAAGACTCAAAGGTCTGATGGTCGGGAGGATCTGGAAGAGGAGCACGCTCAATAGTATCATCATCTGATGAGTCAGAATCTAAATCAGTGAGCTGAATAACCTCAATAGGTGGAGAAGTAGAAGTTGAAGAAGACTCATCGAACTTAACACTTCTCTCAATATACATCTCATGAGAAGTAGGATTCATCAATCAATATCCCTTCACGCCATCAAGATACCCTACAAAGATACAAGGTTGGGATTGTGGTTCCAAGGCCTTGCGTTTCTTCTTGGGAATCTGAGCCATAGCCTTAGATGCAAAGACTCGAAAGTGCTCAACATCAGACTTGTGTCCAAACCAGGCTTCAAAGGGTGTCATCCCTCTTACTGCCTTATGCGGAACATGGTTCTGAATGTAATTTGCACAATTCACTACTTTGGCCCAATACTACGGAGGAAGAGACTTCGAGTGAATCATACAAGTGGCCATCTCCTTAAGAGTATGGTTCTTTCTTTCTATGACTCCATTCTGTGAAGGGCTATAAGCAACGGTATGCTACAAAGAGATCCCTTCAAAAGTACAGAAATCCATGAACCTATTGTTTACATATTCACCTCCATTTTCAGTTTGAAGAACCTTGATAGACCATTCCGCCTGTTTCTCAGCAAGAGCCTTAAAGTCCTGAAAATGTTCAAAGACTTCAGACTTAAGCTTAAGAAAATATACCCAAGTATATCACGAATAGTCATCAATGAAAGTTAGCACATAAAGAGCTCTTGTAAATGAAGGAGAAGTAAATGGACCAGAAACATCGTTGTGAACAAGATCTAAAAGACAAGTGGCTCTCCAGGCTTTTCCTTTGTCAAAGCTCTTTTCAGGATGCTTTCTAAGGGTACAACCCTCACAAAGACCCTTACAAAACTTGACGTGAGGCAACCCGTTGACCATTTTCGTTTTGGCTCAATTGTTCAAGGTAGTGATAATTTAGATGTCTGAAACACTCATGCCATAGCTTACTAACCTCATTTGCATGAGTGAGCAAGGCAGTGGGTGTAGAATCAGATGTAAAGTGGGAGAAGGTGTACAACCGTGAACGGTGATCTGCCTTTCCCTCAACCACTGTAGTGTCATTGTTAAGCTCATGAATAATCACCGAGTTAGGACCAAATTCCACTCGCATTCCTTCACCAATTTGAGTAATTTGGTAAACCGATAAGAGATTGGTAGAGAGATCAGGAATACTCAACACTTGGTTAAATGTTCCCCCATCCATCTCTACCGATCCACTACCGGAAACTGACACTATCGTGTCATTACCCATCATGATTTGGGACATACCACAAGGTTCTATGTTGGAAAAATCAACATGCGAAGAACCCATGTGGTGCGAGGCATCGGAATCTATAATCCATGTCGATAAAGGAGCAACTCTAGCTATAAGGACCTTTCCTTTCTTCTTATCATTGTTGGCGTAGCAGCTGATTAACACGATGAGATCCCTCTCCACTATAAGTTTGAGCTTTTGGTGTGACGACAAGTCATGCAGCTCTGATACCATGAAAAGAGTTTGCAAGAATCGAATCGGAAATGAGGCACCACGAATTAGTTGCACTTCAATGAAATCATGATAGCTCCAGCGATAGCAAAAAAGAATTGATCAGTAATGGAAGAACTTGCTCAACAGAAACAAAGCTTGCATAGAGGAAAGATAGCAGAGTGTCTTGGCATGCTCATAAATGAATAGTAAAGGGGTACATATAGGGTGTTGAGTAACCCTAGTGCATGACACACATGAAACCCTAAACCTAACCCATGTGAGATGACCCTCCAATGTGAGAGGAGGACACATAGGATAACTCACACTAACAATCTTATGGTTCAAGAATGATAGGATACGTAGCTAGGGCAGTAGGTTGAGGAACTTCTTCCTTCTCTAAGACCCATGTTAAAGTAGGAGGATCAATAATACACATATAAGCAACAATAACATCTTTTATAGCTTTTTGATTCATGCCAGAAGATGGATGATGAATAACCGAAGGACAAGGTTAATAACCAGAGGAATAAATTGGAGTGTCAATAAAGGCACAACCAAAACTATCAAACTACAAAATGATTGGAGATATAGGAGGAGTATCTTTAGCCATGATAAAAGGTCGGGTTCACCAAAATGATTAACTAAAATTTACTAGCTAGAGGTAGTAAGGGATAGCTAATCTAATCTAAGAGGACATATAAATGTAGTAAATAAATGCACTAAGACAATATGTAAATGAGATAAGTAAATAAAACTAATGAAATTAGAAATCCTAATATACAATGAGAAAGAGGAAAGAACCTGGATGATTCGACAAAGTGGCAGGATTGTGTTGCAAAGGAGACTGGAGAAATCTGGAGCAAAAACAACTATGTAGGATTATCGAAAAGGATGGAGTTGAAGGATCTAGCTGGACTAGAGCACCTGGAGGAGGACAAGGGAACTTGCAGGTGATTTGGTATGTATTCTAAGCACCCTAGTCTACAAAAAATCTCTGAATCTGATCTTTACAGGGCTAAAAGGTAATCTAAATTATTTTCTGCATGTCACATCAATTTCATAGTCCCATGTCGAATGTCTCCAATATCTTAAGATGGAAGAAATACCTGCAAGACCCCAAAACAAGCATCAAACCCTAAAAAATAAAAAATTCATATGAAGGATTTGGACTGTCCTTAACTACCACAATGGTGGACTTACTAAATGAGCACTACACTACATCTCATACCCGATGTAGTTCTATGTGTAAGTGTGTGTGAACATTCCCTAGGTTTCTCTTGTGCCAATCACACTTTGTGATTTAGCGAGCAATAAATACCTATAGAAAATGTAATATAATGTGTGTATGGAATAGAATAGAATCCCTCCCCCTATGAAGTGTAATGCATATATCTTAGCCTTGTGCCTCGATGATGGAGATAAGTGGATGTAAATGACCTCTAATGCAATAGATAGATGCAACTCTAGATGAAGTGATAGTATAAAGTGATGTTAGGTCCCTCATTATGGTCTTATAAATTTATATTTATGGGGTTCTCTTGGTCTAATTTATTAATTAACCCCGAAAAGGCCAACCACAAGAAATATAAAGATGTAAAATGGATAGAAAGAGCCCAAAAAGTGGCAGGAAAACTCTAGAAGGATCGGGCACCCTAGTGGGACCAAGGTGCCCACGGGTGCCTTGGTACTCATCTGGGAGCCCCAATCGAGGATAAAATAATATAGGATGACATAATCTGACTAGTCATATGAATGTAAGAGGTTTTTAATGATGAAATAAAACAAAATAAATATTCCAAAAGACGGGGGTTAACTAGTAATTTTTTCCCTCAAGAAGCTTCCAAATAGTAGTATGAGACTGGGATAAATAAATGTCTAAAGTTCATTATTTTTTTACTACAAAAAGATCATCAAAAACATTTCTTTATACCAAATTGTTCTTAGATATCTAGCATTTTCCCTCCTTCAAAATATTAACTAATGAAAGGCATCAAATTGTGATGACTCTATTTGAGTGTTCTACCTATGAAGGAGATGAACCCATTTCAGTTGAATACTATTTGTCAATACTAATAAGAATGGGTAAGACACATAATATTACAGTGAGTGAAATAGTTCCCATGCGATTGGAAAAATAAGATATCTATATTTGGTAAAATTTATTTATACCAAATTGTTCTTGGATATCTGGAATTTACCTCCTTTAAAATATTAACAGGTGAAAGAAATAAAATTGTGATGATTATCTTTGAATTTTCTACCTACAAAGTAGATGAACCCTTTTTAGTTTAATGCTCTCTGTCAATACTAACAAGAATGGGTATGTCACAGAACATTACAGTGAATGAATGGGTAATCCTAAACCTTGATCCCTAAACCCTAATCCCTAAATCCTAAACCATAAACCCTGAGCCTTAAACCCTATACCCTATACCCTAAACCATGACCCTTAAACCTTAAACCATAATCCTTAAACCATAAACCATAAACCTTAAAAACTAAACCATAAAACTTAAATCCCAAGCCCCAAACTCTATACCCTAAACCCTAAACCCTGAGCCCTAAATCCTAAACCCTAAACCCTAAATCCTAACCCCTAAACCCTAAACCATAAATTATGCACCCTAAACCCTAAATCCTAAACCCTTAACCCTAAACCCTAAACCCTAAACCCTAAACCCTAAATCCTAAAGCCTAAATCCTAAACCCTATTTTTACTACCCAAAACCCTAAGCCCCCAACACTAAAACTTAAACCATAAATCTTAAACCTTAAACCCTAAACCCTAAACCATGAGCCATAAACCCTAAACCCTAAACCCTAAATCATAAACCCTAAACCTTAAAACTTAAACCTTAATCCATCAACCCTAAACCCTAAGCCCAAAATCCTAAGCCTTAACCCTTAAACCCTAAACACTGATCCTTAAACCCTATGCCCTATGCCCTATGCCCTAAACCCTAAACTATAGCCCTTAAACCTTAAAATATAATCCATAAACCTAAAACCATAAATCCTAAACCCTAAATCATAAACCCTAATCCCTAAACCTTGATCCTTAAACCGTAAACCTTAACCCTCAACCCTAAATTGTACACCCTAAACTCTAAACCCTCAACCATAAACCCTAAACCATAATCCCTAAACCTTAAGCCCTGAGTCCTAAACCATAAACCATAAACCATGATCCATAAACCCTAAACCATAAACCCTAAACACTAAAGCCTAAACCCTAAACACTAAAGCCTAAACTCTAAACGCTAAACCATAAACCCTAAACCATAAGCCCTAAAAAATATTCCTAAATATTCCTAAACTACCTCTAACACTTCCAAGATTCTCTGACATCACCTCCAGATACTTAAAATATTTCTTGAACTCTCTCAGAGGGTGTTTGATTAGCTCATAATGGCATTTTTAGGCCTCCGAAGGAAGTTATCTTCCATCAAGTCAAATTGACTCATCAATCATCATATCTAATCATCCCTGCACATTGAAAAAAACTTTAAAACACCTTGTTAATAATTTATTTTGATCTAGGTTGAGAGTGGTACTGAGGCAGGTTGGCCAAAGGAAGAACACACCATTGACCAGGAAGAGAAAGATGCATTCCCTAAGATTGTAAAGTAAGTACTCATCCATAGTATGATTTTACCATATTCTAAGACAAAATTAGAGATTCAACTCCATGCTCATGGGAAAATTCATGAGTCCATATATTCGATCAATTATCGCTACCTTTGGGATTTTTGAGGTTTGTAAATTCTAATTTTGACACATTTAACACTCCTAAAAATGGCAATAATTAATCCAAAAGGCCCCAAAACCTAAATAATGAGTATATTCTTTCCCAAAATAGACATCAATTGTATAATTTAAACCTTAAAATTTTTAGGCTGAATGTTGAAATCCTGAAATATACCTATATATACTAACCAGGTTAGAATATGAAAAACCATCTTCTAAACCGTGATAGATGGAGAGCTATGAGACTAGTTCCATAAGGTGGAGAGTGACCCTAAATTTTTATATTTACTAAAATAAAAGTATAAGTTTTCCTTTTATTAATCTTATACTTTATTATTTCATATACTTTAAATTCTTTTATTAACCTTTATACTTTATTATTTCTTATACTTTAAATTTATTTTAGTAAATATATCCCTCCCATAAGCACGTATACCATAACAAATAGGAATGTGCGTGTGTTATAACATGCTTGCGTTTCATCTTCTATGGGTTTGGGAATCTTGATCCATAGGCTGTTATTTGCATTGGATATCACACTCTAAGGCTTGGACTGTGTAATCCATGTTTAAAAAAACACATCAAACTTTCACGTGTACACCCCGATATCTTATGTTTTATAACATAATATTCCAAAAATATTATACTACAACGTCAAGCTCAGTTTTACCTTGGTGACGATATACTTATTTCTAAAATACGATTAATTTAAGGCTTTCATCCTTAATTTCATTTACTAGTGCCCTCTTTTCTTGTCAAAACGTATGCATAGGTTTGTGTACAAAACTTATGATATTTTCATTCAAATTAAAAATAAACTCCATTCTACACCCACTCAAAAAAAATGACTTTTTTTTATCAAAGTTATGGTGGTGTACAAACAAATATTTCATTTTCAGGATGTGTACACTTTGAAAATTAATCAAAAATTATATATTCATCCAAAAATTAAGAAAAATTAGTGGGACCTCGTACATGGAATTATCTAACTTTCTACTAAAGGGATTTGAAAAATAATTTATAAAACTCAAAAAAATAGGAGGGGGGGGGGGGGGGGGGGGGGGGCGCACACACAATAGGTTCTTATCTTTTTGACAAAAAGATAGACATACTTTGTATGCGCGCCATCTCCACTATTTTCACAAAAAGTTAGTAGTTTAGAAACTAGATTCCGAGCTCTACAGCACTTATTTTTATCACTTTGTAAATTTTCATACCGAATTATTATAAGGAGTTCAGGTTTCGCTGATTTCATAAAAATGTGTCCCTTTTTGACCCCCTTTTGGCCCCCCATTTCCATGCACTTACCCTGTAAATATTGGGTGAACCAATCCCTAAAATTAAATTTTACCTAGAAAATTGAGTCAAAATAACAAGCTATCGAACCCTAAAAATTTTCCAAAACCAAATTTTGAAATTTGGAATATTCATGAATTAATAAATATTCACCACTAAAATTTTCCCTAGAAAAAAAAACAACAAAAAAACCATGACCTGATAGAAGATCCATCAGTTTTGGGTCCAATTTCAGTATTTTGGGTCCTTTTACAACTTTGTATCGTGGGCCTTGTGGAATCATTTCACACAGTGGGTCATCTGGAGTTTTACTACGATCAATTTCTGGCCACCATGTGTCATACAACCATTATGTTATCTTCATTCATGTCAAAATTAAGACACTATCTGGGCTATGTCGTCATTACTATATTCATAATACCACTTGGGAAAATGGAAAACATGATTTGATGGATAATAATCTGAACCGCCTGTGTCAGGATAATTTCTATTGTCTTTTGTTAGCCATAGAAACGATGAGCTTGATTTATTTTTTTGTTTGTACCACTTAGTACAAATATAGAGAGAATCATGAGGCTGAGGGCCAAAACTGGAATGTAAACTATTGTAGGGAAATTAACTCTTATGTTTTTATATAGTATATATTATTATTGTTGTTATTTTCTATACAAAATATCTCAAAAATATCCTTGACGCCTTACCTACATACCTCAAGCACCTTAATTCACACACACCCATTATTATATTTTTGGAAATAACATTATTAAGAGTAGGAGGAGGTTTTAGTGGGGGAAGTTGTACCAAAGGGAGATCCTTGTGGAAGAAGTAAAATCTATGCTTAGCGATGGCATTAAGGTGTCAAGCCCCTCCACCGATATGGAAGTGAATGTGCATAGATTTTTTCCCTTGATATTTTTTTTTCTGCTACGCAAGCACTTCAATGTTCTATATATTTTGGTACCATCCATGTAACTACATAAAATATGAATAAATTAATCCCTAGAAATCAATCATATCTGGTTTCTTTATTTCTGATTTTGAAAACTTAACCCTGTATAAGCCTTATTTATAGTCTGGGAAATGGCAGGCATTATCTTGGTGGTGATTTCAAATGGTGTGTGAGCGTGTAATACCTCAGGAAATGCACCACATGGTTCTCTTCATGTATTCCCAGAAACAAAACTTTGAGCTTTAAGGCTTCAATAAATTGTAGGCCAAAATAATTTTGTTGATGCCACCTAGTGTTCAAATAATACAAAATTATTCTTGCAATAGAATAACTCCACAATCGAACTGAAATGCCTAAAAATTTCAGCAAGCCATATCTTTTGCATATGTGCTCTAATTCCTGCAAACCATATATTGAAGGAAATCTCAAATTTTTCTCCACGTAATGAAACTACCTTAAATTTATTCAAAGAATATTTTTATATCGGTGTTTCTCAGTGAGGATCCTCAGGATCTCTCCTCCCCAATGAGAAACTTTTGGACCTTCAAAATTCAACTTAATTGGTAAATAGGTGAGGGTACTTCTCCCTCATCTTTCTAGTTTCCATCCATTTTTCCTTGTTCGGATGTATGCCTTTGAACCCAACACGAATATATTCAATATCACCCCTTCATAAATTTCTAACCTTCCTGTCCAAAATGATATCATAATGCAACTCATCGAGATAATCAGGTGCAAAATCATAAATGGAAGGTATAAAATTAGCATCATCATGATCAATAATTATAGGTGGTTCATACAATTTCAAGTTCTCAACATTTTTAACTGAATAAATTTTCATATATGGAGGTAAATCCAACCTGAAATCATTATTACCAATTTTCTCCAATATTCAAAATGGACCATACTGAATAGGTTTGAACTTTTTACCTTCACATGTCAGCCTTTCTTTGTTGATGTGAAGCCAAAGTGAATCACCAACTTGGATTTTGTGATCAGTTATGTGTTTATCATGTCTTGATTTATACTTCACTTGACTTTTCTCCAACTGTTCTCGGACATACTGATGGACTTATTGTATTCAATGCACAAATCTTTTAGCTTTGTCATAATCACTTAATACATTAACAAAAGTTTCTTGTCCAAAAGAGAAATCTAATGGAGATTTAGGCAGATAACCATAACAAGTCTCGAATGGAGACTTCAAAGTAGAAGAATGTAAGGGATGGTTATAAGCATGTTGCACATAATATAAATGTTCATCCCACAATTTAGGATGTTTGCGACAATAGCCCCTAAGAAAATGTACCACTTTGCGGTTCATAACCTCTGTTTGACCATTAGTTTGTGGATGGAAAGCATTGTTTTTCTTCAGTTTAGTGTCCATTAAACCCCAAAAATTTGACCAAAATTCCCCAAGAAATCTAGAATTCCAATCTGAAATAATTGAATTGGGAAATCCAAAATAAACCCATACAAACTAAAAAAATAATGTGTAGTCCCTTCACCAATTATTTTTTTAGTACAAGGAATCAACACACACACATCTTGTTAAATTTTTCCACAACCACATATAAATATTCGTGTTTCCTTCATGACATGGGAAAGCCTCCTACAAAATCCATGGAAATAATTTCCCATTGACATGTAGGGATATGACAAGGAGTGTAAAGTTCTAATTTCATATTGCTAGGCTTGCTTGTGGCATAAAGAACACATCCTTTTATATACTTGGTTACATGTTCATGCATCTTAGTCCAATAACAATACATCTATAAATGTGCAACTATTTTACCAACACTAAAATGACCAGAAATAAGATAAGTATGGGCTTCCCTAATCATATGCACTCTTTCATTTTTGGGATACAAAGTTTACCAGGACAATATAAAATTCCATCATGCACATGATAATCCATTTCTTCTATTTTTTTTCCCACTCATTAGATCCTCATACACTTCTTTAAAATCAGAATCATAAACATATTGTTCCTTATAAATATCACGAGCCAAAGAACTATGATGTAAAAGAACAGATGCAACAAAAATTGGAGGTCTAGATAACATATCAACAACCTTGTTTTGTATACCTGATCACGAGATGAAACTGCTACAAAAATCCCATCCAACGGAAATGTCTAGATTGTTGTATATTTTTTGTGTGTTTGCAAGTACTGGAGGGGTTGATGATCTATATGTATTCATGTTTCATTTCTCATCAAGTAATGCTTCCATTTCTTAAAATTTACACCAAAGCATACAACTCTTTATCATAAGTTAGATATTTTATTACCGCACTCGTGAAGTTTTTTGAATGGTAACACATAATTCGTTTGTTCTGCATCAAAACTACCCCCATTGCATATTCACTAGCATCCATCTCAATCTCAAATGACTGCTGGAAATCTAGAAGTGCCAAGACTGAAGTGGTATTGATTTTCTCTTTCAGCGCATCAAAAAATTTCTATTGTTTTCCTCCCCACTAAAATACTTGTTCAATACTTGTCAAAACATGCAAAGGAAATGCAATAAAAGAGAATTTAGCAATAAATTTTATCTAGTATTGTATTACACCAAGAAAACTCCTAACTTCTATCACATTAGTGGGTCCAGGTCAGTTAACAATGACCTCAACTTTTGCAGGATCTCTTTTCAATTCACCATTTCCCACAACATAACCCAAAAAGATTAAATATGTTTTCCCAAATTCACATTTTGACATCTTCAAAAATAATTTTTATCCTCTTAATGCATCTAAGACTTTTTGGATGTGAATAACATGATCATCCCAAGACTTACTAAAAATAATAATATCATCTAAGTATAAAATAATGAAATCATCAATGAATGGTCTAAAAACATCATTCATAACTCTCATGAAAGTTACTGGTGCATTGTACAATCCAAAAGGCATCAATAACCACTCAAATAATCCATGTTTCATTTTAAAAGCAGTTTTCCACACATCACCTTCATTAATCATTACTTGGTGATAACCACTTCTTAAATATAAATTAGTGAAGTAAATTGCATTCTTTAATTGATCCAGTCAATCATCTATTCTAGGAAGAGGGTAACAATTTTTCAACGTGATTTTGTTTAAGGTAAGAAAATAAACACACATTCTTCATGTGCCATCTTTCTTTGACACGAAAATAATTGGATAACCGCATGGAGATGTGCTTGGACAAATAATACCTTTGCCCAAAGGTTCCATCACTTATTTCTTGATTTCCTCAATTTCAACCATGGAAAATCTATACATTCCAATACTAGGAAGAGGTGCATCCTGTAGCAATTATATCGCATGTTGAACCCCTCTTTTGGGAGGTAGACCTTGTGGATCCTAAAAAACATCATCATAGTTAGAAACATTTTTTACCAATTCATTATGATGTTTCAGATCACAATCCTCAAAATCCTTTTCACGATCTTTCTTTTTAGCTTTGATCACTATGAGTAAAAAATTATTTCTTGAGTTGGCAACCATTTTCATCTACCCTGCAGTAACCAAGGAAAGACTTATTTTTACACGATGAGCTCTAATAATATATTCAACTCCATCCTTCATAAACAAGTATTTATTTTCTTCCCTATAGAAGATAGCTTTATGATCATATAAATAAGGACTCTCCAAAACTACCCCACAAATATCCAAAGGAACAACATCCAAATCAACCTCATCAGTAAACTTGTCTGTAATGGAAAACCTGAATCTACAAGTTTTTATTACCTGCACCTTTGCATCATCACAAACCCAACCTAAAGGATAAGGCTTAGGATGTGGTTTATTTTTGAACCCCAATTTCTTAACAACCTCCTCTGAAATTAAATTCTCTTGAGATCAACTATCAAAAAGAGCATCAATTTTTGTATGTTTTGAAATAAATCTAAGGTGGAAAAATCTCATTCTATTTCTTTTCATCATGCATAGATTTTTTTTTAGAAGAATATGCAACATTTTATAAAGTAGTGTTGGAAGAACAGAAATAATTATTACCTTGAAAACACATAGTCATGATCTTGGTTTAATCCCCTAAATAAGACCCAAGATTATGAACTACAATATTATTTTTCTTCTCTTTTCCTTTCTTATTAGTCTTCCATTTCGGCTTAGTTTCTGGATGTAACTTCCAACACTTAGACTCATCGTGGTTCTTTTTACAATGATTGCAAAATGTTTTTACATCGTCTTTCTTAACATTAGAGTTTTTTTTTTGCTTACCCTTTCCTTTTCCTTGTTCTTTCAAAAAAAAATTCTTTGCCTTCAAATTTCTTGTTCTTTTGTTTAGAGGAAGATAAAGACTATTTACCCATTTTCCCTCTTGCTTCAAAATGTGTAGCTTGAACACACACTTCATCAAGATTAGTAGGACCTAAAACAAGAATCGTATGTCTTAGATAACTATGTAATCCACCAATACCCTTAAGCAACATTTCTTGTGTATTGAGATAAATTCCAAGAATAAGAACCCTTTTCCTCAACTCTTGTGTATAATCCTGAACACTTTGTCCCTTAGTTTGTCTCAATGTTTGCCAATCCATCATAACTTTTTGCCTATATCCAAGAGGATAAAAATTTTGTTGAAGATTTGAAAAAAAATCAAACCAATAAGTGATTGCATTACCTTTGTTTTATCTACTTCCTAAAGCTTACTCTCCCACCATATGAGTGTTGTGTCACCCATCTGAAGAGTTGCCAAATGAATCATTGCTTCATCTTCTACAATTTTTTGAACCCTACAATATACCTCAATCTTCTTCATCTAGTTATCCAACTTCTCTGCATTAAGCTCTCCATTATACATTGGCAATTCAAACTTGATATCTAATTTTAGCGAAGGAAAATCAAGTTTTTGAGTTTCACCTTTAGGAATATTAGAACTAGAGATTTCTTCTTTTTTACCTTCTCTAGTTTATTTTTCCCTTTTTCTATCTTGGTACATTTATTCCACCATTTCTTTAGTCTAAAGGAATGATTGACGAAATTATTCTTCCTCTCAATCCATCATTGAAGGACTTCAAGATCATCTTATACAAATTTTGGGATCCTCTTCTACTAATTGTCCTTTACCCTTCTTAGATCGAGACCTTGTTAACATTCAACACAACAACTTGCAATCCAAAACCGTTAATCTGAACATTTTTCTATAAAGGTTTTTCAAAATACAATTTAATATTTCTATTCATATTTTTCATTTTCATTTAATAAAAAAATCATTATTTTTCATAGATTTAATTATTTTAATATTATTAAAATATAAATAATTAAAATATATCATATAATGTATAAATAATTATTTAAATATAATATATATATAAACACTTATTTGTAAATTTAATTTAATTTTGTAATTTGTGAAAAAGTGTAAGACATAGTTGGTATTTCAAAATTGTGAATCTAAAACATTCATTATTATTGAGATTCATGTCACAAATTTGAATTTATGAAACCACAACAATATGAAAAACATTAAATTTATTACATTTTTCTCAATTATAGTAACAATATTCAAATTGTCACTATACCACAGTTTTTAAATTGTGGAATTTCCATGATTTTTTAGTATGGATTTTGTCCAATATTTGTCACATTTAACATTTTCACAAACAAATTGTGGGTGGATTCCGCAAAATTGGATTCACAATTTTGAAAAAGATATCCACAATGAAAATGTGGATAAATTGTAGATATGTAACCCATTGTCTTGTAGTGATTGAATGTGAGTTTGCTATCACCATCGGCACTACACTAGTAAGGTCAATACCAACGGCTCTCCCTCACGCCCTTGATATTTTTGCAGCAATCTTTTATAGGAGTGTTGTCTCTTCCCTGCACGAAGCGAAATCATGTAGCCAAATTGTTGAGCTCATCCTTGCACTCATTTTGGTCCACTTGGGAATTCCCCATACACACAAACATGCCCGTCATTACTATTATTAAAAACAAGCCACAAAAATTAAAAAATTCCCCTTGCCAATCTCACCCATCTTTAGACCTATATGATATGAAGCACTGAATTAACTAGGTTTTGATTCAGAGTTGAGTACCATAAAGAATTTCCAGTCTCCATTGATCTTCGTTGATAGCCATTTCTCAAATATTCCAACCTATATTGATGTGGGTTTTACCCCATATCTGAAGAAAGAGCATACACTCATTAAAAATTTTAATTCAACATAATAATCAACACCATAGGTTACATTTATATAGATCTAGATATTCTGAATCCTAACACTAATCTAGGTTGGTTGTTCTAACCACCTAGATTCTCTTCTAACCACTAACATTACCTAAATTATCCCACCCTAATTTTCCTCAAACTTCCTAAAATCACTCTTCCAAATCCTACATGAGTTGTTTTCTCAACTCACATCACATTATTCATCTAATATAAACAAATCACTAATCTAAACATTAGTTAACACAATATAATGTGCACACTAGATAGTCCTAACATTCCCCTCCCTTAGTGCGGCACATAGGAAAGAATGTTGCATGATGGAGCATGAGTGTGATTATTGGCCTTGTAGCATGTTCTTTCGGATTGTTGATGAACTTCATGCTTTGTATTTCCCCACCTTAATAAAAAAAAAAATTGGATGTCCACTTTCATTGATAATACATGCCAAGTACAGAACACCCTGGCTCTTTAAGAAAGACTTCTTTTGAAAAATATATTTTTTTTAGGGTCATAAGCCTTATCCTGTAAGGCTAATTTTTCTTCTCTTAAATATTATCTCTCAAGTGGAATAATCAAGTGCCAATTTTAGGGTTAGTTCCCCTCCCTTGGAGATAAGGTGAAGCCCAAAAATTTCATATGCAATGTAAAAATATATCTTCATTGCCTTCAACTCTGATGATGCATGGAATATGATGGAGTCTGCATTTGAATACATCCAAAATTATGAGAGTGCCATATTTTTGTCCATGACATCAAGTCCAAGATTGAAGTAACTGAGGTAGATATCTGTTGAAGACTTTGCCAAAGATAAACACCACTAATTCTGGAGGGATCTAGCATCCAGAGTGAAGGAGTATGTGAAGAATTACCACCGAGGTGAATTGGAGCCATGTAAGGGATGTTTGTGCCTAGAGGTCACTAATAAGAGTCATATATCCATACACATGTTCTCTGTGGAGATGGTGTCTGGGAACTTCCTCATTACATCCATGGGACAAACCTAAGGATTTGAGGTGTGCTAATCGTGGTAGTGGTAGATTACAGTAGAAGATCTTATATTTTTGGCCATGTTACGTTGCATCAAGGTAGATCTTGTAAAATAGGATCTCTTCAAAACTAGTTGTAAGCTAGTATGTTGATGTATCCCATCTTCGTTGAATTCATGTGGTCATCCCTGAATGTTAGTCGATGTATTCATTTTATTCTAATGGCGGACACGATACTAATTTATGTAGCTTCTCTATGATGTGCTTATTTGAAAGGAGGCCTCGAATATGCATCGATGAATCTGTCGGGGTTTAGGCCAATGACCTACGGGTGAATGAAGGCGTACCGATATGATGATTCTAATACACATTCAAAGAAGCTTGTCAATCTCCATATCCTGAGCATGCATGACAGTAGATTACAGACCTATGATCTACCTCATACTCCCTATCTATTAAAGAAAGGATGCATTTGTAGTTCCTCTTGGATATATTTATCTGTTACAATGATTAAAGGGGTTGTGAGAATAATTGAGGTAGACGAACTTTAGATCTCATAGTTGAATTTGAATACTCGCAAGATCTATAGCCAAAGTTCTTGATCCTAGCCTTTGTCACCAGTGAAATGACTCCATAGAACAAGATGCAGAATGGCCAATGAAACTTATATGATCTGAATACTCGCAAAGTTCGGAATGCCAGATTTAATTGACTCAAACATGTTGAAGCATATTAGGATCCATCAGATATTGAGATCCGAATGATTTAATGTGGATGTTGGTAAACAACATGTTGATCATTAAGACTGATATGTATCTAATAGCCAAATTGCAGATATTCCCTTGTTACATATATCTCTTAAACCATAATTAGTTATTCGACAGAGATCTGCACACAAACTAAGAAACATTAACTGCACATACCACTTTTCTGGTAACAGAACACACAGGGATCAAATAGGTATTTAATTTTAAAGCATGAAGAAAATGAAAAAAATGGATGAAATGTTGAGGAAAGAACAAAAAAAGTGGAAGAGGAAGAGAGAAGATGATGCATGTGAATGATGGATGTCACACAGGTTCGTTGTGAGGTATATGGTATCCACTACGTATTGATGACAAAGTATGCAAGAAGAGTGGATCATCCAAAATCCAGTATTTTGTGTGAGTTTGCACGTGGTATCACTGCTAGTCCTATCCAGTGCTTGCACCGTTTTGGATTTACAACAAATGAATGGGCATGGAAAGAAGGGAATGGGTTTGCTACAGAGGTCTATGGGATCTGCTAACCCATTTCCTCTATGTCTAGCTGATGAACAAACTAAGCATGAGTGGAGTGAAAAACCCAACTAGAGAGGCCCCTTTCGAAACCATACTCTGATACCAGATGCGGGTTTTTACCCCATATCTAGAAGAAAGAGCATATGCTTAATAATTCAAATTCAACATAATAATTAACCCCATAGGTTACATTTATATAGAGATAGATATTCTAACTCCTAACACTAATCTAGGATGGTTATTCTAACCATCTAGATTCTCTCCTAACCACTAAGATTACCAAAACTATCCCACCCTACTTTTCCTCAACCTTCCTAAAATCACTCTTCTAAATCCTGCTTGTGTTGTTTTCTCAACTCACTTACATTATTCTCTAATATAAACAAATCACTAATCTAAACATTAGTTAACACAATATAATGTGCACACTAGATATTCCTAACATTTGCATTCCTCTGGCACAAAAATCTTTGCATGTTAAACACCTAATGGTTTGAATTGGCTGATCTCAACATGAAAGTGACGTCCTAAAAATAATGAACACGAGAGAGTTAGATGTGTCATGAAGTGGTAACCAATTACAGTTTTAGGAAGTGTTGGTCAAATTTTAAATTTAAACTTAATCTTATCTACCCGTGACTCTAGCGTTTGGATGCAATTTGTAGAAGTTTGAATTTATTTTGAGTAAATATAATTCTCTAAAAAAGAATTCAAATTATTAGAGTTTAAAGATACCTGTAATTTTAAATAAACATAGTTAAAATATTGTAAAAATCTTAAATCTTGATATGTATTATATGAAAAGTGCACTTTTAATATTATTATATTATTTTCTTCAAAAAACAAATTGAGTGTAAATATGATCTATTTTTTTAAATCGGATAAGATTGTGGATTTTTATTGAAAAAGTGTGTAGATGTGAATTAGCTACAAATTATTAACACTTACATAAAATTGTGGAACATCCACAATATTTAAAAATAGAAGAATTGAATAAGATTGTGGATTTTCAATGAGAAAGTGTTGTATATGTGAGTTAGCTACAAATTATTAACACGTACATAAAATTGTGAAACATCCACAATATATAAAAAATGGAAAATTTAAATTACCATAAAGGTGCCACATATATTCTACATTTATTATTTATAGATCAATTAATAATTCTCTTGAAAAAATTATTTATATTAATAAGAATAATAAAAAAACAAGAATTTTAATTATACATTTATTATTTATAAAAGAATGGGTTATATTTAGAAAACTATTTATAATTACAAAAGTAATAAAAAATATTATAAAGATAAAAATATATTATTCTTCTTAACATAGAGTAGAATAAACATATTTTAATATAGTTACATTTCAATAATATTTTAGTTTTAATTTCCTATAAATTTTTGTTATATATATATATATATATATATATATATATATATATATATATATATATATATATATATAATAACATGGTATTTCAAAATTATTTAATATTGAATTTTATTATTAATATGATTTTACGATCAATTTTCATTCTATTTTCTAAAAAATTTAGAATTTCTGTGAAGAATGGTTGGATATGTGACTTTTCTACGAATACTTATCATTATATATAAATTGTATAATATCCACAATAATTAGAAATGACCAAATGAAATTCTCGTAGAGATGCTACAAGTATTATACAATTCTTCTAAATTGTGGCAATATTGTGGAATAATTGTGGTAAAAAAGGCTTGTTTACATTTGTATGTTGACTAAATGGCCATCATTATTATCTAAATTAGGTTTGAGAACTATTTGGGAACTTTTTGCAGGTGGAGTAGGACAATATTATTTTGTATGATTTCTAATTATTAATGATTATGACGATAACTTTTGTATAGTTATAGAGGAGATTGTTTTTTTTTCATGGACACCTCGAAAACATATATAGAACTCATAAACAATGCCAAATTTTGATCTTCATTTATGTTTTTTTGTAAGTAGAATGTAAAAGCCATATTAACATGTTACAACTTCTTTGAAAGTTATGTGCATCTCTTTCAAAGCTCATCTCTCACTATATATAATTATTTACTTAAATAAAATCTTTAAAAAATCAACTTGAATTTGAAGGACATTTCAAGATTTAGGCTAGTGAAGATAATCCATTATTGCTCGATAATATACTTGATAAAGTGTACTTTGTGTAGTAGTATGACAACTGAAGAGAATTGAAAATTTAATAATAAGACCAAGGCACCAATCAGAACTAATTCAATTACACATGTTTCCTGCATGTTTGTACATGTTGGTACATGTTTCCATATCTTAGACATAAGAATAATAAAGCTTGTTAACAATGAAAATCCGGTGATCCCTCTTTTATTTAAATTTTTAGCTCACTATTATTTTGGTACTCACTTTGAGATTTCTTAACATGTTTTTGGATGATCGAAATAATTTATTTATATATATTTGATTGTTTTGTTTTGATGTATATGTGCACACATACATGAGCACACACATACATCTAAGTGAAGTATTATGTACACATTTAAAAAAATTATGAAACTAATTATTTTTATAATTATATATCATTTTGGTGCATTTTTATATTTCTTATTTATTTATCCAAATCAAACTTTTGTCGACGATTATTTCGTAATTCTTATTAATTTTTGTCATGCTCCCCATTGCAACGATTGTCATTGCATGCCCCTATTTTCCTCTCCCATGTTTCTCTTAGACAACCCATTTTAAAGTTGTATTTTCATGAGAACCGTACCATATAGTTAGTGATTGAGTTTTTTTGTTGGCCATTTAAGATAGCTCACAAATGTTTCATTTACAATGGCGTGTTTCATTTAAGGTTATACATATAATTATGTGGAACCGGATATCCTGACGATAAAATCACTGGGCCCCCACACTAATGACTATAAGATGCCATATGGATGGCATACATACATATATGTATTCGGAACCTGCATCATCCTCCATGGCATCCAGTCTGTCAACTGAGTCAACAATCTCTGAAACAGTCACGCAACTTGATTCACGAGGCCGATGCGAAGGGCAGATATGAGCAGACTGATGGGGCTAGGAAATTACGTAAGAAGTTGGCAACATTCAATGCAATATCTACCTATTCCAAAAATGACCAAACAAGGAAGTTTGGCACTAAACCCACAAACTGATACTTCATTCTGGTTGAGATTGACCTTCCATCGTGTAGAATTGCCTTGTGAATTCAGGAGAAGTTTGAGTTATTTAAAGAACATTCAAGTGTTATGCATAAACACGTACTTAATAGACATTTTAAACTAGTTAATAGATAGAAATTTTGTATTATTAGTCAATCTTATAGATTTGTGAAGTTTTTTATGCTTAATAGCAATATACATAGTGTGATATACACATTGTGTGTATACCACAAAAGAGAGATAAAAAATACACAAGCAATATACACATTATGTGTATACCAAAGAAGAGAGATAAAAAAATACACAAGCAATATACACATTGTGGTATTTTGGATTGTGATATACACACATCTTGTATACCATAGAAGAGAGATAAAAAAATACATAAGAAATATACATTGTGGTATTTTGGATTGTGATACACACATTGTGTGTATATCACATAAGAGAGATAAAAAATACACAAGCAATATAACCATTGTGATAGGTGTATAGTATCAATATACTTATAGTATCAATAGCAAGATACACATTGTGTTATACACATTGCATTTGGTATTTTGTATTATGATATACACAATATGTGTGGTATTTTGAATTGCGGTATTTTTTTTCTTAATTTTTATGTTTTGTAGAGAAATATTCTGCGAAGTATATATAATTTTGTCTAGTTTTGGGATTATGATTTTAAATTGTAGATGGGTGATATGTATACGTGGAAGATATATTTTAGCAGTTGTTGAAGTTCCATATAAACTTAGGAGTCGTATTGAGTTTATCTTGTGTTTGATCAAGCTCTTCCTTGCTTTTTTCAACCACATCCTCTGTCATCTTATTAAATGCCTTGATTACAGAAATAGGATCAATCACTACCCCAATACCTTCTAAGTTTGGATTAGTTTTGTCTCTCTTTATTTTTTTAACTATATAAGGAGATGATGTTTTCATCATTTTTTAAGAGGGTAGTGTATCTACCATGTTGTAATTTTTTTATAGTTACCTTCCTTAGGCTCCTATATGCTTTGTTAAGTCTAAAATTGACCTCAAAAGGAGCATACACTGATTACTACACCATTTCCAATTGCATGATGATCCATCCTTATCTAGTCATAGTGGAAGTGTTCTATGTAGATGTTATGATAGTCAGTGATTGTGATGTTCCCATTGAAGTCTCTATTCGAATAGAGGAAACAATGGTAGAAGAATGGGGTGTCGAAGATGACACAAATGTGGCCACAAAGGTGGAAACAATGGGATAAGAAGAATAAATGGCGATATATGGGGGAACAATTGTGGAAGATGGAGGAACAATTTTAAAAGCACCAACATATGCACTATCTAACTTTTGGGGATCCGAAGGTGAAGCATTAGATGTGAAAGGAGATCAATCCAAAGAAGTGATTGGTGGAATATTGACACCAATGGTTTGGACCTTAAATACTATAATTTTTTCTCTTAAATGTTTCCCTTGTTACACTAAATAGATCTTGAAATTAATTTCTCCCTATTCTAGATCACTAGCATTTATAATTGTGGCCATGGAAGGTGGTCGAATGGAGAAGATGATATTGAGATATATGGGTGAAATTGGTGGTGATGAAGTTAGCTGATCATGGATTCTCCCAGAATTAGTTGATGGAACCTTAATAGAATGTGTAGGAGATGGAATTGAAGTGGAAGGCCCAACTATTATCACATGTCGAATTCGTAGGGATTGTGCATTCATACTAGGGAAAAATGTAACAATGGTGTAAACAAGGTTGACTATAAATGTGTCAGGATTAATTACTACTATACGTAGTGCAAAAATATCTCAATTTATGTTGATTTTTTGTCGTTTTGGGAAGAAAAAATTACACAATTGTCATGTCATAAAAGGCTACCTCCAATGAAATATGTATTTGTAGAGAAACACTGACCCTTAAAATGCTAACACACTATACACACATTTGTGTATACCACACTGTGTGTGCATACCACAAACCTTAAAAAAACCTAATGCATGAAAAATTTGTAAACCACACACAAACATTAGCTTTGTGGTATACATACATAGTGTGGTATACACACATTAACTTTTTAGGATTTCTTTAGGATTGTAGTATACACAAATGTTTATAGGTTTAGGGTTTACACACATAGCGCAGTATACACAAATGTGTGTATACCTTAAACCTAAAAAAAGATATGTGTGTATAAGAAAATTTGTTTCTGATTACATTTTTTATGTCATTTGTCGCATATGCACAAATGTGAAACCCATTATATACCACAAATTTGAATACTTGTATTAAATGACGCTATTATTCCACATTTTTCAATCCTAGTATCCTATGCAATAAAATCATCAATTTAGTAGTTTATAGATGAGACTTTATTCATGGTTTTAATTTTTGCTAAATATTATAATTTTAGCTACACATTGAGTTACATTATTCTTACTCCAAACTGTTATGTTTGTGGAGCCTATTTTCATGTTAGAGTGTGGTACACCTTCTATGTGTTACACTCGGTATTTTTATGGCGGTCCTGCTCGCCGGTGAGCGGGTCAAGGGGGTTCGGGGGCGAAGCCCCCGAAGTAAATCTTCATAGGTGGTTTATTAACCCATGGGTAATGGGTAACCGTTATGGGCTGTTTTTGGGCCCATGGTTTTTCGGTACCCATTGTTTTGATACCCATGGTTTTGTATCAAACTGCTTAATAAATTGTCTATTTATATGGTCTTATGCATGTGATACATATACAAAAAAATGTATTGCATATGTCTTTTGAATTCGGGTGTGAATTCTGTAGAATTTGTTGAGCATAGCTCCAAATGGATCTGGGTATTACATATTGAGAGAGTGGAGGCTTGTAATAAAATCTGAGCAAGTGATTCTTAGTGGACGTAGCCCAAATTGGGTGAACCATGTTAAATCTTGTCTCTCTATGTTGTGTTATTTATTCTGCACTTTTATTTGAGATCTATAATATTTTTTGCATATTAGTTTCTACTATTGCGATTCTGTAAGGGATTATTCCACATATTTTATCTCTTATTTCCTAACAATTGGTATCAGAGCATGGTTTGGTTTTATGAAGTGTTGAATCGCAAGGAAAGTTTTATCTTGAGTGGGAGCTATGACAGATGATGGAAGATCTAGGGTTGATAAATTCAATGGGCAGAATTTCAGTCTTTGGAAGATGCAGATGGAAGATTACCTTTATCAAAAGGATCTTTATACTCCATTATCTGAGAAGGTGAACAAACCCTCGAGTATGACAGATGCAGAATGGGATTTTTTGGATCAGAAGGCACTTGGAATGATTCTGATGTGTCTTGCATCTTCGGTATTATTTAATGTTTCAAAGGAAAAGACTGTGAAAAAATTGATGGATGCATTAGGGAAGTTGTATGAAAAACCCTCTGCCTCTAATAAGATATTTTTAATGAAAAAGTTGTTTAATATGAAGATGCATGAGAATAGTTCAATAGCAAATCATTTAAATGATTTCAATATAGTTGTGAATATGCTAGCTTTGGTTAGAATAGAATTTGATGAAGAAGTTAGGGCTTTATTAATTATGTGCTCTTTACCTGAAAGTTGGAATATCCTGGTAATGGTGGTATGCAACTCAGTTCTAGCTAACTCGAAGTTGAAGTTTGAGGATGTTGTAGGGGTGATTCTAAGTGAGGAAATGTGAAGAAAAAGCTCTGGTGAATCTTCTACTTCAGGGAATGCTTTGACAGTGGAAACTAGAGGGAGACAGAAGAATAGAGGAAACCATGGAAAATCAAAGGATCAGGCAAGGTCAAAATCCAAAAGCAAGATAGTATGTTGGCACTGTGGAAAGTCTGGGCATGTAAAGAAGGATTGTTGGGAGCTTTGGGATAGGAAGAAACAACAAGAAGAAAACAAGGAGGCAAATGTGGCATCGGGTAATGTATGCCAGGATGTTTTGATTCTTTCTTTGCATAATATTAATGAATCTTGGGTTTTAGATTCAGGGGCTTCTTTTCATGCTACTCCACATAGGCATTATTTTGTTAATTATGTTCAAGGGGATTTTGGGCATGTTTTTCTTGGTGATGATGAGCCTTGCAGTATAGTTGGAAAAGGTTCTGTTCAGGTTAAGATGCAGAATGGGAATACATGGCTATTGAAGGATGTCAGACATGTGCCTACATTAAAGAGAAATTTGATATCAGCGGGGTAATTGGGAAGTGATGGTTATACTGTGATATTTACAGATGACTCTTGGAAGGTTACCAAGGGTGCTCTTGTGGTGGCAAAAGGTAAGAAGGTTAGAGCCTTGTATTTATCCACTGATAGTACTAATTATTGTAATCTTGTGGCTTCAGATGCAGATACAACATTATGGCACTATAGGCTCAGTCATACGAGCCATAAGGGCATGGACATCATAAAGAAGAATTTTCCTGGATATACAGAAACAGCTTTGGAGTTCTGTGAGGACTACATATATGGGAAACAGAAGTGAGTAAGGTTTCTCAAGGTTGGACCTACAAAGAAAGAGAGTAAGTTAGAGCTGGTGCATTCTGATGTGTGGGGGTCAACTCAGGTATCATCTCTTGGGGGTTCAAGTTATTATGTTACTTTTATTGATGATGCAAAAAGGAAAGTTTGGGTTTATTGTATTAGAAACAAATTTGATGTATTTGACACTTTTGTTAGATGGAAAGCCTTAGTAGAGAATGAACAGGTCTTAAGCTAAAATGTCTCAGGTCAGATAATGGAGGGGAGTATTATAGCAATGAATTTAATGATTACTGTTCTAAGAATGGAATTTGCAAGCAAAAGATGGTTCCAGGAACTCCACAGCAGGATGGGGTATCAGAAAAGATGAACAAAACAATAATGGAACGTGTTAGGAGCATGAGGATACATATAGGATTGCCTCTTTATTTTTTGGACAGAAGCGGTGAGCACAACTGTGTACTTGATAAACAGAGGACCCTCAAGTTCCTTGGATGGAGGAATACCTGAGGAGGCTTGGTACGGTAAGAAATTCGATTACTCATTTCTTAAAGTCTTTAGATGTGAGGTGTTTGTTCATATTGACAAGGATGATAGGACCAAGCTAGAGGCTAAATCAAAAAAATGCACTTTTATTGGTTATGGTGGTGATGAATTTAGATTTAAATTTTGGAGTATTAAAGATAAGAAAATCATTCGGTCTAGGGATGTGGTCTTTAATGAGAGATGTGGTCTTTAGTGAGAAATTCATGTATAAGCAACAGTTTCAGGAAAACAGGGAAGAATCCAAGAAAGAATATGCAGTGGTAGAGGATCTTTCAGATGGGAAATTGACCCATGAATTAGTTCAGGAACCAGCTCAACAGGAACCCCAAACTCCTACAGTGAGGAGGTCTTCTAGGGTAAGAAAAGAACCTAAACATTTTTATCCTTCTCTTTATTATTTATTACTCACTGATAGTGGAGAGCCAAAGAGCTTTGATGAAGCAATATAGGTAGATTCCAATAAGAAGTGGGAGCAAGCCATGGATGAGGAGCATAATTCTCTCATGGAGAACCAGACTTGGGATTTGGTGAAGCTACCGGAAGGTAAAAGAGCATTGCAGAACAAGTGGGTGTACAGAGTTAAAGATGAAGAAGGAGGAAAGAAAATATATAAGGCCCAATTGGTGGTCAAGGAGTTTGCACAGAAAAAAGGTATAGATTTTGATGAGATCTTTTCTCCTGTAGTAAAAATGACTTCTATCAAAATTGTTCTTGGAATAGTGGCAGCAGAAGACTTGCACTTAGAACAGTTAGATGTAAAGACTACATTTTTTCATGGTGATTTAGAGGAGGAGCTATATATGCAAAAGCCAGAAGGATATGAAGTCAAAGGTAAAGAGGAGATGGTGTGCAAACCGAAGAAGAGCTTGTATGGCTTGAAAAAAGCTCCACTTCAATGATATAAGAAGTTTGATAGCTTCATGATGGAGCAAGGTTATATTAGATGTCATTCTGACCATTACGTGTATACAAAGAAATTTGAGGATGGAAGTTATATTATCTTGTGTCTATATGTTGATGACATGTTGGTTGCAGGTAAAAACATGCAGGAAATAAAAGTACTCAAGAAATAGCTAAGTGAATCCTTTGATATGAAGGATTTGGGGGCATCCAGACAAATCCTTGGTATGAGGATAACTCGGGATATGAAGGAACAGAAGCTGACTTTATCTCAGGAAGAGTACATTAAGAAGGTATTGGATAGGTTTAACATGCAGGATGTTAAACCGGTTGGGACTCCTTTGGCAAGCCATTTTGAGTTATCAAAGGAGCAGTGTCCCAAGATAGAGCAGGAAAGAAACCAGATGTCCAAGGTACCTTACTCATCAGCAGTTGGTAGTTTGATGTATGCTATGGTGTGCATTAGGCCTGATATTGCCCATGCAGTAGGAGCTGTGAGTAGATTTATGAGTGATCCAAGTAAAGAGAATTGGAAAGAAGTAAATTGGATCCTTTGGTATTTGAGAGGGACCATGGGGACAGTTTTTTTCTACAGCGGATCAGACACCACTTTACATGGTTATGTAGATTCGGGCATGGCTGGAGATGTTGACAGCAGGAGGAGCACGACAGGTTATATTTACACTGTAGATGGGATAGTAGTGAGCTGGATTTCACGACTACATAAGCTGGTGGCTTTATCAACCATGGAGGCTGAGTATGTTACTACCATAGAGGCAAGCAAAGAGATGATTTGGTTACAACAATTTCTTGAGGAGTTGGGGCATAAGAAGAAGGAATGTAAGTTGCATAGTGATAGTCAGAGTGTTATACACCTAGCTAAGAACTCTGCTTTCCACTCCAAGATGAAGCATATACAGTTGAGATATCACTTCATCAGGACAGCTTTGGAAGAAGATAAGTTGAAGTTGGAGAAGATTCATACCAGTCAGAATCCTGTAGACATGATGACCAAGGTGGTCACAAGGGATAAACTAAAGCTATGTTCAGCTTTGGTTAGCCTTCGTGGATGACAGTGAAGGGTTGAGAAGCTTGCTCAGTGGAAATCAGTCTCTAAGTGGGAGATTGTTATGTTTGTGGAGCCTATTTTCATGTTAGAGTGTGGTACACCTTCTATGTGTTACACTCGAGTATTTTTACGGTGGTCCCACTCGTCAGTGAGCGGGTCAGGGGTTCGGGGGGGGTGAAGCCCCCCCGATCGATGGGGGCTCAGGGGCGAAGCCCTCGAAGCAAATTTTCATGGGTGGTTTATTAACCCATGGGTAATGGGTAACCGTTATGGGCTGTTTTTGGGCCCATGGTTTTTTCGTTACCCATTGTTTTGATACCCATGGTTTTGTATCAAACTGCTTAAGCAATTGTCTATTTATATGGTCTTATGCATATGATACATATATAAAAAAATGTATTGCAAATGTGTTTTGAATTCGGGTGTGAATTTTGTAGAGTTTGTTGAGCATAGCTCCTAATGGATCTGGGTATTGTATTGAGAGAGTGGAGGCTTGTAATAAAATCTGAGCAAGTGATTCTTGGTGGACGTAGCCCAAATTGGGTGAACCACATTAAATCTTGTCTCTCTATGTTTTTTTATTTATTCTACACTTTTATTTGAGATTTGTAATATTTTTTGCATATTATTTTCTACTGTTGCAATTCTGTAAGGGATTATTCCGCATATTTTATCTCTTATTTCCTAACACAAACTACTAACCCTTTATTTTGTAGGATGATTAGTGCAAGACATTTGGTTCTATAAATTAAATTACTAAGATTTGTTTTGCAAGGCCTCCTCTTGAAGACACTTGAACACAACATTTTGTCATTTAATTTTATTACATTGCATCATATTTCTTGTGTGTTTTGTATTCTTGTTTTTTATCTCGAAGGTTAAACCGTGTATACTCTCCTTGTGTCTTAGGACAATCTTAAGGATAAAAATTGGCTAGCCTTTCCGTTTTTATTTTGTAGGGGCAACATGATGTGGAAGTGAAATCCATCCACTTTTCGTAGTCCTAGGAGTCTCATGACCATGGAATTCACCTCCATGCATGTAGGAACACCTCATGTTCTAGCGGGGTATACAAATTCTTGAAGATATTTCCTTATTAGATAAGCACTTGCTTATTTTAATAACATCGTGAAGTGAGGGGATTCCATGTCCATATACCCAGGCCTCAGATAACATCCTTACAACACAAACATGGACCCCACGTATTGCAAGGTATATTGGGTACTCCCCTAGTGAGCTTGTATATCCTAGTATAGGAAAAAAATTGGCCACATATCAAGCTATTGTGAAAGGATATTGCACTCCCCAAGATCACTCACTAGTCGACCCCGCATTGGTACATAGGTGGTGGACCAAGAGTGGCACCCCTCAGTGTGTGGTATTGAAAGTGAGTAATAGCTTGTGTTATCACCAAATCACATCACCCTATGGTTTGTACAAATGTGTGTGCTTGAGCTCACAGTGTGATTGGATAACATGGGTACTATATCCGAGTTTTGGGACTTGCTTCTTGAGATAGACCTCTAGAGAAAGATTGTTTTTGCTCCTAAACTACCTGCCACAATCTACTCTAATGTAGGCAAAACTATATTTCCTAATCTAACCTTCTAAGGGACCAGAGAGAGAGAGAGAGAGAGAGAGATTGCATGAAAACAAACCCTACACTAAAGTGGTGATACACCAGAAAATAAGAGTGTGAGAGTAGTCTTCCAATGTGTGAAAAGTAGAAGCAGAATGCAAACTGGAAGGGGTGATAACACTTCTCCACAATCCAGCAAAATGCATTCACAACAACATTTCATACACACAAAATGATAATGGATCCCTCCAACAGTATAATATATACACAATATATATACAATGAGATTGAAAGGGCAAGAGGAATGCAAAAAAACACAGCAGGGGAAGATACATCCGAAAACTTACATCTATTGCTTCATTGGTATGCACAATCCAATCTATTACAAAATAAGGTCCTGGATCACCATGAAAGGATTCCACTATAAGGTTCTATAACACATTGGCTTCACAAAAAATTTTGACATATTTACTCTACTCAAAACTATCTCCCCTCTATAATGAGCCCAACACTCTAATTTATAGAAATTTTTAGAAGAGGGAGAGAGAGTGAAAATGAAAATCCCAAAATATGTCTTCTCACCACTTGTAAGATTCCATAAATGAATTGAAATGATTTTATGTTTCTTGCAAAAGGATCCCCATACTGCCCCATAACTTGCAGCAGTGAGATATGTTAGCCCATGCTTCATTAATGCATCCCAGCTACCAAATAAAACATTGTTATGAACCTGGGAACATATTATGAAAAATCACCATTTATTCCTTATTAAAATCCATATTTATTTATTTGTGTGCATTGTGATTTGAAACACGATTCCAATGGTACCAATTTTGTGCATTTTTGTTGAGAAATGCAAAAGTTATGTGCTTTTGAGTGCAAGAAGCTATTTTGGGTTTGCCAGATTTTTTTGTCATTTGACGGGAATAAACATCTGACTTTATTGGAGCTAAGGGTGTTTATTTTATTTTAATATATCTAACCTCACTAAAAATAATAAATAAAAAATGTTTATGTTCTTTTATTTTATTGGAGCAGAGGACGTTGTGCTCATTTCAGAAAGTCCAATTTTGTGAAAATTAGAGCTAGGGGTCAAAAGTTATGACCGTTTGAAGTTTGGGGTTTGATTTGCATTGCTTTCCTTTGTATGTGGCTATTTCAGCTAAATTGGTTCCATATGTCTCGGCTGTCCCTTGTGCGAGTTGGGACGAAAACCTCTGCTTCACTCGCATCACACCTGACCCACTTGGTAAATTAGGAGAGTTGGATTTTCGGGGAACTCGTGTCCCACATGTACCTCTGTTGATCGGGCTGTCGAGGCCATTGACCACCACTTTTTCCACATATCCCTTTGACTGTGGCCTTGTCATATTTTCAAGTCCCACATGTTCTACACGTACCTATGCGGCCTTGGCCACTTCGACCCAACTTCACCGATTTACTCTTGGTACGGCAATTTCGACTCTGCAGCGAACTCGCATCCTGACGTCCTGCGGACCGCGCGGGACAAAAATTTCTGATTTCACTTATTCCCATTGTCTATGGCCTTTTCAAATTTTTATTCCTCGCATATCCCGTGCATACCTAGGTGGCCTGGGCTCCAAAAACCTGATTTACTCACAATACACTAGCACATGCCAAAAATTTTCATTTTTTGCAATTTTCTCAACTTCTTGGATTTTTTCCTTGGAAGGAGGGGTTAGAAAAGAACCAAAGGGAGCTCCAAAACCTAAATTTTTCCCCTGAACCATTTCAACCTGCTTGAGCCTGAAGAATCATGTAAGTTATCCAATTCACCTTAAGGGGTGAATTTGGGATAACAGCTTGATTACAATCCCACTTGACTAGTTAGGGTGTGTATTGCATGTTGGTTGCTTTCTCGTGAACTACAATAACCATCATATCACCTTAACATTTTAATAAATAAAACATCATCATAATCAGATATCCTTAATCAAACAATCCCAACCTAAATCCCATCACCATCTTTAATCAACCAATCTAATGCAAACATGACAACATGTGTATACCACATACTAACAATGGTTGAAAGTGATGTAGAATCATAGCAACAATAAGTTTCAAATCATCTATAACAAGGTTTACACCAACAAAATTCACCTTACTTTGCATGAGAAAGATCATACAAAGTTCATAAAGTTCTTATCTTGACTTGTATAAGCAAGAATAGTGCCAGTTTACTTGTTGGAAGGTTATTTTTAAACATTATGCCCTTCCTCTATCTCTTAGAATGATGATATTTCACCTACTTATCTGCTCATAAGTCATATATGTGTCATTCTCACCTTTCTCTATGTTTTACCATCATCTTTCTTCAAGTATCCCAACAATCAACTTTGGCATCTTTTACCACTATTATGCCTATTTTCACCTTGTACCCTATTTATGCACTCTAGAAAACATCAACCATCCAAAAAAAGGATAGGAAACTAATGAAAATTTGACTTTTTACTATTTTTGAGCAAATTTGATTTTTAGCTTCTCAACTCAAAGCATGCTTTATTCATTAATGGGTATGAACTTATATACATTTTTCTAAGTTATTTTCAACTCCAACAACATCTCTATATAAACTCAAATGTGTACCCAAAATTTGGGGTTCTATCTCCTTGTTTAACTCTCTCAATTCCACTTTTTGTGTTTCGTTCTATAAACCCTTACTAGGTTTTTACAAGTAGACTGTCAAGCTCATGATCTTTTATAGGAACTTCAAAAAAAAATGAAATGATTTTTAAGAACTCTTTTAAGGGTTATATATCTCCCTAAATTTTTATAGGCTAACTTCTCTTTTTGCATATACTTCCTTTGTTAATTGACCCCTTCTTCTAGGTCTGAGATTGTGAATTTTGTGTTCTTCCTCCAACTGTCAAGCATAAGTCTGAATTTCACCCTTAAAAATACTAAATTATTTCATTATATTCTACATTAGATCCCATTCATGATATGTTCATGCCAACTCATGCAAATTTTCCTCCATTCCTTGTTTTCACTACCATGTCTGTGTGCATGCAAAAAACCTCCAAATTCCATTTCTTAACAACACTTAACTCAAACTTGTCAAGAAGTTATCATGACTAAAAATAAAATATCATTCTTCACCGAATAGGGTAATCAAAGAGTTACAGTTATGGATTTATTTGTCTTTTCTATCATGCATAGTTATCACCAAGTCTAGATAACAATTACCTTCAATGTATCTTCCCCAAAAAGATTCAAACGTAAAAGTTACAATATTGTTTCCTGTTATTTGGACCTAAGGTTAACCCTTGATATTATTTGATTATGTCACAATGAGAAACTTATCATAAACACTTGAAAAGATGATCTCATTCAACTCGTTTCACATAGCAAAGTCATCTTATATCACACTTTGCATAAGCGAGAATACATTATAGAGGTTTGTTTTAGGCCCGAGTTTGCACCTTCCTATCATGCATGGATATCTTTCCACTCACCACAATGTGTCAACATTATATTCACATATTCCAATACCTCCGTACTCATAGTTAAATCATATTTTCACATTTTAATTAATATACTCAGTTCATCCAAGAACCTCCAACACACATACAATAACAATTCAAAAGACTTGTAAAAAATTTCTTCCACAGATAATTTATAGCCTTACCAACAAGCATGCATCAGATTTGTATGAACATTCAAAAAATCTCAGAGACTTATACACCATTACCAGGTACTAAAGCTTACACAAACATTGTTTTCTCCTTTCCTGAAACCTTCCTTGATTTCCAATCGATTGGGAATGCATAATTCAGTTACAATTTCACAATTTATAATTCTTCTATTAGTTTCCAACCAAGTTCTAGATTGCAGACCTTGTGTTCATTTGAATATCCTTAGTCTTATGCTAAGTTCCTCAACCAAAAGGCATGTCCTTGACTTTTAAACTCCCATTATGTCTTTTTAGACCCTGATATGGACCTAAGACACCTACTCACTCTTCACTTCATCCCCTTACATGTTTGTAGGCTTTAAGATTATATCAAAACAACCATAGCAATCCAAAATGACCTCCAAGAATCCAAATTACACATTTGGAGGGAAATCCAATTATTCAAATTTTGGAATACCTAGACTCAAACTACCACAACTAAATGACTCCTAGAACAAGTGTTGGTATTTTTTACTCTATCAAAGTCACATTATGCCCTCTTACTCCCTTCTATCCCTTGGCATTTCCTCTTAATCTAGTCTCACCGGTGAACTCTTTGATGACCAACTAAACCAAACAATCACCAACAAAGTTTCATTATTTAATCCTGCACCCATTTGCTTTTATACTCCCTTTATTGTTTTTGCCAATTTCTCCCTATTTCCCCTGGTTATGATCAAATCACTATATGTAGAGAAAACAATCGAATTTTATTAAAATGTAAAATAAACATACCCATTACCCTTGTTATTCTTTTTACACCTTACACCCACTAATTCAAACTTGTTACCGCTCCCCATAAGTTCATTTCACCTCAAATCTCCTTTCTTAGTATTTTTGTAACATGTTACTTCTCAGGCTACCTATAACTTCTGGTGGAACTATTATATAGGTTTAACACTTCTTATTTGTATCAACCATACTTACCTCAAACCATACATTACCATACATCATCTTAGCCTTGAGCTAGCATACTATCATCTCATCCCTTGCTCTTGTTTTTGAGGATCTCATTACGCTCTTGACTATTGTTCATAATTCCTTATCTTGGGCATGCATCAATTCATATCCGATATTGTCTTCAAACATACCTATGTTTCTTGGTGCCATTTCATACCCTACTTTCTATTTATTATCATGGTTCCCTAGTTCATAAATATTTTCCATTATTCTACATATAACTCTGAATGCTCAATTCCATACTATACCTGTTACCCATCAATTAGGTCCAACTTGAAATCTCATGTACAAAGGTTATAGTTTAATAAGGTCTATTCAAGATCCACATACTAAATATACTCCACCTAGCTAGATTCCTCATTCTCCATGCTTAGAACACTTTATCTACCCTACTACAAAGTGTTAAAACTATTGGTACAGTCACGCACTTGCATTTCACATGCAATCTCTTTGCAAGGGCCTAGTTATCTTGTAGCCTTTAACCACATAAACTATGTTGGATCTCATATTTGTTCCAAACAACCAAACCAACAAATACATAATTTGGATGACCTCAATTAGGCTACAAAACATATATCACATTCACCCGGGGTTACTTTGTACAGTTCTGGACTTTCAATACCCTGCCCTAGGCCAATTAGACCTTTTTAACAATAATGATTATGACATTGAATACTTGGGGTAATAGTTTTACCTAGGCTAATAGATACACCTGAAGAAAATCCTTAATTAGTCTTATGACACCTAATTTCCACCTCTAGCACACCTAAAACCTCATCATAGTTACATTTCTTTTTGCATTAACTTGTTTAAGCAAAGTTACTTACTATTATCATAACAAATATACTAAAATAGACCCTATGTTCCTATGACATCTTACTCTCTTGATGCTCCTACATCAAATTCTTAGGATTATAAGGGATAAACAAGACTTTTTTCATTTTCACTACCTTCAACCTTTGTTACACCTTAAATCCCTTATGTAAAACATGTTTAGGACTCTATCAAGTCATTATAATTGTTAGTTATTAAACTTGTTAATTTTTACCCAATCTTGACCTTCTAGATCCTTGTTCATTCATGCACAAGTAGTTCTTTAACTGAGTTCCCCCTATTTAGGATTTTTCTCACCATGCTTATTGATTATACAAAGTTGTCTACATTAATTTTTGTAAGATGCCACAAATGAAAAAGTATGAACAACAGCTTTGCCTAGATGTTCAGGACATGGGAAATAGGAAACCACATTTTTCTCAAGATAATCTTGAATGGACACTGATTGGGGAAGACAATAGTCAAGGTGATCTTTGTGCGGAAATCCCTCTGGCAAAACTTGATGCCTTTATTAAAGGGGAAAGTTTTCTCGATATATTTGAGATTAAATTTATATGCAAGAAGAATAGGGTTAACCCTGTTCCAGAGGGAGACACATCACCACATTTTACCATTACGAATCATAAGTTTGTTTATATTAACTTCACGTTTGGTCGTCCTAAGGAATAGTGTTTACATATGTTACTACCATGTTTTTCAAATTTTGTACATGATGTCATTATGTATTTCCTTTTGTTTCAGCTACCAACCTGCTTACGGACTGTCGACACTAAAATTTTCCTTCGTAATTTCTATTTCATTAATGTATGTATTAGGAATAGGATGTTGTTAAGTATAATTAGTAGTAGTGTCCGATAGAAGATAATGGCATTGCCGATACGACACTGCCAATAATGTATAGTATGGTAACAATCAAAGTACAATAGGAATGTTGTGATAAAAAGTAAATATTTTTCGTAAGTGGTTCGGTAATGTTAAAATGTCAAAGTTAGGGTAAGTAGAGAAGTAGGGTCTACATGATTAGGAATTAAAAATATTATATTAGTAATAAGGACAAGGAGTGATGTCATTAAAATTTTGTGTATTTTATTTGTAAAAAGTCTAAAAAGATGGAACCCATGTGAAATGATAAGGTTTATCTTATCTTAAAAGATAAGCTTACATGTAAAGATAAGAGTTAAGGTATGGAATATGATTCGTCAGAGTATATTTCTTATCCTATCTTAGAGATAAGGTGGATAAGCCTAAAATTTCTATAAATAAAGAGGCCACCCTCCTCATTGAGCATAGAAGGAAGTAGTGAGAAATATTGTATGAGTAAGTGTGTAAAGGAAGCCATCATTTAGAAGGGGTGTTAAAGAAGCCATTAAGAGGTGTAATTGTTAAGTTTATCCCATAGTTATTGTGGAAGGCAAGTGAAGTTAGTAACACTTCAAGTACCTCATGGGTGAGATTGTAACAATTTCATGTTGATATTATAATTTACACTTATATTTCAGATTTATCATCATTCCTTTGTATCATAGTTTATGGTATTCTTGTGTTATGTTTGTTGTTGTGTTTCCAGATTACATCCACCAAACTAAAAGTTGTGCAGTAGTAAATAATCATAGCACGAAGAGTTCTTGATGGAGAATTATAAAAGTGCCAGATTGGTGATGACAGGACCTGACGATAAGTGGAACAAACCACCTACCAATGAAAGAATTAGGAGGTTTCAGAAAAAATGTGGATGTCAGTGTCATTTCAATATGAAGGTAATTGATTACATCCTTTTTCTATGATCCTTAATTAATAATCTAAAGTTACCCCGCTCACGCTTATTTGTTCACTCGAGGCCTAAATCGGCTAAGTATGAAAGAGCTAGCGCAAGCCTCCACGTGTCTCTTCAGTGCACTTTTGGTATGATGCTAAAAAGGGAGGTTCCCAAACTAGTGCAGGATCTCCACATGGTCAAAGCCTGATAAATTTCCCCTGGTCATTGAAAAGTCAACATGGAAAGATCCAGTGGTCCACGTGCCTCATCAGCACAACTTCAAAGGTAAGATCCTAAGGCAGGTTCCCAAAAGAGCGCAAGCCCTCCACATGTCTACGGTATGAAAAAGTTACTCTTAAATAGGTGGATAAGGAAAAACACAATAGAAATAAGTGCAAGCCTCCATGTGTCTCTTCGGTGCACCTTCAGTATAAAACCAAGAGAGGACATCCCCAAATGAGCACCAAGCCTCCATGTGGCAGAAAAATATCTTCACCGACTAATATTTTGATAGAAAAATTGAATTGAGTACTTACACAAATCCCTGTAAATGATCCAAATATTATTCAAGATCAAGGGATTAAACGTCAGGATTGAATACCGATGATGATGGATCAACATTTAAAAGGAATTGGGGTAGGAGACAAAAAGTGGGAGCTTTGAGAAACAAAGATAGGGAGGGTCTTTAAAGGGAAGCAGAGTGTTCTAAATAAAATGATCCAAAGAGAGGGGGAGATAGCAAGAGAGAAAAAAGGATCAAAGAATAATATCGAAGAGGAGAAGAGTTTTAGTAGTTTGTAAGGAACCTAGCCTCAATAAGCCTCTTTCGTAAAATAAAATTTTAATTTGTGCCTCGAGGGCCTTATGTATCATTTTCTCTATGAATAAAGAGTTTTTATTATGTACACCGTGTGTTCCTTCATGTTTTGAATCTCTATTCTTTCATGATTAAGTAGTCTTAAACGGATCGGAAATCTTCATCGTGCTTGATTCCCTTGAATTTTCTTTATCCATTTATCATCCATTAATCAATCACTTCTTATCCTCAGTCACGAATGTTGTGAGGATAGTAGACCATGTCGAATAGCTCTTCAACTATCCTAGATAACTCCTTTAACTAATTTGTCTCTCTGTGTTCTCTATTGGCGCATAGCCTTGTTATCTTTGGTTATTTTTATGTTTTCTTCTAACCCTGCCCCCCACAACAGAGAAGAGACAACTTCTTTAAAATTTGGAGTTCACCTTAGGGTGCATGTCCCACTAACCTAAGGTTTCCAATGACTCTGACGGTTCATCTGAAAAGAACATCGTCAGCATTTTTCCTGGCGTGCCCGGTGGGACAGACTACAATCACCCTATTAGAAGTTAGAATTTAAGAAATTTTCTTAAATCACAAGCCAAATGCGAACAAGGGATAAAACAAGGGAGGAAGGCATGCTTGACTATTTACAACTATCTCCACCACGTAATAGAAGAGGTCGTCAGGTTCAGATATCCCCATCTCCTCCAAATAGAGTTCTTTCAACGCCTCTGCCAAGTAGGCATTTTACACAGTCAGCTAGAATTCTCAAACCCATCTCTATGGCTCATCTTCAACCGCCACCTCTAAGGCAGTTTGTCTCTTGGGACCAAGGACACCCACTCATTCTACCCATGCCCTTGACAGTGTGGAATCCTTTTCCTGCCAATGTGTGAAAATCACTACCCAAGTTTAGTGGGGAAGACTTCAAAACTTGAGGAGCACCTTCAAGACGTAGTAGAAATATGTGCAGTGCATTACATAAGGGAACAAGACCTCACCTTATGACTGTTGGCTGCCTCCTTCAAAGGAAAATCTCTAGAATGGTACCAATCCTTGAATCCTAATACTATTGGTACTTGGAACCAATTAGGAGAGGTACTGGTGGCAAGGTTTAGTGAGAAAGGGGACAGATCATCACTTCTACAATAGCTTATCAATATAAAAAGGGGCCCACAAGAGCTAATGATGGATTTTAACACTAGGTTCTAAAAAACCTGGTAGAGGATTCTGACCCTAGTAAGGCCACCCGCAGGTATGGCTATTATATTTTATTTAAAGGCTTTGAACTTGGACATCTCAGTAATGATCCAATCCTTATGAGGGGATTCCCTACCGTAGGCTTATAATATTTTCGTCCAAGTTGAGAACAATTTAATAGATGTAAGAAAGCTTCCACCCTGAACTCTCTTGCCCATATGCCCCAAGATAGCCCCTCTTCCTCAAGCACCGAGCATTGGTCAAACTCCTGCATCACTATACAACTATCCATCCACTCATTTGTCTCTAGCTTCCACTCCAACATCGTCACCCCTTAACCTCGAAATGGAGGAAATGAGAAATATTTTGAGGCATTTTTCTAATGAAATAGTGAATCTCAAAAGGAATCAGGCCACTTATCCAAAACCAAACTACCAAAAATATCAAATTGGAAGGCCTTCTTATCCTCCTCAATACCAGAATAACAAAAGGTCAACCATGGCGTAGCCGTCTAACCAATTATTGCTTGTGCCAATGCCCCTACAGACTATCCCACCTAATAGCGGAAGAGAAATGATACCTGGTCAAAATTACCTTGCCAAAGATCATAACGCATGGTGTTTCCCATGCAATAACTCCCACATGCCAAAGGATTGTCCCCAAGGAAACCTACAACAAAAGGTATCCGAGTAGCGGTTAAGAGAAGGCTATGAGATACACCAATCCACGTCGCCCCACTCTATGGGAGTTCAGAATGTCACCCATCCCGCAAAAATTCAAGGAATGTCTCTGGAACAAGAAGCTAAAATCATGCTGGAACACGCTCTTTTTTCCTAGATAAAAGGAGAAGATTTTGTGTTTACTAATGAGGTATCTATTACAAGGCCCATCAATTCTAACTATAATACTCATTTCAAAAGGAGAATCATGGAAGTGGATGCTCCAGTTTCAAGCATGATCAAAGAAACTCAATAAGGACTATCAACCATCAAAGTTGTGTCACGGCCTACTAACAAAGAATAGGCTCAGGAAGCTCTCCAGAACCCAGATAATGCCACCGTCGCAGGAGAAGTAATAAAATATTGATCATCATCCAAAATATTTCTACCAGGTTCGATGAAGGTGGTTCAACAACTCAAGAAAGCACCAGCTAACACTTCCCTTTCGGATATTTTGAGTATTCTAGATTAAAGAGAGATGCTTCAAGAAGCACTCAGATCGGGTGACGGCCTGATTACTTTCGGAAAAGATAATGAGAAGGAAAAATCCCCAAGAGACTCAACAGAGACAATACTGTTGAACCAAAAGGAAGACGTTAGTAAGCCAAGACCAAGCCCCTTTTTCATGACTCTTATTATAGGGAAGAAGTTGTTGCCTAATTCTATGATAGATTCTGATGCTAGCACTACAATCATGCCTTAAAGCAATTGCCGATGCCTTGGGTATTAAATATGAGCCTTGGAAAAAGGCAGTTATGCAATTAGATGGAAAGTCTGTACAAACTATCGGAATCATTAAAGGACTCCTCTTGGAACTCTACTCTTGCCCAAATATAATTGTTCCACATGATGTTGTGGTAATATATGTCCCTCCAATCTTTAGCCTTTGTCTCTCCCATGATTTTACAGCTAAAATCAGAGGCTATATGTCTCTGGATTGGTCTCATCTGATCTTGCGAACAGGTACGGATCCAAAATGAAGGTCCTATCAGAGCCCCTTACTAGAGAACATATAACTGACCAGCTGGCTTCAGGCTTTGAGGCTTCCCATGCAATGATCACCCGAGAAGAAGGATCATATACAGAAGACGAAGTCCCCCCATATAAGGATCATCTGGATCCAACCTTCTGCCGGGTGATCCGTTTGGGAATTTTGATTCCACTGGACTGGGAACGTATGTCATTTTTGACGAGGATTCAAAGATTCCTTAGACATAACCGAGGGACACAGCAAAAAGAAAGAGGACCCCCCCAAAGATTCTAAAATATGGACCCTACACTTCGATGGGGCCAAAACAGGAATGGTTTCGGGAGTTGGAGTGATTTTATCATCCCCAGATGGAAGAAAATTGCTCCAGTCTTTCCATTTCCAGTTCTCTTGTACTAGCAACGAAGCGGAATATGAGGCTTTGTTGCACGACTTGATCATGGCCTAGAAGGAAGGCATTAAGTAATTTAGAGTCTTTGGCGACTCAGAGTTGGTAGTGACACAAGTAAGAAATACTGCTGCCACAAGGAACCCTAGGATGAGATCCTATCGACACTGGGTTTGGGATCTTATCGATGATTTTGAGGCTCTCAACATCTAAGGTTATCCCTCGAGAATGGAATACAGAAGTAGATAGGATGGCCCTAATTGGATCGCAGTTTGACCCAATTCAAGATTTAATAAAAAATGAAAACATGCCATAAGGCTGATCATCCGCCCCTCTATCCCCGAAAATTTCGATCATTGACAGGTCTTCAATGACGACCAGGAAATCATACATTTCTTGCAACAGTCTAATCAATTCACAGAACAGCTCCAGCCTAAGATCGAGGAAGCATATGGAGACCAGATTATCCAGTTAAGAACAAACAAACTTCCAAAAGGGTTAATAACCCTTGAGAGTCTTTTTTATTCAAATGATGTCAGTTCTGACTAGAAGGAAGTTTGTGGCTATGAAGGAGGACTATGTAGAATTGGAAGTCACTAAGGAAAAGAAATTAAAGGTCAGAAGATCGGTGACCCTGAGGGAAAAAGAGAGACTTGTGGCCCTATGCCACAAATATGATAAGGTGATGGCTTGGACTTATGATGACCTGCATGGCTACGATAGAGACATCATCCAGCACACCATAGATCTTGAAGAAGGAACTAAGCCTGTGTGCCAAAAGCAAAGGCTGGTGAATCCTAAAATTGAATCCCTCATGGCTGAGGAATTAAAAAAGCTCCTACATGCCCATATCATCTTTCCTATAAAGCATACAACTTGGGTCTCTAATCTAGTTCCAGTTAGGAAAAAGAACGAGAGAAATCCGACTCTGTGTAGATTTCAGAGACCTAAATAGAGCCTCCTTGAAATATCATTATCCATTACCCTCCATGGAGCAGATATTACAAACAGTGGCGGGCTCAGAGATGTTCTCCCTATTAGATGGTTTTTCAAGCTATAATCAAATATGGCTCGTGCATAAGCGGATCAGCATAAGACTACATTTACAACCAAGTGGGGAAATTTTTCTTATGCAAAAATGCCCTTTGGACTAACCAACGTTGGGGCTACCTTTCAAAGGGCCATGGAATCCACATTCGGTGCATTGATCAACAAGATAATTCTAGTATATCTTGATGATCTCACGGTGTTCACCAAAACAGCTGAGGAGCATTTTGACGCTTTGGAGGTTGTGTTTAAAAAATGCCAAGAATTTGAGAATCTCTCTTAACCCAAAGAAATGTGTTTTTGGAGTACCCCAGGGTAAACTCTCAGGACATATTGTATCAAAAGAAGGAGTCTCCATCGACCCCAAGAGGGTCAGAGCCATTCTAGACCTGCCCTTTCTGGCTAATAAGAAAGCAATCCAATCTTTCCTAGGAAGGATCAACTTTGTCAGCAAGTTCATTTCGGACTTTGTCCAGAACGATTCACCCAATCACACTCATGCTTAGGGGAAACCTTAATTTCAAATGGACTCTAAGGGGACGTCAATCCTTTGGGACGATAAAGGTAGCCATTGCATCCGCCCCCGTGTTGCGAAATCCAAACCTTTCAAAGGATTTCATTATGTATGTATACGGGGGTGAACACAACATTGCATCTGTATTGACACAAAAGGGAAAATCACAGACGAGAGGAACACCCGATCACCTTCTTTTCAAAGACTCTCCATGATTATGAGACAAGATACAATTTCATGGAGAGGCGGGCTTACGCCATAGTTAAAATCCTGAAGAAATTCAAGCATCTGGTCACTCACAATAAAATTCGGATCATGGTGGCTCACTCCAGCGTAAAAGAATATATCATGGAAGGTGAGATAACTAAGAAAAGAGTGAATTGGATCACTAAGATCCTGGAATATGATGTCGAGGTGAGACCCACAAAGCTCGTAAGAGGAAGAGGTCTATGTCAATATATGACCCAAGACTGCACTCAAGACTCCAGGCCAGCGAAATGGTGAAGAAAACGACCAGATTCTTTATCTCCAGGAAAATAATTCATACGGACTGGGTCTCGGATAGGATTCGCTTCATGCGTACCAGAATATTTCCAGATGATCTCCCCTTAACCAAGAGAAGGTACTATATGCAACAAGGGACTCATTTCACCATGATTGACAACTTCCTTTTTAAAAGGAATTTTAATGGATTAATGTTGAGATGCCTAGAAAATGAAGAGGCCAAGAGGGTCTTATGAGAATTTCACCATGGGAACTTGGGTGGTCACTTTTCTGCCCAAACCATGGCCATAAAAATATTGCAAGTAGGGTACTTCTGGCCAAGCCTATTCACCGATAGTCATATAGAAACAAACAAATGCAAGGTTTGTCCAAGTTTATGCAAGTTTTTGAAGAAACACAACATTACCCCTAAACCCCATTCTAGTTGAGGAACCCTTTGCACAATGGGGTCTCGATTTCATCGAGATGGTCAACCCAACTTCAAGTGCTAGACATTGATGGATTCTCATGGCTACTAATTATTTCACCCGATGGGCGGAGGTAGTTCCTCTTAAGGAATCCACGGAAAATGTGATCCTAGGACTCTTGCAAGATATCACTATGTGCTTTAGGTCCCCCCGCACTATTATATCTGACAATGCTAAAGCCTTCCTGGGGGCTAAAGTATCTGATTTTTCGGTCAAACACGGGATATATCTAAAGTCATCCTCTAACTATTACCCACAGGGAAATGGTCTGGCGGAGTCTACCAATAAGAATCTAATAAGACTCATCAAAAATATGGGACATGAGCATAAAATATTATGGCATGAGCATGTCAAAACAGCCTTATGGGATGATGGATCACCCCAAAATAGATCCTGAGGGCTTCACCATATGAAATAGTCTATGGGAAAAGTGTCGTGATGCCAATTTCATTGGAAATTTGTGCATTGCAACTGTTGAAAGGATCTGAAATAGAAGAAAATGGAGTGATGTAAGTGAGACTTGCCAAGCTGGTAGAGCTCCAGGAGAAGCACAAACTTTCCCATGAGGTTTATGATCAATCACCAACAAGTAGTCAAGATGTGGTTTGATCAAAAACATCAGAACCAAATTTTTAGGTCGGAACCGCAGTATTAAAATGGGATGCAAGAGCAGCCAAGCCGGGAAACCATGGAAAGTTTGACCCCCTATGGACTGGACCCTTTATAATCAGTGCACGTAAGCAACATAACTCGTTTGAACTTGAGACCATAGCGGGAGATCCCTTGGATATCCCAGTTAATGGGATTCACTTAAAACCCTATGTATAAGTGTCTCCAAAGATGTATTATATGTATATATTGCTTCCCTTCCTTCTGGTTTTTGCTTTGTTTTTCCCTCCTTTTTGGGTGCTGCACCCTCGTGTCCCACCACCAATTTCCATGTATTTTTAGGTTCCATGGGAAAAAGTGCCTACCCAGTTCTCCTGGAAATAGGAGTCACCATCAATTTTAAAGCCCCTTCTTAATGAGGAGATCCCCAATCAATGAAAATCTATCACAAACATTGAATTCACGCTTTGAGTCATTCACTCAAAAGACCATTATGAGAAGTGACCCTGAATATGTGTGAGACTTTACTCCCCAATGATAAGAGGCTATTAAGGGTGTCTCGGGCTATTTATCAAGGTCATTCCAAAGCGTTAGAGTCTTCAGAATTCATAAGCGAGTATCAAAGCTTCTAGAGTTCCAGAGTCCTATCTAAATTCAGAGGGACACCATGGACCTCCAACTCTATTCCAGCAGTAAAATCATACGCAGGGATACCCCTCCCCCTGGCACCTCTGCGGCCCCAAATAAGATTCCCTGATTCATTGTCTTGATACAGCTGACCCTTCTATGGTCAGTGACCCAACCAATGACATCTTTGACCCCAGTCTCAACAAAAGGCCCAAAGCTTTGAGAGAAGCAACATTTTCTAGGTTCAACAACTTAGGATATTCTGAGTCATTTGGCTCTAGAATCTGGAGCACAACCTTGCCCAATATATGGTCCCCTCTCACACGCCCATGCCCAAAGCTTATAAAAATGTGTGCACGGCCTGTTTCAATTTAGAAAATCATACCATCCAGGGCCAAAATATGACTGTGGTAATTACACCACAAGCCATTAGGGACATGTTGGCCCCTAACTTATGACCAAATGGCTAGTTTCTATGATATAGCCAAGCTTCGAACTATATGGTCCAAATGCCAGAATAAGGCCTCATTCCTTATCATAGAGAGTTAAGGTAGTCAGAGACCAGCGGTTCAGGGCTCCCAGGGTTTCCCATCCCATTAAAATCCCTCATGCCTGACTCTCAGGATGCCTGCTCCATGTTGGCCTTTATTTTTGGGCTAGACTCTGATAGAGGAGTTGAAGATTGGTAGATGGTGGCCCTATTCCGGATGAGGACTATCAGTCAAGAATCAAGGGTATAGGTTTGACTTCACATAAGTCATCACTAGGTTTATTCGCGAGTAGCTGGGACATTTCTCAATGACATCCACCTTCAGGTATTCATCTTTTCTCTTCCACCTCATCCTATACCTGAACACTCAATATTTCAGTCAGTTTATGACTCTGTCCTTATGGGATATGGAGGTAGATTCCCAAAAGGTTATCCCAGTATCTACATGGACTCATGTACTGTCCTGATCATCGAGACGTATATGAATTTTTCAATGCTTTTGTGGAGCCCCTCATGATAGAAATTGATCTTGAAGGGATCAATAACAGAATGAAATGCCTTATGTGCATTCTATCCTCTCAGACTCATCACACCCCTGCAACTTCTTCTTTTCCATAGGGCATTCAATGATTTGGGTTCATGGATTCAAGGGAGAGTCTTTCATGCTCCCAAGGATTCTCACTGCCTCGGGTGGTGGGTCTCGAATTTACCAGGAAACTCATCCTCTTGGACATTGAATTCGGCTCAACCTAAAAAAAGAAAGCACTTTATGACCTCCCCTTCAGTAGAGGAGGAGTTACCATACTCAAAAGGTGAGCGGACCACTACCTCTCTAGCAGAAATTAGCCTCCTATGGGTTCTCCTTTATCAAATATTCATGGAGGTTTGACCAAGACAAAAGCATGGCTGCTACTCTGGTTAGCAACAAAACTCTCCAACCCATGCAAAGCCACGAGCTGAGACCCTTTTTCGATTCAAGGTGGAGTCCCCAGGAAGAATCATCTGATATCTTTTTTGAACTTATGACATCCCAACTCCGAGGTTGGGATTCATTCCACTCGAGGCCAAATTTAAATTTTACCCCACTCTGACAATGCCAAAGGGGCTCGAGCAGCCCTAAAAAGGAAGGCCTAGAGCTCTGAAAAAATGGAAGCCTTATTGGAAATACGGGTAGGAGATTGGCCAGATCACATAGAAGTTTTGAAGGTGTCTCCAGTGACAAGCTGTGGGAAGAGAAGTGGGATGTGGAGCATAACTCCGATTTAGATAGCGAGGATACAATTAAGTGTCCACTCCTCAGGGGTCTATCAAATCAACCACAGAATCCTCCAGAACTCCACAGCAACAGATATCAGTACCGGCTTCATTGCCATTCCTCGTTCAGAGCCCTCCAGTGGTGTTTCCCTCATTCATCCCCTTGAAAGAAGTTACAACTGAAGAATCACCTCTGAGCCCAGCACACAAGAGGTTAAAATCAGTTGTAACATTCCCACTCCACTTTCACCTCTGCCTCCACCTGGGGCACCCTTTCAAGCTCTACCTCCACCTCCATTATCCCCTTCTGGAGGAGCCCCTTTGTCTGTCACCCCATCACATACTCTCCCTCCTCCTGGAACTCCCCTTCTTCTGTAGCCTCTTACCACCATCCCAAGTTTCTCCCCCGCATGATCAGACCCCCTTCTTTGGCCCTATAACTAAATGCATCTCATTCACCTAGTTACTATCCCATATGGCTTGACACCTAGGTTTCTATTCACAGGGGGAATGGTCTCTTCTCCCTCCAAGTTTATCAACCAAGCAGAATCCAATAAGGCAGCCGGGGATCAAAGGAGGGAAAAACAAAAGAAGAAGGAGATGGAAGCTCCATCAACCAAGCAGATACGGTCATTATATGACCATCAACAAAGCTCCTTGACCATCGCCCTACCTTGTCCCTCAAGTATCTAAGCCTGCGAAGTAGATGCAACCTGATGACTATTCAATCAGTGTTGTCGTAGTTGACCTTGGGGAATTCCGTCCTAGGGATAGGGTGGAGCTGATGAATGAAACAACTGTAGTAGTCACTAGAGACTACTTAAAACTCAGCAATCAGCTCAAGAAAGTGCAATCCATCCTCCAAAAGGTAGAGGCCACAATAGTGATGAATGGTTGAGCTTAAAGCTAAGGACAAAGAATTGGATCAACTCAGAAAGGAGTTGAAGGATGCAGCCACCAAGCAAGCCCTCATGGCTTCCCAGGTAGAAGAAAAGACTCTAGTAGCTAAACTCATTGCATCTGAGGTCCTGGACCAACGCAATAACACAAGAAAAGGGTGGCCTCAATGCTAGGATTAAGTCTACTGAAGATACAGTCAAGGACTTGACCATCAAATTAGGGAAATAATACCAGAGGGAAAGGATTGTAACATTAGTGTAGGGATTGTACACCTCCTTCTATGACATGATTGCCACCACTGTTGCAGATCTGGCCCCGACACTCAGATTTATATCCGACACACATGAATTGTGCTCTAAGGTAGAGAATGTAGTCTCCACCATCAGCAATGCCTTATCCACCAAGGTCCTTGAGTCTAATCTTTTGATTCAAAAACTCTATGATGCCTCTGATTCTGCTCTTCAGAAGGCAAGGATCACAGACAGGTAGTTGATTGCTGCGAAGATCAATGAGATTTTGAGCTGTAACAAAGCTTCTACCAAATGTCAAAATCTCTTGGTGTAGCTCCACCAGGGAATAAAGGAGAGGAAATAGAATATCAATGAATTGGTTTAGTTAGGTTTCCCTTCTCCCTTCCCCTATGATTCTACAGTCCTATCAAAGGACAAATCCAACAACTCTTGCTTGTCAAACATTAGGACAAGATTGTCTTTCAGTATTTGAAGGAAGACTCCAGTGTTATGAGGTGGAGGCCATTATCAATCCCATCATACAGCTAAGTTTCACATGTATGCTATAATGCAGAGCCTCCAAGGTTTCTCCCATAAGGAGATAATTGAGCTGGACAGTGTTCCAAGCCTTACAATAGAGGACTTATCCAACAGAATTAGGAATGGCTCGGATACCAGGCTTCCTTGCAGAAGCTCTAGGTGGCATTTGAAGGCCACATTTTGATTTTTTAAGGTAAGAGGATATAGATTCTCCCATGGAGGCACGGGATCCCTTAGTGAGTCACCAAAACTGATTACATCCTTTTACTATGAATCCTTCATTAAGCATCTCTTTTTGCTCCGACCCACGCTTATTTGTTCACTCGAGGCCCGAATCAGCTAAGTATAAAAAGAACATTAGCAAGCCTCCACGTGTCTCTTCTATGTACATTTTGTTATGATGCTTAAAAGGGAGGTTCCCAAACGAGCGTAGGCTCTCCACGTGGTCAGAGCCCGATAAAGTTACCAACCGTTGAAAATTCTAACATGGGAAAGAGACAACGGAAGCCTCCACGTGCCTCATCAACGCAACTTCAAAGGTAAATCCTAATATAGGTTCCCAAATGAGTGTAGGCTCTCCACATGTCTAGGGTCCAACAAAGTTTCTCTTAAATAGGTTAGAAAAGGTAGAACACAATGAAAAGAAAGTGAAAGCCTCCATGTGTATCTTCAGTGCACTTTCAGTATAAAACCAACGAGAGGACATTCCCAAACGAGTGTTGAGCCTCCATGTGGTAGAAAAATATCTTCGCTGGCCAATATTTTGACGGACAAAATTGAATTGAGTAGTTGCATGAATCCCTGTAAATGATCCAATATTATTCCAGATCAAGGGATTAAACGCCAGAATAAAATACCGATGGTGGTGGCTTAGCGTTTAAAAGGAATTGGGGCAGGGCCAGAAAGCGGGAGCTTCGAGTAATAGAGATTGGGAGGGTCTTTAAAAAGGAGAAGTAGTTTTCAAAAAAGGAAATAGAGGAGGAGAAGAAAAAAGGAAGAAGAAAAAGTGAGGGAGAGTTTCAGTAGTTTGTAGGATTCCTAGCCTCAGTAAGCCTCTGTCGTAAAAGAAAATTGTAATATGTGCCTTGAGGACCTTATGTATCATTTTCTCTATGAATAAAGAGTTCTTATTCTGTGCACCATGTGTTCCTTCATGTTTTGAATCTCTATTCTCTCATTATTAAGTAATCTCAAACGGATCAGAAAATTCATCGTGCTTAATGCCCTTGAAATTTCTTTATTCGTTTATCATCCATGAATCGATCGCTTTGCATCCTCAGTCACTAATGTTTTCAAGATAGTAAACCATGCTAAACAACTCTTCGACTATCTTAGATAACTCTTTCAAATAATCTGTATCTCTCTATGTTTACTAGATTGGCACATCACCTTGTTATCTTTAGTTATTTTTATGTTTTCTTCTAACCCTACTCCCCACAATAGAGAAGAGCTAGCTTCTTTAAAATTTGGAGGTCACCTTAGGGCACATGTCCCACTAACCTAAGGTTTCCAATGACTCTGATGGTTCATCTAAAAAGAAACATCCTCAAAAATTATGTTTGGTACACCAGACCTAGAACATATCGCATACAATTCTATGTATCACATTGATAATAACAGTGAGTTTTTCCATGACATAATGGACACAATCTTGGATCCGCAAAGTTTTTTTACTTTAAATTTATCATATGAATGCAACTAATACATTGAATCTCTTTTTCTTGTTGGTATACATGTTGACACCATTATCGAAAGGCACTACACAGATCGTGAGTGGGTGAATCTTGTCAACAAAAGGGACAAGTACCTAGCTAGGAAAGACGCGTTGAATGTATGGAGGAGAGTGAAGAGCATTAGATCCCAAAATCACCAACACGATAGCACTAGTATCAATTTTTTGGCATGTCACTGAAAAGGATACATTTTTTATTATCATAGGCTAGTTGGGACCGACGTGCCTTTTATTATGGACCTTCAAATAAATTGGATTCTTTAAATGATGGTTCATGATTCTCACAACTCCATTGCAATGGATTCTACGTTCTCAACTAGTAGATATGGGGGTAAGGACATTGTTGTCTAATTTCCATGCATAATTAATGTTTGGATAGATTTTTTTAAGTGAATCACATACTAACAATAACTTTGTGTACACATTTACATCAATACCAATTATACATGCTTCTAGTTTTTTTATGAGCAAGAGGTTTGGGTTCCTGTTGCATGGGTAGTTTCATCACAATTCATGCCTTGTTGAATTCTATGTGAGGGGGAAAAGGAAAAGGATGGATTGGCATGTCAATTCATTCATTACAAATGATGTGGCTTCCAAAATACAAGCTATAAAGTATAAATTTACTAATAGGTTTATCTATAAATTTTGAACACAATTTACATCACTAACGGTGTTATTTTGTATATCAGGTTTGTATTTGGTTTTTGTGGCTTGCTATGCATATGGCATGTTCACATAGACTGGCTAAAGAATATTTATAGGTTTGTTTTTCTTCATTTTTTTAATACAACATTTACAGGCTTGGGTTGCATTTTGTTGTTTTGTATTACTTATTGTCACGCAACAAATTCTTTTATAGATATACGAAGGAGGTGGGGTCGGAAATGTTTTAGGGACTAGGTGACATCATGTGCGCCATTAGTGACAATGAGCACATGAATTTTTTCCTTGTTGATGAGTTCATGGGGGAGTTCAAAGAGGATACTTCCTTTATGGATTATTTCAAAAAGACATGGTTGTAAGACAAACATATTGGTAAGTGGTAACTACATAACTACGCATAGATTCAATAATTCTTGAGTCGTCTCTAATGATTTTTTTTTACGCATGCAGCTGTGGGAAAATAATTTCAGCAACTTCACCCATGTCAATCAGGATACAAATGCATCCATAGAAGCTTACCATTGTTTCTTGAAAACTCAATACTTGTGTGATCGAAGAAAGAGATACACAAGGATAATGGATTGGTTGTTATACTCATTGGTTTTTGAGTTGAACCCCATTACAAACAAAAGAGGAAGTTACAAGTATTGGGTTTCTTGACAAATTACAAGAATGAGAAATAATTTTTGACTACCACTAAAAGGGCCAGATTAATACCAGACAATGATTGTTGTGTAAACGATACTATTCGGGTCTTATATGGTTTGAAGTAAAACATCCAGGTACTAATGGTATTTCGTTCGGATATTCACCCCAACTATTTTATGTTTGTGACTCTCCTTGGGCTACCAAAGGAAACACCTGCAAACATGTTGTGAAGGTTTCACAACTTGAGGGGAAACATGAGGCTAATGCATCTACTAGGGATCCAAATTTCAATGGTGAGGGTGTTTGTTTTCATTTCATTATTTTAACTATTTCATACCAATTTTATCCTAAGAAATTTTCATTGTACATCCTTTAAAAGTGTTGTTGTCATTGTAGATGACCACGTTGACCATGTTGTGTAAGTAGTTGAATGTGTTGCACCTAAAGATGATCCATCAGAGTAGTCCCCCATTGTGATTAACAATACGTAATTTATTATAAATGCATATGGTTGATATATCAAAAATTTCACAATTACTAAATGAATTTTCTTTTTGGTGACAATTGACAGTGATGAAGGAATTTAGTAGGAAACATAATACCTTAGTCCTAAACAACATGTCAGAAACCATGGAAATGCATTGCAAGTGCTCAGTGAGTCTAAAGAGTTTTTGAAATCATTGTTGGACATGGTGTTACATAGTGATGAACAAATGTTTTCTTTTCGAGACTATTTGCAACAATTTAAGAAGATTTTAGATGACTCTAGTTTGTTTCCATTTGTTTTTGTTCCTTATTGTAGTGAAAATGAGACTTCTACCACCCATTTGCGGCCATGGTTCAGTGCAAGTAGGAAACCTCGAAAGAGGAAAAAAAAGGAGACCATAGTTCTAGATTTAAACATTAATGCTCAAGAGTATGAGGATTATACATTTCCTGACACAACTCATGGAAGGATACATCTCAATCAAACACAGAAATGATTCGGTATATCAATCAGAGAAAGTTGTGAGGTTATAACATCGAGTTTGGGTGAGTACGAATGTAATGTGATTACAAGATGTATTCATTGGAATTCAAGACACTTTAATTTCTATTTTGTGATTTGCAAGGACAGCCCCCTCGACCAAAATGCATATACCATGTTGTCACCTCTCATTTAGAATATCGAATGCATCTTGAAGGTATTTATGTCTATGTGGAAAATAATGTTAAGTGTAGGGTTTTTTACTGTTATGTGGATTATACGGTCTTGTTTTAGTAATATTACAACAAATATTTTTTATGGGACCTCATCATGATTAAAATAAATGATGTTAAATGTTGTATTATGTGCATTAGAGTTTTACACCTCTTGCTTTTATTGTATTATGTGTATATTTTGTGATCTTGTATCTGATAATGGTGGTATATGTTTTTTTTGTTTTGAAACTTATACAACGAAGAAGCGTGAAGAAGTCTCAAAGTAATTCGTCTAAGGAGGCACATTCAGTTAGAGTTGGATAGATATATTATAAATGTCGAAAATGTAAATGAATGCTCTCAGTCTATTTAGATAGTGTCATACTGTGTGAAGGTTTTCAAAAAGTATCTGAGGAAGAATCTGGGTTTTTGAATGAATGTTTGTAATCTTGGATTGATTGGTACATTTTCTTGTAATATTGTAAGCCAGAAGTGGCGATTTCGTAATATTGTAGCCTTGTAATATTGTAACATTGTACCCAACAAGTGGTACATTTTTTTAATAGTGTAGCCTTGTAATATTGTAACATTGTAGCCCACAAGTGGTACATATTTGTAATAGTGTAGCCTTGTAATATTGTAATCCAGAAGTGGTACATTTTTGTAAAAATTAAATGAAGAAACTTAGTTGTTTGTATACGAAGAAGCAATCTATATGTGTTGCACTCTAAGTCTTTGAGATTTTTAATTTATCTTGTGGAATAGAACTGTAACACCTCTAGCATGAATGGTATCTATGATAACTTCTGTTATGGAAGGTTCAAATGTTGACAAGTGATTTTTTTCTTAAGACTTAGGAAATTATGTTTGCAGTAGGTAATATGTTATCTGCTGAAATAGGTACGATTCTGTCATATTTTTGCTTAATTTAAAATGAAGCAATTCATATCTTTTTATGCAGAATAATTCACTACTTGGTATTGAGAAGTTGAGTTTGAGTTTTCATAATTCTTGGTGAATCAGAACAACATTACCTTGGATCAATTTCATTGAACCAAGGTATGCTTCTAATTTTCAAACCCTATTGTTATAATGTTCAAGATAAACAAATGAAAGTCTCCTAGACCTTAAATGTACAAAGGTCATGAATGAGTCGATCTCCTTGGATCTCTGCTTCGTATTTGAATTTGGATATTAATCTAGTTCCTCTTTTTTATTAAAGTAAGATGTAATTCTTAATTAGAAACACGAAACCTACTTACACTATGTTCCTTAAATTGGGAACTTTATCCTAAAAAGAGTAACCTAACCTAAGTTACTAAGTTATTTTGTTTTTAAGGGATGTTAAGTGGTACCTAAGACTAAATACTTATACCAAAGGACCTATGTTAGTTCCTAAACTAATGTTTAAACTAACCTAATGTTTGGCTAACCTAAAAGGTCCCTATGGGATGAAATAGGGAGGGGGAAAGTCGGTGGCATCGATTCCTCAAAATTTATGAGGAAGTTAATGTGGTCTTATCTCTTTTAACTACCAAAATTGGTGAAGGTGTGAGGAAATTTGGGGGAATGAGATGGAATCTCCACCAAGTTTTTATATGCATGCAAATTTTGAACTTAGACCTCGCCAGAAATAGAGCCTGAACTTAGGATGCTTCAATCGAGGTTACATTAATTGTTTATGATGATTTGATTTCCCTTACTTGTTCATATGATCTTATTTATGATTGATGACATCTTAATCCTTAGGATGAAGATTGAGAATATGTGACAGTTAGATGGTAGGCAATGTTTATTACTACACAAACTGTTGAATTAACTCTAAAAGATATTTTTATGTATCTTATACTATTCTTTTAAATAGGTTTAGTTGAATAAGGGAACTTAAATGGGATTACATGAAAGTAATGATAAGGTTCAGATGAAATGATAATTCTACTTTATCTCTGTTGTTTAAATTTTGTATGATAAAAGGTTTTTATGATGGAAATTAAAGGTTGATAGAATGACTGACCAAACCTTACCTTTGTTTTAAAACTTTAATATATATCTCTCTATTATCTTTGATTGTACTCTTTTTTATTGAGTCTTTATGTTAATATGATTGTGCTTCCAGGGACTATTTCATAAATAGAAGAGTTCTTTTTATGAAACAGTTATCTAAACGCACAACATGTTAATGATATAGTGCTTATCTTGCTTAGTTCAATGAACTGACCCGTGCTAGAAATTTTACAGATGGACTTCATAAAAGATGAAAGGAGAAATACATATAGAAAGTTACATTTATTTTATTAAGGGAACTGTATCTTTATTATGATGAAATTTGGCTTCATTACTTGTGATGCACTTGTTGGAAAAGGAAGTTGTAATAAGAATTGGTTAGATATTGTTGTTTTGACATTTTGTATTATCTGAAAAATGTGGAATTAGTGAATGTGTCACTCCTCCTTGATGAATAAAAGATATGTTGATTCTATTTAATACTTGTCATAATACCTTCTTGGCATTAATTGAGTTGAATTGATATGTATTACTTTAATAAAGGCGGGTAGTTAATATACTTAAATAATATGGAATGGTTGGGGTAGTAATCTGAGTTTTTAGTGGAATTATTTTCTCTAGCAGAGATGCAACTTATAAGGTTGAAAATCTTAAGCAGATACTCAACCATTACAATAAGAATTGTAATTGATTTGCATGGATGTATGTGTATTAAACCATGATTTTAATTTACAATATGCAATTTTACTATATATGGAACATATGAAATTCAGTTTTCATAAATGGGCATTAGCCCATAAAATTGAAACAAAAGGGAAAATATCCTTGAAATCATTCATTAAGACCTAATGTATGAACTTGCTCAAATGATAATGAACATTTAGGTAAATTTTTGCATGGGTGCTTCCTTATGCATATTTCCCTAGATCTTAAACTAGAAAGTAACTAATTTATACACCTTTATAACTACAAGTTCTAATATGCCATTTCTTGATACAAGTTGTTTAGGTTAATTGATAAACTAAAACTTGTAAATAAATCGGTTAGAGAGCAGATTTTATCTGCATACCTACCCAAAATACAGTTATAACCTGTAACCTTATACGTTAAATAACCTAGTTGAATTAGTAAGGACTCTATAAGTAATCTGTAATTAAATGATTAATAAGATATTAACTTTTAATGTATTTTCGTCCACGCGAGGAAACTTAGCTGGATGTTGACACACACCAATTGCAACATAGTACCTTCGTAATGACCGGAGTCATTACGAGGATACTATGTTTCAATTTTCATGTCTCAATACCCCACAAGGTTTGATCAACTAAACTAACATAAGTTCTTAAATGGATCACAGTTCTGTCCTATGCAGAGATAGGGACATGACCTAGTGTCAGGGTCAACTCACATTGACTTAGGATAACTAGACACACCCAATCAATGTAAGTTGATTGAGTATGTCTATGTACCCTTAGTCACCATGAGTAGTCCTCCACACTAGGGAATGTTGCTAACCTTGTCTAGGGTTAAACTTTGAATCAAGCGGGACTGACAGAAATCAATAAAGACCAATCTAGATAACAGTTCAAGTGTGGTGAAGGACTTAATCCATTTGACAAGTATGTCGTCTAGGAATGCAAACATGATAAACATGTTTAAAATATTTGGCCAAAGTATTGCATGTTTTTGGTTGCATTGTCCTATGTCACCTAGTTCAAGAAGTAGGATTTCAAATGAATATCAGTAACATATATTCAGATAGGCTCTTAAACAGAATGCTTGGGTACCCCTTATAGGGTAAAGGAGCCAAATATACTTGGTATACACATTACTGAATAACATGAGAGATCGATTTATGCCGAGTCATAGATATCGGTGTTTCACCGGATCATTACAGTTGCATATGATTTTCTGCTATGAGATAGTTTGGCATTGGAATGTGTGTTCTAAATTATGATTTAGAATAGAGAACATTATGTAAAAAAAATCCTTGTTTATAAATTCTTAAAATGGGAATGTTACATCTTGGTATCAAAGCTGAAGGTTGCAGCTCTTGGACCTATTGAGTCCATAAATCTGATAAAAACTTAATTTTTATTTTGTAACAGAAAATGGTTGGAACAAGGGGAGATGCTGCAAAAAATCCACCACCAGGTGAAAAGGCAACTACCACCCAAAAACTTGAGGAGATCCTTTCTGCTCTGTAGGACACAAGAGACCGTCTGGATTTACTTTAACAGTAAGTAATGGGTAATGAGGAGGAAGAAGATGCTAGCAATAAAAATCAACCACCTCTTGTGGACAACATAAATATTAGGAACATAAGTGTTGATAATAATAATGTTGTAAATGTTAATGCTAATGTACCCAATCATCTTGAAAATAAAAAGGAAAGGTTAGCAGTTGAACTTCCAAACGATATAAAAAATATAAGTCCACCTAAGTTTGATGGCACTACATTGGGGGATGGAGTTGAAATTTGCTCAACAAAATGGAGAAGTACTTTGCAATAAGAAACTTCTCAAAGGAAACAAAAGAAGTAAGGGGAGCTTATCAACTTTCCCATGAGGCATCTTCCTGGTGGGACAACCGCAAGGCTAAATTGAATATTGATGAATCAAGCATCACAGGGGATCAATTTAAAAACTATTTTAGGAAATGATGGTTGCCACAACTTTATTATGATCAAAAGATGACTAAATTTCAGAGTTTGACTCAAGGAAAGTTAACTGTAACAAAATATTGGGAGAGGTTCACTAAACTTCTCAATTACGTGTCTTAGTATCAAAGTGACGAAAATTTTAGGATATGAAAATTCATTATGGTATTAAATCCTATCATAGGGGGTGAAGTAGATGTTCACAACCCAACCACCATGGAAGGGGTTGTATAAAAATCCATATGGAAGGAACAGAAATTAAAAGTAATCTCTACCCATAAGGAAGAAATCAAAAAGAAAATTCCTAATTCTTCTTCATCTCTTGCACCCAAAAAGGGGGCATGGAAGAAGTTTGGTACCAAAAATAAATTTGTTGCTGATAATAACAAAAAACAACAAAAAATAAACCTACTGCAAATGTTTGAAACAATTTTGTTAAGAACAATAATAATGGACAGAAGTCCTATGGAAGACAGAACAACAATTTTAAGGTTGGAAATAAAATTGAGCCTAAACAAGGACCTATAACAAAATGCTACAATTGTGGAAAGTATCATTATGCCAATCAGTTCCCTCTAAGGAAGGATGACAGCAATCAACAGCATAATATACATGCTGCAGTAGCTAATAAACAAGCTGAAAAATAAGTTACGCCTATAGAAGTGCTAGGTAAGTTATTTGGTATACATATTATTATACTTTTTGATAATGGAGCTACTAAATGTTTTATTTCTACTAAATTAGCTTCAAAACTAAAAATAAAAACTAGAAAAATGGATAAATCTTGGGTTGTATATTATGGAAATAATATTGTCCACACAATTAGTAAGTGTCTTTTTGGAGTAGTCCTAGAATTTCATGGTTTTTCCGTTGAATTTGACCTTTATGTTGCTCCTTTGGGATCTTATGATGTAATAATAGGTGTTAACTAGATTTCTAAGAATAAAATAAAAGTTGATTATTTTCAAAAACATATTAGTTATCCTGATGATCTGCAAAAAATAACAAACATACAGGAGATAAAATGTAATATTTCAGTTATAAAAATGTCATCTATACAACTTAAAAAGGCTAAAAGCAAAGGTTGCACCTTGTATGTAATAAAAATTTCTGAAGCAATAGAAGGGGATAGTGATTTCTTGGAAAAAAATTTGTTGTTACGAGATTTCAACGATGTGTTTTCGAAAGAACTATTGGGTCTTCCACCCAAACGGGTCTTTCACAATTGAGATCAAGCTAGGAACAGAGCCTGTTTCCAACACACCGTATCAAATGACTAACATTGAACTGGTATAGCTGAAGGCACATTTACAAGAACTATTTTCTAAAGGTTTGATACGACTGAGAGTCTCGCCCTGGGGAGCACCAGTAATTTTTGTGAAAAAGAAAGATGGAACACTTAGGTTGTGTATTGATTATAGGATGTTAAATAAATAAATAATCAAAAACAGATATCCACTTCCTAGAATTGATTATCTATTTGATCATATGTGTGGTGCATCATTATATTCTAAGATAGATATTCGTTTTGGGTATCATCAGTTAAAAATCAAAGACGAAGATATTCATAAAACAACTTTTAGGACAAGGTACGGGCATTATGAATTAACAATTTTACCTTTCAATTTGACAAATGCACCTACAAATTTTATGAATTTAATGAATAATATCTTGTAAGAATACTTGGAAAAAAAATTTCTTGTATTGTTAGACGATATCCTCATATATTCTAAAATCATTGATGAGCATCATGAGCATTTAAAAATAGTTCTTAAAATCTTAAGAAAAATAAGATTGTATGGTAAGTTGTCCAAATGTTTTTTCTATGAGACAAAAGTGCACTATCTAGGACATGTTATAAGTAAAGATGAAATAGTTGTTGATCCATCAAACATTATTGCCATAATTGACTGGCCTGCACCTAAGAATGTACATGAAGTCAAAAGATTTATGGGTCTTGTTGATTATTATAGAAAATTTGTTAAGGACTTTTCAAAGGTCGCTGCACCAATAACTTTATTACAAAAGAAAGATAAGAAATTTGAGTGTAGTGAAAAATGTGAATCAACATTTAAAACTCTTAAGGTTCAATTAACATTTGCACCTATTTCAGTTGTACCTGATCAAAATGGAAAATTTACAGTAGTAACAGATACTTCCGAAGAATGACTCGGAGTTATTTTGTTACAAAATGAGCATGTTATAACATATGAGAGTAGAAAACTTAAGTTACATGAACTGAATTATGCTCCCTATGACCTAGAGTTTGTCGTCATTGTTCATGCACTTCAAGTATGGAGGCATTATCTTTTAGGGATACCTTTTGAATTAAAGAACAGTCATCTTGGGCTGAAATATATTTTCACTCAGCCAAATCTAAATGCAAGACCATGAAGGTGGTTAGAGTTTTTATCACAATGTGATTTTGACATAAGTTACATAAAAGGAAAAGAAAACAGAGTAGCAGATGCACTAAGTCGTAGGAAACATATTTCTACACTTATGACTTTGAGAATTTAGTTTAAGGATGAGGCGAAAAGCATCATGACATCTGATTCATACTTTCAAAAAGTAAAAACAACACTTGTTGCATATCCAAAAGACTCAAGATATAAAGGTTTTCACTTCGATGACAAAGGAATATATATATTCCTTCAGTAAATGAATTAAGAAGGAAGTTGATAATTAAATTTCATAATTCACCATATTCAGGACGTCCCAATATTACAAAAAATTCTTACTAATATAAATCAACAATATTTTTGGACATGGATGAAGAAATATGTAATTGATTTTGTGACACACTACTTAGAATGTCAGTGTGTTAAGACTGAGCATATGCATTCAGCTGGTTTAATGTACCCTTATAACATACCATAGCATAAGTGGCAAGTAATTATCTTTTATTTTGTTCAAGGGCTTCCAATGTCAAGAAATAAGCATGATGTTATTTTAGTTGTTGTTGATAAACTAACAAAGGTAGCACATTTTATTTCTGGTAATCTTAAGGATGATTCAACTGTTTTAGAAAAAATATTTGTGCATGAAATTTTCAAATTGCATGGAGTACCTGAATTGATCATATCAAATAGAGACCCTAGAATGACATCTCAATTTTGGATAATGCTAAATGTAGCCTTATAAACTAAACTCAATTTTAGTTTAGCATACCATCCAAAAACTGATGGGAAAACTGAAAGAGTTAACCAAGTTTTGGAAGATATGTTACTAATGTATTGCATGGATTAGTATTACAAATGGGAAGAATAACTTCCATTAGTTGAATTTTCCTATAATAACACATACCATGCCTCTTTGAAAATGTCACCTTACGAAACATTGTACAGAAGGAAATGCAGAACTCCAGTTAGTTGGGATAGCATAGAAGACAGAGAGGTAATTGGACTTGAAATCCTTAATGAAATGGAACAACAAGTTAAAATGATTTGTGAACATTTAAAAGAAGAAACAGATAGGCAAAAAAATTATGCATATCTAAAAAGGGTTGATAAGAAATTTGAACTTGGTGAAAAGGTCTTTTTACGGGTTAAGCCGAAAAATAGTTCTATAAACTTTGGCAAGGCTACCAAATTATCACCTCATTATGTGGGACCCTTTGAAATTGTTGAAGTAAGCAATCATGTAGCTTATCATTTAGCTTTGCCACCTACTTTATCATGAATCAATGATGTTTTCCATATTTCTTTACTTCAAAAATATGTTTCAAATTTATCACATGTGTTAAATTGGAATTCCTTACAGGTCCAAGACCTAGGAATAATCATGGTAAAAACCATCAGAATGCTGGAAACTCACCTATTACATGAGAAATCAGGAAATTAGTCGATGCAAGTCCAATGGGACCAGTTTAATGAAGAAAGTGCTACATGGGAAAATCTTGAGGACATGAAAATTGTTTTTCCTCATTTATTTGAACAGAATTGATTTTGTTGATTGATATTAGTTAAATATTTTGTTCTTAATTTAACAATAAATATGCTAGTTTTGGGCAGGTATTATATTCATTAGTACAGAAACAACTATTTTAATGTTGAATAAATTATGGAAAATTTGGAATTCTCAAATCAAGTTTATGTTTGTGAACTTATGGATAAAAGAACTATAATTAGGATTATATTTCTTGATTGATAATTTGGACTAAGTTCATCATCGGGACGATGATGATTTTTAAGAGGGAGGTATGTAACACCTCTAGCATGACTAGTATCTATGATGAATTCCATTATGGAAGGTTGAAACGTTGACAGGTGATTTTTATCTTAAGACGATGTTCTCTTATGACTTATGAAATCATGTTTGCATTAAGTAATATGTTATCTGCTGAAATAGGTACAATTTTGTCATGTTTTTTCTTAATTTAAAATGAAGCAATTCAAATCTTTTTATACATAATAACTCACTACTTGGGATTAAGAAGTTGAGTTTCAGTTTTCATAATTCTTGGTGAATCAAAACAGCATTACCTTGGATCAATTTCATTGAACCAAGGTATGCTTCTAATTTTCAAGCCTTGTTATCATAATGTTCAAGATGGATAGATGAAAGGATCTTAGACCTTGAATGTATGAAGGTCATGAATGATCCGATCTCCTTGGATATCTGCTTCGTATCTGAATTTGGGTATTAATATAGTTCCTCTTGTTTATTAAAGTAAGATGTAATTCTTAATTAGGAATATGGAGCATACTTACATTATGTTCCTTAAATTAGGAACTTTATCCTAAAAAGAGTAGCCTAACCTAAGTTACTAAGTTCAATTGTTTTTAAGGGATGTTAAGTGGGACCTAAGAAAAAATACTTATACCTAAGGACCTATGTTAGTTCCTAAACTAATGTTGAACCTAACCTAATGTTTGGCTATCCTAAAAGGGGCCTATGAGACGACATGGGGAGGGGAAATTCAGTGGCATCGATTCCTATAAATTTATGAGGAATTTATTGTGGTCTTATCTCTTTTAACTACCAAATTTGGTGAAGGAAAGAGGAAATTTAGGGGAAAGAGATGGCATCTTCACCAATTTTTTAGATGCATGCAAATTTTTAACTTGGACCTCGCCAAAAATAGAGGTGGTTGTGTCAGAAGAAATGGAAGGACTGACAGTCCTATTTCTCATTTAACATTTTTGAGGTTGGCGAAACCACCTAGGAAGAAGAAAGATGGGTTTGGTTTTGTTTGTTCATTTTTTCTTAGAGCTCAAGCTCTGCATGTGGGTTGTTTTGGTTATTTGAATCTCTAGTCTGATTCTTGCATGAATGTTATATTTGCATGAGCTCTCTTACCTTGCATGGAATTTGAATGAAGAAGTTGGAATTGTGAAGCTATAAGAAAGAGAAGGAGAAATTTTGGAGGGTTGTTGGCATTTCAAAGGAGCAATGAAAGCTCTACTTGGATATTTTCTATGAAATAGAGAAGACCAGAGCTCTATCAGGCATGATGGGCCATATCCATTAAGTCTTATGCTTTTGTATTTTTTCGTGGCATGATCTCCTAAATCCCTTGGGTGGTTGAACTCAGTACTAAACCTTTTGGTAGAGGTAGATGTTTTAAATGGTTGTGGAATGTTTTCTCTTATGGGGGTGATTTTTGAATGCTTACTTGTGTTCCTTTTTAAGGGTTTATAGTTCTTTGGAGGTCTTTTTTAGATTAATCCTACTGTTCTAATTTTCATTTCTTCTCTGGGATATTAATAAATGATTCACTTTCTTATCCTTGAGGGAATCGAGTCTCTCGAGCCTATCTCTATTTAAATGAAAAATGGTAAAGGTTAGTTGTTTCTCTATGTTCCTTTTTCCTAGTATTTTGGTACTCAAACCCGTTCGGGACTTGGGTGAATCTTTTTTTTGTTATTATTTTATTCTTCAGCGATGATACTTATCGTGTGAAGCTCATATGGGATCTGGTATGTACCCTCCATTATTCATTTCATTAGAAATGTTTACTCTTATGCTTTTAAGTTTGAACAGATAGAAGACTAAAAACCTCAAGTTAGGAAAATGTTCAGTGAGATTTCGTTGTTGTTTCCTCTCAGGTCTATTTAAGATTCACTTTTTGACCTAGTGGTTAGTCTAAATGTATTAATGTATTTATGACAACAAAATGGAATTTTACTTTGAAGGAGTATCAAGTTTTAGTTAGGTTCTGAGCTTAAACAAATCTGATCTTGTCTGTAATTATAATAATGGTATATCTTGTATGGGATCTGAATGTTAGCCTGTTTCTGGTTTGAAGCAACCTTAGACTTTTGTTAAGGTCTAATTTGCGTTGTCTTTGAATTCTAACTTGATTTGATTTTTGATTCTGAGCCTGAACTTAGGATGCTTCAATCTGGGTTACATTAATTGTTTACGATGATTTGATTTCCATTACTTGTTCATATGATCTTATTTATGATTGATGACATCTTAATCCTTAGGATGAAAATTCAGATAATGTGACAGTTATATGGTAGGCAATGTTTATTACTACACAAACTATTGAATTAAGTCTCAAATATAGTTTTATGTATCTTATACTCTTTTGTTAAATAGATTCAGCTGAATAAGGGAACTTAAATGGGATTACATGAAAGTAATGATAAGGTTCAGATGAAATGATAATTCTTCTTTATCTTTTTTTTTTAAATTATGTATGATAAAAGGTTTTTATGATGGAAATTAAAGGTTGACAGAATGACTAGCCAAACCTTACCTTTGTTTTAAAAATTTAATATAGATATATATTATCTTTGATTGTACTCTTTTTTATTGAGTCTTTATGTTAATATGATTGTGTTTCTAGGACTGTTTCATAAACAACAAAGTTCTTTTTATGAAATAGTTAGATAAACGCACAATGTTTTAATGATGTAGTGCTTATCATGCTTAGTTCAATGAACTAACACGTGCTAGCAATTTTGTAGATGGACTTCGTAAAAGATGAAAGGATAAAGACATATAGAAAATTGCATTTATTTTATTAAGGGAATTGTATCCTTATTATGATGAAATTTGACTTCATTACTTATGATGCACTTGTTGGAAAAGGAAGTTGCAATAAGAATTGGTTAGATATTGTTGTTTTGACATTTTTTATTATCTCAAAAGTGTGGAATTAGTGAATGTATCACTCCTCCTTGATGAATAAAAGATATGTTGATTCTAGTTAATACTTGTTGTAATACCTTCTTGGCATTAATTGAGTTGTATTGATATGTATTACTTTAATAAAGGAGGGTACTTAATAAACGTAAATAATATGGAATGGTTGGGGTAGGAATCTGAGTTGTTAGTGGAATTATTTTCTCTAGACGAGATGTAACTTATAAGGTTGACAATCTTAAGAAGATAATCAACCATTACAATAAGAATTGTAATTGAATTACATGGATGTATGTGTATTAAACCATGATTTTAATTTACAATATGCAATTTGACTATATATGGAAAATATGAAATTCAATTTTCATAAATGGGCATTAGCCCATAACATTGAAATAAAAAAAAGGAAAATACCCTTGAAATCATTCGTTAAGACCTAAGTTTTGAACTTTCTCAAATGATAATGAACATTTAGGTACATGGTTGCATGTGTGCTTCCTTATGCAGAATTCCCTACATCTTAAACTGGAAAGTAACTAATTCATACACATTTATAACTAAAAGTTCTAATATGCCATTTCTTGATACAATTTGTTTCAGTTAATTGATAAACTAAAACTTGTAAATAAATGGGTTAGGGAGCATAGTTTATCTGCATTCAGACCACAAATACAGTTATAACCTGTAACGTTTTAGGTTAAAGAACCTAGTTCAATCAGTAAGGAAGTTGTAAGTAATCAGTGATGAAATGATTAATAAGATATTAACTTTCAATGTATGTTTGTCGAGATGAGGAAACTCAGTTTTATGTTGACACACACCCCAACTGCAACCTAGTTCCTTTGTAATGACCAGAGTCATTACGAGGATAGTATGTTGCAATTGACATGTTTCAATACCCCGTAGGGTTTGATCAACTATACTAACATAAGTTCTTAATGGATCATGGTTCTACCCTATGCAGAGATAGGGACATGACATAGTGTCGGGGTCAACTTACGTTGACTTAGGGTAACTAGACACACCCAATCAATTTAAGTCGATTGAGTATGCCTATGTACCCTTAGTCACCGTGAGCAGTCCTCCACACTAGGGCATGTTGTTAACCTTGTCTAGGGTTAAACTTTGAATGAATTGGGACTGACAGAAATCAATAAATACCAATCTAGATAACAGTTCAATTGTGGTGAAGGACTTATTTTGTTTGACGAGTATGTCGTCTAGGAATGCAAACATAATAAACGTGTTTAAAATATTTGGCCAAAGTATCACAAGTTGTTGGTTGTGTTGTCTTATGTCACCTATTTTAAGAAGCAGGATTTTAGATGCATATCAGTAATAGATATCCAGATAGTCTCTTAAACAGAACTCTTGGGTACCCCTTATAGGGTAAAGGAACCTAGTATACCTGGTATACACATTACTAAATAACATGAGAGATTTGAAATGTCTAGTTTGAACTTTGGCAACTTTAATTGGATATTTTTTATGTTTTTCATAGTTCTTGGTTCATGGTTTGGTGTTCAAGTTGCCAATCCAATTCAGTTCTTCTAATGACTTCTCATCTCAAAGGATAACTTCCATGAGTTTTTCAATTTTAGCTATTCAAAAGGATTCTTCAATTTTATACAAGCACCTGGAGCTTGATGGTCACTTGTTATATGTTCTCTATCTTCCATCAATGGTGGTTGAAGATGCTATCAGGGGTCAACTTGCATCCTTCATCTTATTCAGTGTTTGCATAGCTAAAATTAGGTGTTATTGTACTTTAAAAGTTATAAAAGAGGGCTTAAGAACAAGTGTATGATGTAATAACAGTGAATATTTTTACTCTAAATAATCTAGACAAGGTATTCAAAGTATTCTTGATAATGTATTAAGAGTGAAAGTGGTGTATTGCTCATTACTGATACTCCAAAGTTGCTTAAAGGAGATGACAATCCAATTGAATCTTGATCTTAGATGCATTGTGTTAAATTCATGTGTTTAAGGGAGTGCTTCAAATCTCTTATGGTTTTTGTAAGATCAAATCAAGTTGGTTTTTTCAATTGTGAAGGCATCCAAGGCTAATCACCAAGTTCTCTTTCTCAAAATGTATGACTGTGTAGTGTTTCCTTTCTTCTCTACCTCATAACAGTCATTCATATAAGGAGAAATGTGAGTGTGTGGAAAAGATCAAATATAGAAGGTGACTGTGATGATGCCAAGTAAAAAAAACAGTGGTATAATAGTTCAAAATTAGGGTTATTTAGTAGATATTAATTAGATCAGATACAGAGTTTGAAGTGTAAGGGAGACAAGTAAATTTTGGAACAGTATAGAGTGCATGAAAATAAAGCAATAAGACTATATATAGAAAATGAATGTCATGAAATGAAATGATCAGGAAATAATTGATCTTTTTGGACACCCAACAATTATTACAAACTCCCTACAAGATTTCAAACTTGACCTCAAATTCTAACATATACCTCATTTGTTAGGCTCTCCTCACAATTAGCCTTCTCTAACCTGTGTAAAAAGTCCTAGCAAGACTGGTAAAGAAATATCTTAAATGCACTAATGAAAAATTGAAAATTCTCCTTGAAACACTTAGTATACCTCCTCATTATTGTTTGTACCAAATTTTAGGAGGAAATGTATTTATTTGATATCCCTAAGCTTATGCCCTAGCTAGCTTCCTATTGTAATTCACAGACAGGATGAGAAGGTCCTTTCTTGGCACAACTTTCATTATAATTTGGCTTAAATTTTCAAACTTTCAATGTAGGCATGATTATGTGCTAGATAAGGTATTTTCTTACTAGTGGTAATGGAGAAACAAACTATAAACTTGCAAGAAATAGTTAATTTATAAGAAACAAAGTATAAACTTGCCTTGGTTTTCCAACTTGTCTAAGGAAGGATAGAGATATATTTGAAGGGATATACAAGTTTCAGTCATTCATTCCATAACTCTTAAATGGTAAATACCATGCATGTACCAATACACAGGAGTGATTTCCACACACAAACCTTGATATAATATTCTTCACAGATCAATTTTAACTTGTTATCAACATACATCAACTTTCCTATTACCGATTTAGTAAGAGAAAAGTAGACTACACAGTCACACATGGAAAATGCATACAAGAACACGAATATTTTCACTACTTGAAAATCCTCCCTTGATTTCCATTTGAATGGGAATGCCCAAATTGGTTACATTTTCAAATTTTAAAAATTTCTATAAATCCTAACAAAATTTTGTTTTATAAAAATTCAAAAGGATTAACATTCTAAATCTAGTAACCATATTAATCAATGCAAATAGTTTATTTTGTAGCAGATTCAAACTCTTCGATAACTTTTAAGATAGCACTCTTAATCTTTCACAACTTTTGAGATTAAGTATAAAGAGGAAATATCATTATTTTCATAAAAAAATGGTTTTGTAAATAACATTGTATACAGACAACAGATGAAGCTATTTATAAAATATTTGAAACCATAATTATAACATTGTTTCCATTGTTATAGGACCTAAAGCCTCTGCATCAATATTATTCCCTAAACTTCCTCCTAAATTTTCTCAAAAAAAATTCCATGGTTTCTACTAAAATAAATAATTTACCTATCATGTTATCAAATGTTTACCAAATCCTAGACCTATTTATGCTACATAATATACAACATGCTTGAAGCATTTAATTCATTGTATTGGGTCTATAGGATAGTGTAATGATTGGTCTATATTGGGTCTATAGGATAGGATAGTGTAAGCATAGACACCGAGGTATAATGATTGGTAATTGTACATGATAACAATGATTGGTGCATTTGGAAATTGTACATGACAAAAGTGATTGGTAAATCATTGAAATTGTGAGAAAAAATATCATTATAGAACTCTAGTTTTATTTAATCATTTGTTAGGGAAACCATTCATCCATATAAGAATCTACAAATTATCTTAAGTGTTGAAGATAAATCTCTATGGCTATTTTGAGGAAGGAGGGTTTAGAACTCCAAACCATTGACTGAGATTTTTATTGTGAAGCAAGAAATTGAATTCAAGGTCTGAATTCATATTAAGGGTTAAAATTCATCATCTCAAAGTTGTACAGATACATTTTTTGATGTATTTATAGAGGTGAAGTGTCGAAATCATTGAGAACTTGAGTTAGGAATGTCTAAGAGGAAGGAGTATATAGTTTATGATATTAGAATATACAGGTTAAGCATGCAAATCACTTAAAAAAGTGAAAGTTCAAGCATTCTTCAATGTGTCTGGTAAGATCATCTCGAGGCCAAGGTACTCATAAATCTACATTAAAAAATTTATGCTATGAAATTTAGTTTAAGAGAAGTTATAGTGAAATTAGCTTTCTCGGGGCTTTATTATGATGAACAGTGGAATCTACATAGGGCTTGTCTTTTTATACATCAAATAATCTCCAATTTACCCGAAATCTTCAAGTTAGGTTGAGGAAGAAGTGTACTAAGATATTATGAAGAAAACTTAAAATACTAGTGGTGCAAAATTACTATTTTTGTGACAGTTCAAGACCAGGTGCTTAAATACAGTAAAGGATGCCTAGAAATGCTAGGTTTGGATCTTAACACTCCTTTCAAGAAAAATTATAAGCCAAACAAGACTGTCTCGAGCCTAATTTTGGCCTGATAAACCTAAGAAGGAAAATTAAGGTTGAGGAAGCTAATTGATGACCTAGGTTCTATATTTGTGCAAACACCTCAGGTATGGTGAAGATAATCTAAAGAAGAAAATGATTCAATATGGGAACATTAATGTGAGTTTGACTATGGGTAGTCCAAGACTACATGGACTGAAGATCACTAAGAAGCAAGATACAAGCTACTTGAGTATAGCTGACTATAAAAATATATTTTGAAGTAGGATAAGGTGGGTTCTGTAATTATTGTAAGTGGAAAAAATGGAACATATTAAGAGAAGATGAGAACTTTAAGGAAAATAAACAAGAGGTCTTAGAAGTTTCCTAGAACTAACTAGAGAAACCAGAAGAAATTTAGAGGAAGGTAAGTATTAATGATATCTTCTTGGAAGCTATGATTTATTTGGAGCATGGAAAGGACCTAGTATGGATGGATATTATCTATGGCTATGGTCCTAACTTGTGATAGCTAGTATGGATGATTTAATTTCAAAATTTAAAATTAAGACTTGAACTTTGAAGTAAGCTTTGGAGATTGGTACATAACATCTAAGGTGCATAATAAAGGATAAAATCTTTGTTCATGACATATTAACTACAGTAGACTATACTCTGAAGTAACTAGATTGTAATCCGTAGTAAGTAGACTATACTTTGAATCAAGTAGACTATACACCAACTAAAGGATACTATACGCCAAAGCAAGTAGAGTATACTCCAAAGGAAGATCACTACACTCATTGGGATTTATCATTCACCAAAACAACTATCTATCTATATGATATCCTATCTAACTTCTCTTTAGTTTTCATTCTTGAACTATACACACTCATATAAAGGTGTTAATAGTGATTGGAAGGTTGGAAAGATATTAGAGTTCAATTAGGACAAAAAGAGGAATTTCAAGTGGAAGCTAGTGTAGAGGAATCAAGAATATTGTGGAAGGAAAATACTCTTACTTGTGGAAGTTCACATATATTAGATGATCTTAAGCCATGTAAGAACGTGGTGAGAATATGATGATTAGTTATAGTGTTGTATAGAAAGAGTGATTTAGCATCTTGAAAATCAATTTTTGTAATTTGAGTTCACTTAGAATCTAGAAGCCAAGTTTCCATAACAAAGAATGTATGGAAGGGATAGACAATTACACTCAGAGATGGATCAAGCCATTTGGTACACACCTCAAACTCTATAATAATATCTCAAAATCATTAATACTTCCTCCTGGGACCTTGTGTTTTGTTCTCTCTGGCATCATTCCATTGACTGTGTTGTTAAGAAACCCAAATTGAAATTCTTGCAAAGGAGAGTGAGATGATCATTTCCTGAGGTTCCAATGATATGAGTGGTTGTGATAAATTGAATGAAGGATATAAATAATGCTTGTAGAATTTAATGCATTTTATTTTGAGATCATCCTTGGAGAAAGAAAAACTTGACAGTATCACTAGTGACCTGTAGAAGCTTATTTAAGTGCCTAGTAGGGGTTATTGATAGATAAGTGAAGAAAATCTTGAGGAATCTCTGAGCAAACAACAAAGAGGTATTGAATCATTCAAGGGTTTATAAATTCTTTTGTGGTATTTTATTGCTAACAGTCACAGTGAAGAGACTGAGACAAGATAGAGACACCTAGGCAAGAGGTCAAAATATCTAAAGGAGGGTGTGAAACTTGAATTCAAGAAGTTTAAGGTGGTGCTTTGACCTTAAACTTAACTCTCTGAGAATTTGAAGGCTCTAAGGCCTATAAAACTCCTAGATTTTTTCCTGATAATGTAGCAAGTAGACTCTGAAGCAAGTAGCTAACACTCCTAAGCAAGTAGATAATACTCTGAAGCAAGTTGACTATACACCAACTAAAGGAGGTCATACACCGAAGCAAGTAGAGTAAAATTATGCTAAAAATAGGTAGTACATCCACATGTTAGAATTAAGTTTGAAGGTTTTGATTGGGGTATTTTGCATTTTATACCAAAACTAGTTTTTTCGGGCAGTTTAGAAACCCTCTTAGGGATTGTAAGATGAAGGTAGTTTGGAGACATTACATGTACATTCAATATGAAAATTAAGACTTGTACTTTTAAAGTAAGATCTGGAAATTGGTACATATCATCTAATAAGCATAATAAAGGATAACTAGAAGGTTTTAAGGATTTAAGACCACTCAAGAAGTCACTCACTCATATATTTCTCACCTAATGGAAATCACTAAAAAATTTGCAGAAGCAGTTCAAAAACAAGGTGAAGGAACAAAATTTATGATACACACACAAAAATACAAAACTTCATTAACATCAACACCATCTTAAAAACCTAAAGCAAGTAGACTACACTTGGAAGAAAGAACATTATTCTGAACATCTTAAAAACCTGACATATATTTGTTCACTACATATTAACTATGGTAGACTATACTCTGAAGCATGTATCCAACACTCTGAAGAAACTAGACTATACTCCAAAGAAAGTAGACTATACTCTGAAGCAAGTATCCAACAATCCAAAAAAAGTAGACTATACTCCAAAGCAAGTATCCAACACTCCAAATTAAGTTGCTTCTATGCATTATCCTGATGCTCGACCACATCCTTCTTAGGCGCTTTAAACTTGGATCTAAAATCTTGTCCTCCATATATTTTCTCAAGTCAAAAACACTTTTGTGAAGTGACCATGTGCTTTCCAATGAGACACAAAACCCTTCATGCTTTTCAACATCTATTTTCCATTTCTCGAATGCTTCACACACTCTGCAATGATGATGTTTTCCAAGAAGGCATGGGGCAAATAATAAGTGGCGGTCTAAACCACATTCCTATCCATTTCTTGCCTTGTGTTTGAAAAATTTGTGGAATCATCTTTGTAATTTCCATAGCTCTTCTCATAGACCACCTTAGATTTGTGGGTGAAATTACCTCCCTCCTTTTCAAGGTAAGGTTCAATGTATCCCACCTTTTGTTACACATTGCCAATGATTTTGCAAACTCTATTTCAAGAAGGAATTTTTGAACACTTGCAATGCACTCTTTTAGCTGAGAAATATGATGGTTCTCAATATTGGGCTGATAGGCTAAAGCCCTAAATGAAAAAAATTGCTCTCCTAGTTTGGGAAATAGAGGCCTCATGCACAAACCTTTTTCCTTCACTTTTGCAAAATATTCATATGTCCTTCAATCCCATTCTATTTGATTTTGCATTGTAGAAGTGAAGGATCTTAATTGGGACTCCCCCATAAAGAGATTTATTTGAAAATATGACATGTGACCCAAAAGGAGATTACACAAGTGGAATTCACACATGAGATTTTGATGTTCAGTGGAGATTCTTGTAAATGCCTTCAAAAATTCTATGTCATTGTTTATTTCATAAGGAAATTCACAAGCTATTCTTGATAATTTCCACCTGTAGAACTGTTCCTCTAAGAAAGCATTGTATAATGACGAAGGTCTTCTGCAAGAAAGAAATTTTTCCCCTACTTCATAGGAAGCCTGTAGGTCCTTTTTGATATTTTCCTTTTACTTTTCTATTTCTTCCCTTTCCATCTTATCCTCTTCCAACTAATTTTTTAATGTCTCATTTTGAGAATGCAATTTTTCATAATTGTTACAAATTGTACCCCACACAATTCTGACATCCTGTATGTTCAAGGAAGTTTGAACTTCCTTATCAAATTTTACTTTAGAGTTGGAAAGGGTTGTTTCTTTCTTTTCCTTGCATTGCATTTGAATTTTTTCAATTTGCATTTGTAGAGAAGAGATGAGGGTTTCTTTTGATTGTACCTTTATTTTTAGAAACTCTATTTCCTTGTTGTGTTTTGATGATTGCTTCTTTCTTTGAGAGGAGAATCACATGCTGCAATTGATCTTCTTCAACACCCCAACCTGGTGAAGTGGGAGATATAGGTTCTTATTCTATAAGTATAGCCTTTCCTTTTTCTGTTTCCCTCGTGCAAGTAGATGGCTGTGGCAAAGTGTCAAGACTCATTTGTTCAATGATTTCCATTTCTCCTTCATCTGAATTTATGCTTCCCAAAATTTTAGCTACCTCCTTGACGTCTTCATCCTCATGAAGAATCAATTTTCATTTTCTTTTCCTAGTCACTTCTCCCAATTTCATCAATTTTATTTTTCTTTTGGAAATTATTACAGCAGATGTAATACTAGATATCTCCTCCTGTTCAGTGCTAGGTATCGTCATTTCTCTTTCAAATTTAGTAAATGATGGAGTTGAGTTGGGTGCAATAGATTCAGAGAGACTATGCCTTTATTTCTTGGGAACTTTACCCATCTCCTGCAACAAATTTCTCCAACCCTTTTTACCCTTATGTTGTTTGATGGAGTGTTGAAAAATCAGGTAAATGAGACGTGGTGCTTGAATGTTCCTTTATTCTCTTTATATCTAGTGGCCATATTGAGGATGTTGTCACATAGATATTGAGGTAAATTGACTCGATGCACTAGTTTTGCAAACCCTGTTTCAAATGAATGAGAATCCACATTGTATCACCTTCTAGGACATTGTATTCACCTTCACAGGTGAAATACTTCACTATCCAAAAGGCTACTGCCCCATAGGGTTCAATAATTATATCCCTCCTAATGTCCTTTCACATTTTTTGCTTTGTTAAGTGCCAATTGTGGTTCAGGCTCTCCTATGTCATGAAAATTTTGAATTAGGTCTTTGTATGTAGACCTTCCTACAATCTGCAACCCTTCACAAGGAATCCCTAAAATTGCACTAATAATCTTACTATTCATAGTAATCTTCATGCCTCTTACCTTCGAAGAGCTTCCCTTGAAATTTTCGACGAATTCTTCCACTACTGCTTCCTTATAGCCTTCAAATTTCTTCATGAACTCCAACCATCCTGCCTTTTCAAATAGCTCTGATACTTGTTTATCTCGCAATAAAATGGACGCATGGACTCTGGTTCTGAATATTTTTTATGCCCCATTCTTCTACAATGGAGCAAGGGATACACACAGCTAGAATGATAGTGAATAGTTCAGGGAATAATCCAAAGCAACACTGAATATAGACCGTAGCAAGACTACTTAGGGCATAATCCGAAGGAAGGGAAGAAATTATGCCTTAATGTGAGGGTTTGTATTTCCTAAGAAGGTAAAGGAAGCCTCAATATCTCCTTTCGTAATAAGGTAAAGGATACCTAGGGGCGGTTTATTACAAACACACTTTATGAACCTACTAATTGATGTGTTATAAGTTGATGTGTTGATAAAATTTTATTCAGATATGTCATCTTATTGAGATGTTCAATATGTCAATTGATTTCAACATTTAATTGTTATGTATAATCCTACACAATTTACTATCTAATAGTCTAGTTTACATTATTACCATTTACATGTTTTGTTGTCTAGGTATAATTTGATGTGTTAATAATACTTTATTCACTCCTAATTAATTGTAAAGCCTAAAAGCTTTATACCCATATATCAAAAGGAAAAAATGTATCCAATTATTCATTAAGATAATTGTCTTATAGGACATAGGTTCTTTACTCAACTTGCTTCGGAGAATAGTCTACTTGCTTCGGAGTATAGTCTACTGTAGTTCATATGTCACGAACATAGATATGTCAGGTTATTGAGATGTTCAATATGTCAATTGATTGCAAGTTTTAATTGTTATGGATAATGCTACACACTTTACTATTTAATAGTGTAGTTTACGTTATTGTTGTTGTTCAGATATATTTTGATGTTTTGGCTACTTGCTTCGGAGTGTTGGCCACTTACTTCAGAGTATAGTCTACTTGCATTCATATGTAAAAGAGTACCTCAAATTTGAGGAAAATGAACCTCTCTTCATGATAAATTTTACCTATTCTAATCGGTTGCTTTGGAATGATAAGACAAGAGTAATAACATGTTGATGATTCAAACAAAGACAAGGTAATGAATGACACTCATAACACTCAGGGATTAAAGAATTTGTTATCTCATTTTTACATGCAAATATAACCTTGACTGACTACTAATCTTGAATAGGAATTTGTATACAAGATCTGAGTGGAATTAAAGTTATGAATCATTTTAAACCTATAGTTAAAGTTTGATCTTGGTTGATTAATTAGGGTCCACCATCTAGTTTATGTTATTACCATTTGCATGTTTTGTTTTTCAAATATAATTTGAGCATAATTAGATGTGTTGATACAACTTTATTGAATCCTAATTGTGTTAATACAATTTACTATTTAATAGTGTATTTTAAGTGTTATTGTTGTTGTTCAAATGTAATTTGATGTGTTGGCTACTTGCTTCAGAGTGTTGGCCACTTGCTTCGGAGTGTTGGCCACTTGCTTCGAGTGTGTTGATACTTGCTTTGGAGTGTTGGATACTTGCTTCTCCTTCCCTTTGTGTGGTATACACATTGTGTGTATTCTACAGAAGAGATTGAAGGTTGGAAAGATATTAGAATTCAATTAGAAAAAGTAGTCATACCATAACCCCCATTCTTTTATTATTGAATGATCATTCATTACTTATTTACAGTCAACCTGTATTTTGTTTGCCTCACATAACTAGGCCTCGGGTAATATCATGTGGTAGTGTTGTTTGTGGTGTACACACTTTGTGTTTACCACAGAAGAGATAAGTTTGAGCCAATTTTGGTTTTGAATATGAGTTGGTAAGTATGTAGGAGTGTCAAGTTAAGTGAATAATGCTACACACTTTACTATTTAATAGTGTAGTTTACATTATTTTTGTTTCAGATGTAATTTGATGTGTTGGCCACTTGCTTTGGTGTGTTGGCTACTTGCTTCAGAAGTGTTGGATACTTACTTCGGAGTTTTGTTTTTGGTATACACACTGTGTGTATTCTACATAAGAGATTGGAAGGCTTGGAAAGATATTAGAATTCAATTAGGACAAATAGTCATACCATAACCCCCATTCTTTTATTATTGAACGATCATTCGTTACTTATTTACAGTCAACCTTTATTTTGTTTACCTCACATAATTGGGCCTCAGGTAATATCATGTGGTAGTGTTGTTTGTGGTGTACACACTTTGTGTTTACCACGGTAGAGATAAGTTTGAGCCAATTTTGGTTTTGAATATGAGTTGGTAAGTATGTAGAAGTGTCAAGTTAAGTGAATAATGCTACACACTTTACTATTTAATAGTGTAGTTTACGTTATTTTTGTTGTTCAGATGTAATTTGATGTGTTGGCCACTTGCTTTGGTGTGTTGGCTACTTGCTTCGGAGTGTTGGATACTTCCTTGGATGGAGTGTTGTTTGTGGTATACACACTGTGTGTATTCTACATAAGAGATTGGAAGGTTGGAAAGATATTAGAATTCAATTAGGACAAATAGTCATACCATAACCCCCATTATTTTATTATTAAACGATCATTCGTTACTTATTTACAGTCAACTTGTATTTTGTTTTCCTCATGTACTTGGGCCTCAGGTAATACCAGTGTAAATGGGTGGTAAGTTTGAGTACCAAGTTTTCTTCCAAAGTCTTAGAGCTAAGTCTATTCAAATTGGGAAAAGGAAGAGCACCTTGTGTCAAGTTTCTTGAAAGTATTTGTTACTTGACAAATTTGGTAGTGCACTAAAATGATCTTTTAATGTAATTTGATATTTGGTGACTTCTCTTGCACAATACCCTATTGAGGGTTACACACTCGTACAAAGGTGTTTACAGTGATTGGAAGGTTGGAAAAATATTTTAATTCAATTAGGAAAAATAGTCCATACGATAACCCACATTCATTTATTAATGAATGATATTTTTAATTTACAACCAACCTGTATTTTTTTTCCTCACGATAACTGGCCTAGGTAATATCATGTGGTAGTGTTGTTTGTGGTATACACACTTGTGTTTACCAAAAAGAGATAAGTTTGAGCCAATTTTGGTTTTGAATATGAGTTGGTAAGTATGTAGGAGTGTCAAGTTAAGTGAATAATTTACACACTTTACTATTTAATAGTGTAGTTTATGTTATTGTTGTTGTTCATATGTAATTTGATGTGTTAGCTACTTGCTTTGGAGTGTTGGATACTTTCTTCAGAGTATAATCTACTTGCATTCGTATGTGAATATAGAATATTTTTCCTTTGTTATTTGATATACACATAGTGTGTATACCAAATACAACACTACCATTATGTACAAGGTATACACTGATAATAGACTACACTCTGAAGCAGGTAGACTACACTTGTAATCAATGAACCAAAAGTATCAAACAATTTAGGTGATAATATGCTAGATACAGAGGGTAGTGATGAGACACTTTGTCATGGATGATATTACAATAATTTCAAGTGGAGTCAAGTCTGATAAGATGGCAAACATTTAAAGGATAAAAGAAACATATTGATGTAAGAACCTAATACTCATAATTATAAAATAAGAAGGTTAATAAGTCGTAGTTCGATTTTCCCAAAATCTCTGAAAAAAGTTCTCCTCCACTCTCGATTGTGGATTTTTTTTTAGAAATTTAATATTGAAAAATAAATTTCACCTCAGACACATAGTAGTGTGCATACAATCCTAGAAACATATAAGGATCTTGATAGAACAAAAAAAAAACCTAGTTTGATTTTGGCTTTCTATGGATGTTTTGATAGAATATTGAAGCCTATAAGCATGTGAGGGGATGAAGTGAAGAGTAATTAGGTGTCTTAGGCCCATATCAGGGTCTAGAAAAGCATAATGGGAGTCTATGGGTCATTCCTTTTGGTTAAGGAACTTAGCATGAGACTAACGATATTTAAACTATATGTTCCCTTAATATCTCCTATATAAAACTTTGTAGGTCCCATCTATAGAATGGACTATTTGGATTGGTATGTTTATACAGAAATCAGAAAGGGATTCATTAGAGCTCTTCTCTCCTAATTAAATATTCATGCAATCAACTTGATCGTCTCCAGTAAGATATTGAACAGTAAGTTTTTACCTGTGAATAGGTTATGGGAAATTGAAAGCTAAAAAGGAAATCAGAGCATGCATCAAACTACGATATCATCCAATTGACTCTCAAAGAGTTTTAGGTAATGGTAACTCCAGATAAATGAAAATTATAGGACATCATACAATTATAGTAAGAACACGTGAATTGAATACATAAAGTAAAATATCGTCAAATATTATTAATATTAATTATTGATGTGTTACAAATTATAACTATAAACTGTTTTTAAAAACAAGTGGCTATGCCACACTTTTAGGCCTTTTTCTCATTACATATATATGTGAATCCCAATGTGCTTTTGAATAGTTCTTTCAAATGTTGGTATTCCCAGTCACGATTGGTGACCGCCTCGTGAAGCTTGGCTAAGGAAAGTTCATTCATTTGCAAATTCATTGTAGATAATGTTTCCATGTTTTTATGTGCCATCTCTAGTTGAATCAAGTCCATCTCTATATTTGCCTTTGATTCTCGTAGATCTGTGAGCTTCAACGTTACACCTTTTATTTCTTCTCGTATTTGTTTGTTCTCTTTTTCATAAAAAGTAATTTTCTCTTCCAAAACCTTTATATGTTTTTTTTCAACTTCGGCCATCTCCTTGTAACGTTTATGTAAGGATTGCTCTTGGGAAAATGAATCTGCGTGAAAGCATCATGTTACGGTCTTCACATTTGTGAAATTAATGTAAAACAAATGTCAAAGTAAATAATTTGTTACGTTGCTCACCTCCAAAGATAGTAGAATGCAAATCATCCCTTCTCCTCTTGGCTGTAGCAGGGACACTGTCAAACATTTCAGCATTTTGCATTGGTTCTTCAACAGTTGCTTGTCTCTTCTCCTTACCCAGGGTTTTATTCTGAGCCATCGTAGGTTTCTATATGTATTGTTTTCTCCAATACTGGAATTTTGTCTTATCCGAAATGAAGCAATGGAATAAGGAAAATTTGACATCATCTTTTAAAATAAATGGGATATACAATCGAAGCTAGCTCATAAAAAATGCGTTGCTCAATACAAAATGAGATATACAATAAATTTTGATGTGATAAATAAACCATTTAAATTATTGGGTAAAAATTACCATGCACAACTTAATAACAAACTCTGTTATGGATGTAGTGAGTTCCTCCAACCTATTGCCAGCCAAACCAAGCCTAAAAAACTGTGCATAATAAAGATCAATCATTAGTTATGTTGAAAAAATGAACTATGAATAGATATGGACACGTCTCCAAAAAAATAATCAACTTACATATAAATCTTAAGAGGAAAATATGGCCAGTTTAAGATTAAAGGAATGAAGACTACATCATAACTTACATATATATGCATGAGATACTCAACACATTAAAAAAGTTCATCAAAACACAAGCTCTACACTAACTTTGATGAAGTGTTCATGGATGAACAAATACATAGCCTTAATCACCACTCAGATGAAATAACAGACATCCAATGAAAGCAACAACGTCATTCAACACAATAATAATGAAATTGAGCAGAAGATAAAATCAAAACACACCCAAAATGAGAAATGATAACTGCAATACTGAAATGATGAAACATAATAGTTAAGCCATTTCATGGGAGAAGAATTCCATAATGATTTTTCCAAATGAAGTGTTATTCCCTGTAGTACAACCATAATTAGGTTAGAGCAATCCATAATCTCCTAATTAGATTGGACTAACAAAAAAGATATAACCCATGGATATACTTGAAGATTATTCAAGGATTATGCACATGACATACTGGATACTCCATAATCCAGTCATACGTGATGTAGTAATGACAAGTGTAGATGTTAAGGGTATAACAAGCCATCAAAGTTTTCTTCATTTTATTTTTAACATGGAATAAATTTATCTTTTTCTTCGTTCAAAAATGTTATGATAAATTGTGGTTGTGGCTTAGTCTAGAGATTAGCTTGATACATGAGAATGATTATACCGTTAAAATCTTCACCTCAAACAACCTTGTGGCATTCAACGCAACTAGTCACAATCTTCCAAAAAGATTACTTATTATTTTAATCTTTCAGGTGAAAATATGCATGAAATTTACGATAAATAACATTTGTGTGCCTGTCTGCATCAGAATGACTGCCATGATTCATCTTTGAAAACTTAGCCTTTTCTAAACATTAGTGACATTCTACATTTTCAGACAAGCAAAGTAAAACAAAATTGCTCCATAGTTGAATTTATAGCTAGAACATACACATCAAGTTCTCTAAGAAGTTGAAATTTTGCATAACATGGTCATCATATGGTTGTATTTCAGTTTTTTCTTCTTCTTTGAAATGCATAAGAGGCATAATAGAGGTGCTAGACCTATTACTTACTTACCATACTAAAAAGAGGGATTTTAATTTTTCTTATGCTTACCTACTCCATTCTATCGATATGGTTCTAGATCTTTGGTTTGTTTTTCCTACAATACAAATAAAGGGGTTAGTCTATTGCTATAAATAGAGGAAATAAACAGTTCACATGTTAAGAAATGTTCTAATTCACATGATGGTTGAAGAAAGTGGGGAGAAGATGTGATGATTACCTGTTGTTGTCATTGTGCTGCCAAATGGCACATACAAAAAAAAAAAAAGTGTGACAACTATAATGATAAATAATCGACCCATTGTGGTGCAACATGGCACATTCAAACAAAAAAAACCTTTGAGACTAGTATAATCATGAGTAATCATTCCTTTGTGATGCCACATGCCAAAAAAAACATGTGACAACTAAAATCATGATTAATCAACACATTACTATGCCACATGGCACATTAAAACTAGTATAATCAAGAGTAATCATTCCTTTGTGATGCCACATGGAAAAAAACATGTGACAACTAAAAGAATGAATAATCAACACATTACTATGCCACATGACACATTAAAAAAAAAAGCATTTGTGACAAGTATAATCATGAATAATGCACCCATTGTGATACAACATGGCACATTCAAACTAAAAACACTTATGACGATTATAATCATGATTAAATCCAACAAATTCACAATTTAAGCACATGTTAATGTCAGTGTTATTATATTAAAACAAGTGAATATTGTATCAATTAAAACTTTGTCATTAAATTATTAATATTGTTTTGAAATAATTAAGTTAGTAGTATCCAATCAGTTTTTCCTCCTTTGCCTAGTACACGCAACAGAGCTAACTCTTTCAAAGTATGTTTTTTTTTTTTCAGGTTTTTGTGTATCAAGTTCTGGTGTCACTTTTGTACTTGGTGCCCGCCTTGATTTTTTGGCGGGTACCGCATCAACCTGGAAAATTTAGATAGTTTGTGTTACTATAATTCATATAGGATAATAGTAACGCAAAGCCACCACTTCATGTAAAACATTTCCAAACAAAATATTACCTGAGGTGGCTGGCTACACTGCATTTCAGAAAGTGGCAAAATGGTAAAGCTCCCTACAACGTCGGTCAACATGCACGTGAAACTGGTAGGAAATAGGAGAGGGAAAGTATCATTGATGACACTAAGGATATTAACAACGACATAACCTGATGGAACTTTCATTTGGTGGCAAACTGCATCATCACCGACATCATGCAATTTTCAATGGCCCACCACTTCTCCAACCATCAAGACATCCACCGCATCGCTAATAGATAACACTGTACCCTGCATTATAGGAACACTTTAGCCTCTTCAAATAATTTTGGTAGTTAGTTGAAACAAAAATATATACTATAACTTTATTCCTATTTTTAATACTATTTATATCGTAACACGATTCACAACATAGATTCTTGATTCCACTTCACATAGAGGTTATCTGTGAATCCTCGTGTACCGAAAGATGCTCCTCCCCTTCTCTATTGAGGCCACTAGGAGACACCTGCAATTATTGCACATTAAATTAGTTTCACAAACTAGCAAAATAAATCATATTTAAATGTTCTTGTATATGCAAAAAACATAATCAACTGATATTTAATTATGTACCTGTAAACTAGGGTGCATGTTGATATCCTCATTCTCCTCTATCCCATGGGTCCAAGATACTTCCTGCAGTCAATGAATTGTAGGGTGCATAAGTTTATAGAGACCTAGTGGGTCTGAGTTATACTTACTTTATCTTAATACTTACATTATCTTCTTTCTAGTAGTATCTTATTCAACATCTCAATAAACTGTTGGTCAAGAAAACATTTATTTGTTCACTCATGCTTATAAGCTTCAAGATGGCATGTTATCAATACTTAATCCTTTATTGGTTACCTTTCACTATCATCAAGATGCATGTAAAATATTAGAGCTTCATTATTTCTATTACTCCTTCTAGATCACTTTTTCTAAGTTCTCAAACCCTTACTAGGACTGGGACAATACTTTTTGAACCATATCTTTCATCTCTAAAGTTTCCAAGACAAACTAATACACTTTAGAGACAATGAGAATAACAAACAAACCACAAGAAATATACAAAATTCCCATTTCTCTTTCCCAAATCTTTTCTCCAAAGCCTCAATACGAGCTCTTCTCCTTCAACCTCCTTAAATTTAGTTACATTTTAGGCTTTTATAGCCTTTCATAATGGTTACACCCACTTTTGAGGCTTTATTACCCTTTAGACTTCTAAATTACCTTATACTCTCTTTGAATACTAACCCTAACTAGTACTTTTTAAACCCTAGGTGTAATATCATGACTTCAACTAGACTCCCTAGGACATACAAGATGTTACCCTACTTATTCCATGCTTTAACATTGACTTAGACTCCTTATACAAGCTAAAAACCATCATAATGCCCTTTTAGGAATTCAAATTACATTTTTGGAGGTAAACTTCCTAATTCAAATTTATTGCATACCTAGAACAACTTAGGCATTTGAATGGAACTACTAGGACCCTACTAACATCCCCCAATCCTTACTTAGGCTAACTCAACCCACCATTTTCCAATTTGAACTAAAACTCAAAAACTCAAAATCAGCTTAATACTTACCATGCTCTCCATTTCTTGCATTGCCACATCAACAAACAACTCAAAAGGTGTCTACTCCATCACCCCCTTGCGACGAACCAACCTATAATAATATTTTTTTATTACAATGGTTTTATAACAAATACTACAAATTACAATTCACATATTTTCTGTTCACTTTTATTTACCTCAGCTTCCTTTCTGTTTGTTGGTTTCGTTGCTACTTTTTTTTTTAAAAAAATTCATAAAGATGCAATAGCAGCATGTCATCCTCCTACATACATGTTGTACAAATGAAAATGTTAATGAAGGATTCATGAATAGGGATTTAGATAACAAAACTAAATATAAAGCGACTAACTTACGTCGCAGTCACCTCTACCAGTTCTTTCGGGAATGACCCCCTCTGTTGTTGCATCCATCTCACCCTCCTCTAACTTGTGAAGACAATGACATGTAACTTATAAGAAATAGATAATACTTATGTACTCGCAATGAGAAAAGATTGAAATGAAACGGGTTACTCAAACTTACCCTATTTTTCTTATTTTCTCTCAAAGCCAATATGTCTTCCCCTCCTCTTAGCCCTCGCATAGTCTCCAAATCATAGTCCCTCATGGCATCAGTCAACCTCTTTCTTGCAGCGTTTTCTAAGCTTTTCGAACGATGCCTTCCCTTCCCTCTTGCAAATGCGTAGTATCACGTGTCACCTCTGCATAATATACCACACACGTAACACACCCTCAATGTCTCCCTCTCTCTGTTCCCTGTATTTCCTCCACTTTTTGGAGGCCCTTCGAGGATACTTGCCAGTAAAATTTTCTCCATTTCCTCTCAGGGAGAACATGAGGGAGGGAATGGGAATTTTCCCTGTGGATATTTAGTAGCCGCAGAGCGTAAAATTTTTCTGTCGTAATTGGGGTACTCACAATAATAAAGTATGTGATCCCCATCATGCTCCCTCCTATAGTGAAGAGGGGCCTATTCAGGAACATCGTATAATCAATTAGTCACTAATTAATGGACATATATGAAAACAATAAATTACAATATGTCAATTTGCTGATTTTACCTCATCGATGATGGGAGCATCCTCTGTATGGCCTGGAGCAGCAACACTGGGTGCATCCTCCTGCAATAATCATTCCAAAAATCACGTAGTGAGTCATACAAACTTGTTACGCACATTCATAATAATATATAATCACGTTAAATTAATTTATGATAACAAATACAACTTTAAATTAAAGTAATTTGTACCTCCTCTACAACGGTATCGGCCCTAATACATGTGACGGAAAAACAACATTTGGTATCAAGTCAGCTTCCTCGTCCTTCACCTCAACAATCCATAACATATAAAAAAATTGTTACTGACATAAGAAATAATTCCAAAGTCCAACAATTTTTTAAACAAATCAATGTTAGAGAATGATTATTAGATCAAGTACACACATGTACCGATGAAGATATCTGAAGGTGCAATCTTTTGCCTTCCTCTTTGTGATCTTCTAAGTGGAGGCCTGAGGCACAGCGTTCCTAAGATAAGATTGCGTTGCTTACTTAATATATTAGTTTTCCACATAAAAGATAATACAATTATCTATTTTTTCAAATGCAGCAAATGAAAAGGGAAAATGAAAAATCTTGTAATCTTACCTACGACGAAGATGCAATGTCCGCGACACGCAACTTCACAAAATCCGATTCCACACATACTGGCTAAATAACAATAGATCACAAAACAATCATAATTCAGCTTAATAATAACATTTTGGACAGATATAGTGCCTACATGAATTTTCCTAAGAGTACTCACCATAACACAGTATGTTTGCCTGCAACCTCTGATGTATGTTGTGATAAACTTCACATTATTTCTTTGGCGAGCCTCACAATTCCTTGCAGCAAAAAATATCTTTGTCTACCATTGCACAAATGCTTCACAAATAACACATATTAAGCCATTGAATAATTACAAATCATAATTTTACATAACATAAAAAGGAAATACATTGTGTACATATATCACATTATAATGTCATCCATGGCAAGTGCAAAAACAATGTTACGAATTCTTCATTTTCATTTAGTGGCCCTAGATTATTCCTTGACATACATCCAACCTGCCTCTATTCACTTTCTTTACATGTACATATGAACATTTCCAAAAGCAAGATTATATCATCTCTAGCGCTTGAACATGAAGAACATAAATATTTACATTGATTACATTTGTATATGTCATTCATTTTATTAACAACAATCATATCATGAGAAAACAGTGGTGAATGTTTCAAACTTCATGACGCAACAACTTCCTCAAGGCCAATTTAATATCAAAGCCCTATACTCAGCTCTGGTGGATCCTCATATTGGCATCTCCCACAATGGTGCCTCAACCTCTCAATTCTCTCTCTTAACATCAGCTACCTCCTATGATCTGAATGACCAACATGTCAGGTTTTCCCCTTACAGGTGTTAGACTTCATTTTCTTCTTTTGTATTTCATCAATCTCCAAGCATGACTAATTTCATTTATTACCTTTATTCTCTCGTCCTCTTACTATTCATCTTGAGCAACACCAATGTGCTCTTGGTTTTATTCTTCTCATCCTGCAATGTACCTTTCTTTCTTTCAAACAAGTTTGTTACACCTTGTTGCCTCTTAGATACCTCACCTAGGCATTCCAATACCTGTACACATCTATATTATATACATGTTCTTTTGGTACTTCAACTCCTCTCTCCTAGAATTTATCTATTATTCTCATTCTCCTTGAGTATGGCAATAACACACCATGTTTCTTCTGTCAGTCACTGATGATATTTTCAATAAGTCACACGTTTTTCTAGTGCAATCTCTGATAGCCATGGAAATTCACTTCATATCATGCATTCACTAGAACTGGTTATCTTAGTGTCAACCCAATTGCATTGCACAACAACATTATCTACAGAACATCAATGTCTCAAGAGTACACATGCTATGACATACCTTATTTTTTGATTTGACATATTCAGTGCTGGTATAAACCTGAATATGTATAGCTTATTCACGTTAAAACTCTTTTACAGACCTACAAAACACAGTGTTGGGATCTTGAACCTGAGGACCTCATAACAAATATTTATAAGGCGCCCTATCAGATGGAAATCTAAAGAGTTTAGTATCGGAATCACAGATTTGCAAATCACATGATATACCTTCATATAGATGTCTTGATAGACAAGTGCAATTCAGGGAATAATTTGAATTTATTAGGTATTATTGGTTGCATCTGTGTCCCCAGGCCACACTACATGTCAACATAGTTGAAACCTCCCTTCCAATATTGATTAAGTACTTGCATCCACATTGTTCGAATTTGAGTAACATGCTGGTTCTTGATGGAGTACTTATAAAAATGTTTGTGTATCCCTCAACCTTTCAAGTATTACCATGCTCTATTCAATCAAATAAACAATTACTAAAGGATGACCAATATGTCATCATACCACAGGTCCATTCCTAGGAGTCTATGGCATCCAAGTCCTGACATCAAGTTGATCATCCTCTGCTCATCCTCATAATTGTTTCTTGAATCCTTTCAAATAGAATGGTGTTTGGACTATGCATGTCTTTCTGTACACTCATAGGTTATCCTTTAAGAAGTGAACATGTCCAAGTATACAAGATGCAATATACAAACTTTGTAAACATGTATTATAATCACTTAAAATTTTTCTAAGTTTCTTGTTTCTCTTGTACGTGTAATTGAATATCTTGTTTAGGTGTCAAATGCCAATACACCACAAACACATCATTGTTATCCATATTTCGCCCCCCTAAGAAAAATATTGGATCAACCATGACCCCACATGGAAAGAATAAGAGAAAAACACGTTTAAATCTTTCAAAACTGGTTGCAGAGGGACTCTACAATGGAATGGCGGGGCCTGTGAAAGTTTAAACTGACCCTGTGCGAGAAGAAAGAGAAGAAATGACTCTGTCGTGTGAATTCGTGTCTTAAATCTATTTAACAGACTTAAACAGGCTCTACTAAAATAAAAAAGGAAGGGGTCGGGGAAGGAGGCCGAGCAGTGTCAAAAGAACCAAAGGCTCGAGAAGAAGAAGCGGTGAAGATTCAAAGTATCTTCAGGCTCAAAACAGTTCAGAAAGAGTCAAAAATTGACTAAGTATGGAGGAGACAGCGGAGAGAGCCACGTGTCAATGGCGCTTCTCCAAAGTTGAAATCCAAAAGGAGAGGCTCAAACAAGCACCATCTCCACATTGTCCCAGGCCCTAGCGAAGGGGGAGAGTCAACAGAAGTCAAAAGGTAGGGTGGACCTCAAAAATATTAAGTATAGAAAACTCAGCGGAAGCAACCAAGTGTGTCAACTTGGCAATCTCCAAAAGTTAGCCCAAAGGCAAGACTACAAATGGGCACCAGCTTGCCACATAGCCTAGGTATCCAAAAGTCAGGTAAGAGGGGTCCATTGAAAGGTCTACAGGATGACTAAGGAGGCTGTATGCGGAAGTGTCAAGTGTTCTTCGACGCTCCTCAAAGGTAAATTTTGAGTCCAGAATTTCTAAGTAGTGCACAGGAGACTCCACAGTCCAAGGTCAAGAGAGAGATTCTTTAAAGGAAAATAATCCTGAATGGGGCAAGTCAAAAGGCTGAGTGCAGAGTCGGTTCCCCTAATACAATGCATGTGTCCCAGGTCAAGAGATATGCCCCGCCAAGCAAAAGACTTAGCCAAAAGTCACAAAATAGGCCGCAACTCCACCCAAGGGAAAAAGTCAGCGTTTGAGCCCAAGTCAAAGCCAAAGCGGGAGTCGGAGGAAAAGGTGAAAATTTTCCTTTTGACAAAAAGGGCACAAAGGAAAAAATTGAAGCACATCTCCCCAGCCAACCAAAGGGTGCCACGTGTCCAAGCGGAGCAGTGGGGCCGCGGGGTTTTCTGAGTTTTGCATTTTTTGTGGAAAAAGGGAAAAGGATAAATTACGGACCCGCGAACCTGATTTTTCCCTAATCTGGCTGCCACATGTCCCATATGTAAAAGGGGACCCATTTTTCAAACTGTTTTCCCACCCATTTGTACGGACTCGATACAAACTTCGAAGGGGCATATCTTTCGACTCAGGGCTCGAAATATTGCAAATCTTACACCGTTGGAAGCATCTTGACGTCCTCTACACCATGGAAAGATTAAAAAATCATTTTTTTAGCAGGCCCTGGTAGGTGAAAAATGGAGAAAATGTCTTCGGGCCTTTAATGCAGGATCTTCTTGCTCTTCAACTACCAGATCTGATTCGATTCGATCCGCTGGGGAACCAGAAGCGACATATTGTGGGTGGATTTGTAGAAGGCATTGATATTCAGTGGTTGAACTTTCAAAGGGATTCGATGCATATCTCATGGTGGTTGGAGCAGGATTCGATTTTTCCCTCTTCTCTCTCTCTTATTCTTTCTATATATTGTAACACTTCTCATTTTGAAAAGGAGAGACATTCTGGGCATAGAGAAACTCTGTCAAATTTGTTTCTCGATGCCATTTTTGAGCAACGAACCTTCTCCTATGCCTGGAAAATGTATTTGTGCCTCTATTCTAGAAATGTAATGGTCTGTGCACCTTCTAGAGCAATAAAAATGTGTTTTTGTGGTGTTCTTCAACCCTTTGCATCATTTTGTTGTTTCTTCGTGCCTCTCCCTTCCATATTTGTTTTTTTGTGCATGTATTTCACATTTGCAGGTGCAGGATGTTGTGTTTCATGGAGTTTAATGGTGAATTTGAAGATCTGGGCCATGTTACTTCTGTCTGACCTCCCTCATCTCCATTTTTTCTGTTTCTTTCTCCCTCAACAGAATATCTCACTTTTTTTGCTGGTGTATCACCACTTTAGTGTAGGCTCTATTTTTTCCCTCTTTCTCTCTCCTTGGTTCCTTGGAATGGTTAGATTAGGTTAGATTTAGTTTGCCTGCACTGGAGTAGCTCGTGGCAGGTAGTTTAGGAAGAGGAACCAGGCTTTCTCTGGAGGATCATCCAGGTTTGCAAGTCCCACACCTTGGGGAATGATCCAATGTTATGCAAATCACACCAAATGAATCTGCCTTAGAAAAGTAGATCTGACCACTCATTTGGGGGTGCTGTGATTTTGTACTAACAGTTTTGGCATGCCCGGTGGGACCAGAGGTCTTCACTTTATTTCATCAAGTTGATGTGTTCTTGGTGGGATTCAGCCTTTTGAGGCACATGCAAGCACATCTGGCGACTCCATCTGGTCAAAAACCCATTCTCTGAGTTGCAGACCTTTTCTATCCATTTCCACTCATTTTCATCCATTTTCTTCTTCCATCTCTTTCATTTTCTCCCATTCCATGAGGTTGTGTAATCATGACTTCATTCCCTTCATGGAACTCACACTTACAGCAATGCAATCCACCTCCAATGCATTTCCCAACTCCTCCAAATCAGCATTATAATCAGATCCAGGACCATTATGCTTACCTATATGAGCAGAGTCAAAGTCAGTTTGGCCATGGAGCTTATCAAGAACAAGGGGATGCATACAATGGTGACAACTATGTGGAGAATGTTGGTTTGCTGGAGAAGATCCAAAAAATGGAGGCTGACATGGTTCAGTCAAGGGGCATAGCACAAATGAAGGCATTCAAGATTGGTTGTAGGGCACCTTGTCCATGGGAAGGCCCTTTTCCAAGACATTACAGCCCTCAAGAGAAGCTTGACTTCATGGTTGAAATGTTGCCCCAACTTGCACAATGGACTGAGGAGATCGGGGCTTATGAGTTGGAGTCAAGACAACCTCGTCAATGGGTAAGTCCAACATCTCATAGCTTTTCTTTTTCTCTTTCTCAAGCAGCACCATCTCAACCCAAGCTCCAATTTCCAAGCTTCCCAGTTGCTGCCCCAAGCATTGATTCCATTTCTCCATTCCCTAGTCTTCCACCCCATTTCATTTCTTCTCCCCTTTCCTTTCCCAAGTAGTCATTCCCTCCAAAGAAACAAGAAGTTTCATCTCCTCCCTCCACACCACAAACAATTGCAAAACTGGTTGAACCCCAACCTGCCACTCCTTTTGCTCTCCCAAGTCCATGTTGGGAAAAGACTCAAGAATCCAATCAAAGAGAACAACAAAGAAGAGGAGCCCAACAGAGAAGAAATGACAGACAATCTGAAGAGTTGGGCTACCAAATTTGGGTTTACAAAGATCCCTTTGATGGTCAAACCAATAGAGGAGGTCAAGGTTGAAGAGCCAGTGGTGGCTGAGGCTGAGTTTGTAGCAGGAGAAGAGCAAGAACAAGAGAAAGAAGATCAGTCATCAGTTTTCTCAGAATGTAGTGTCCATGTTGGCACTCTATTTGAAGAAAGTATTGATCCAATTCAAGTTGCACAATCAGCCATGGAAGAAGATGAACAATCAGCTCTAAGTCCCATTGAAGAGGAGCAGATGGAAGAAATCAAATCAGAGTTTGTAGCAGCAGAAGAAGAAAGCATCATTGGAGATTCCTTGCTTTCATTCGAAGGGCCTGATTTGGTTGATGAATCCATCATGGAGGAAAACTCTAAAAGAGATCTTGCAGTCCCAACTAGTCCTCTAGAGCAGCAGATTGAAGAGTTTGACTTGTCAAACTCCATGCTAGAGGAAGAGGTTACTCAAGGGTGAGATTGTCTTCAAGCAGCAGAAGAAAGAAAAGCTGCTCCAAATCCAAAAGAAGAGAAGTGCATTCCAGCTATGAAGGAGAAAAATGCAGATCCAGAAGCTTTGAGCACAAAACAGGCCATAGAAGAACCTTCAGTTCTTCCTCTCACCTTATCTCTCTCAAACTCTAATGTTGAAGAAGAGTTCGATCTTTCAAACTCAATGTTGGAGAATGGAGGAAAACATGGTGAACAAATTGTAGGTCAAGAAGACACCATGAAAGAGGTTGAACATTTGCAGCAGGACAACAATGAGGCAATGTATTTGTCTATTTTGGAGGACTATTTTGATGGAGAAGAACCGGTTGAGTTTCTATTGTTTTCTCCTTCATCATCCACCTTCCAAGCACATGAGCCTGTTGTCATGGAGGAGAACTTTCAATTGCAACAACCTGCATATTATGGCAGCTCTTTGGAATCAAGTTTGGGAGATTTAAACCTTCCATGCTCTTCACAGAAGAAAGAAGAGAAAGGGAAGAAAAGTTCCACCATTTCTTCCACACCATCCATTCAAGAAGGTCTACAAGAAGACTCCATTCTTGGAGTAGAAATTCAGAGTTATGGGCACATCCAAAGGATCAGACCTTGCCCAATCAGGTACTTGGCTTCATTAGAGCCAAGGGAGAAGCCAAAACAAGTCATGCCTACTTCAGGGCATGAGGATGAGTACCAAAGTACCAAGGGTCATCATCAATACCTCCAAGAGTCCAATGCAAGTCAGCTTGAGGAGGTATTTTCCATTAATGTTGATACCTTGATGATTTGGGTGGAGGACAGGCTTATAGTCAGTTTTTCACTCATACAGACAGCTATATTTAGTGTCAAATCATTTACATGGCTGCCTCTCTCAAGAAAAGGAAGCTACTTCTCTCTGCCAGTTGCAAGCTTTGTTTAGCATTCTTTCCCTCTAGTTAGTTTAGGAGTAGGAGTAGATTTTTCTTTCAGCAGAAGAAGTGCTTATGCACACTCTGCATGTCTCATTTGAGGCATGTATGATTTGGTCTCTGTATATAAGTTTTGTTCGCATTGCTCCAAAGGTGCATAAAGCCAGGCTCTTCAGTATTCATAGCAGGGAAACTCATAGTTACCTGTAATAGTTTCCATCTTCAAAAGAAAATAAATGCAGAGCAAATAAAGTCATTTCAAAACAGTCCATTTTAGGGACAGATGAAAGCCCCAGAGTTAAAACAATTTTCTACTCTCAGAAATTCCATTTCCAAGATTTCCTTATGAAAATTGAGAGTGCAGACTCAGGGTCAGACAAAACATAGAAAAGGCATACAGTCAGGCTTGCAGTGGCTCAGGGATCAGATCTTCAAAATTTCAGATCAGTTTTGTGTTTATCAGGCAGACTCCATGCCCAATGGATGCTTCAAGGCCACTGGTCTCTTCATCTAGCAGGCATATGTCCCCGTGAGTTGCCAAATTGTTATCCATATTTTTCCCCCTGGGTAAAATATTGGATCAGCCACGACCCCGCACGGAAAGAATCAGAGAAAACATGTTTAAATCTTGCAAACTAGTTGCAGAGGGACTCTACAATGGAATGACAGGGCCTGCTAAAAGTTTAAATGACCCTGTGTGAGAAGAAAGAGAGCGAAATGGCTCTGTCACGCGAATCCATGTCTTAAATCTATTTGACAGACTCGGGAAGGCTCTAAAATAAAAAAATGAAGGGTCAGGGAAGGAGGCCGAGCAGTGTCAGAAGAACCAAAGGCTGAGAAGAAGAAGCGGTGAAGAGAAGTCTTCGGCTCAAAAGATTCAGAAAAGTCCAAAAATCTAAGTATGAAGGGCAATGGAAGAGAACCACGTGTCATCGCGATGCTTCTTCAAAGTTGAAATCCAAAAGGAGAGGCTCAAACAAGTGCTGCAGGGCTCCAAGTGTCCTAGGAGTACGAATGGAGAGAGTCAACACGTGTCAAAGCGGCGGACCTCAAAAAGTTTAAGTATCTAAAACTCAAGTGGAGGCTCGAACCACTTGTCATCTGCGCACTCCTCCAAAAGTTAGTCCAAAGGCGGGAGACTCAAATGGGCATGCCAGAGTCACGTAGCCTAGGATCCAAAAAGGGTAAGAGGGGCCGTTGAAAAGGTCTAAGGATCTGCGGAGGCTGCCTTGAGTGTCTAAATGGTGCCTCCACGTGTCTAATTCAAGGTCGGTTGAATAGTCAAGAGAGAGAAGGTTCCATGTGTCAAATTTGAGTTAATAGAGAGAAGGGCCAGAGCTAGACTGCCACGTGTCCCAGGTCAAGAGATATGCCCCGCCAAGCAAAAGACTTAGCCAAAAGTCATAAAATAGGCCGCAACTCCACCCAAGGGAAAAAGTCAGTGTTTGAGCCCGAGTCAAAGCCAAAGTGGGGAGTCGGAGGAAAAGGTGAAAATTTTCCTTTTGTCAAAAAGGGCACAAAGGAAAAGATGGAAGCACATCTCCCCAGCCAACCAAAGAGTGCCACGTGTCCAAGCGGAGCAACAGGGCCGCGGGGGTTTTTTGAGTTTTGCGTTTTTGTGGAAAAAGGGAAAAGGATAAATTACGGACCCGCGAACCTGATTTTTTCTAATATGGCTGCCACGTGTCCCATATCAAAAAGGGGACCCATTTTTCAAACTATTTTCCCGCCCATTTGTACTATGAATTCGATACAAACTTTGAAGGGGCATATCTTTCGACTCAGGGCTCAAAATATTGCAAATCTGACACCGTTGGAAGCATCTCGACGTCTTCTACACCATGGAAAGATAAAAAATCATTTTTTCAGGCCCTGGTAGGTGAAAATGGAGAAAACATCTTCCAAGGTCATTTAATGCAGGATCTTCTTACTCTTCAACTACCAGATCTAATTCGATTCGATCCGTTGGGGAACCAGAAGTGAACATATTGTGGGTGGGATTTCAGAAGGCATTGATATTAGTGGTTGAAATTTCAAAGCAGGGATTCGATGTGTATCTCATGGTGGTTGGAGCAGGATTCAATTTTTCCATCTCTTCTCTCTCTCTTATTCTTTCTATATATTGTAACACTTCTCATTTTGGAAAAGAGAGACATTCTGGGCATAGAGAAACTCTGTCAAATTTGTTTCTCACATGCCATTTTTGAGTAGCGAACCTTCTCCTACGCCTGAAAAATGTATTTGTGCCTCTATTCCAGAAATGTAATGGTCTACGTACACCTTCTAGAGTAATAAAAACGTGTTTTTTGTGGTGTTCTTCAACCCTTTGCATCATTTTGTTGTTTCTTCGTGCCTCTCCCTTCCAGATTTGTTTTTCTATGTGCGATGTATTTCACATTTGTAGGTGTAGGATGTTGTGTTTCATGGAGTTTAATGGTGAATTTGAAGATCTGGGCCGTGTTACTTCTGTCTGACCTCCCTCATCTCCATTTTTTCTATTTCTTTCTCCCTCAACAGAATATCTCACTTCCTTTACTGGTGTATCACCACTTTAGTGTAGGCTCTATTTTTTCCCTCTTTCTCTCTCCTTGGTTCCTTGGAACACTTAGATTAGGTTATATTTAGCTTGCTTCTTGCATTGGAGTAGCTTGTAGCAGGTAGTTTAGGAAGAGGAACCAACCTTCTCTGGAGGATCATCTCCAGTTTGCAAGTCCCATAGCTTGGGGAGATGATCTAATGTTATGTAAATCACACCAAATGACCCTGCCTTAGAAAAGTAGACATGACGGCTCATTTGGGGGTGTTGTGATTCTGCACTAACAACTATCCTAGCTACATGATGACATGCCATGCATCCATATCACATGATCCCCATGGAGAAATCTTGACGCTATTAAAATATTTGATATATCTTGTGTATATTGCTTGTGTATTTTTATCTCTCTTCTACGATATACATACAGTGTGTGTATCACAATCCAAAATACCACACACAGTGTGTATATCATAGAATTTATCTTGTTATTGATATTATAAGTATTTTGATACTATAAGTATATCACAGTGTGTATATTGCTCGTGTATTTTTATCTCTCTTTTATGGTATATACATAGTGTGTAAATTGTTATTAATATTGTAAGTACGTGTTTATGCATAAAAAACTTCACAAATCTATAGAGCAAATTAATAATAAGAAATGTCTATCTATGAACAACTTTAAAATGTCTATAAGTATGTGTTTATGCATAACACCTGAATATTTTTTTAAGATATAATACTTCTCCCCAATTCTTAATGCATATCGAATGACATTAATGCATAGCTCTCTGTGGGACCCACATCCTCCTCTGCACCATCTAGTCTATCAACTTAGTCACCATTGAGCCAGTTATCTTGGCGACAAGATCACATGACCACTTGTGGCTATCCTAGCAAAAGGATAGTGTTCACGCATTGCAGATGCCCATTTCTTGTGCATGCATGCATGCGCGAGGTGAAACCCAACCTTTATGAGGTGGTGTAGGTTTGATTTTAACATAATACATATGTTTGTAAAATAATTTTGGGATGCGGCTGGTGCTCGGTGTAGTGGTAGGCATGGATGCATGTATTTTGGAGTTCATGACATCCAAATATACAAGCATCCATGCCTACCACTCCTCACATCACCAATTTCATGTCACCCTTCTTTTTCAAACATGTATATTATGTTAAAACCAAACCTACACCACCTAATCCAGGTTGGAACCCTAAACCTCATGCATGCATACATGGGGAATGGGCATCTGGAGTGCATGTGTACTATCCTGTCTCAAGGATAGCCACCGGCATCAACATTCTCTAGAATAGTCACACAACTTGATTCTCGAGGCCGATTCGAAGGCAGATACGAGCAGAAAAATGATGGGATGAGGAAAGGACGTTAGAATCTGGCAACATTTAATGCAAATCTATGGAAAACAAGAAATGATTACATGTGGTTGTCATTGTGCTACCACATGGAAAATACAAACAATAAACAATTGTGGAAGCTATAATCATGTATAATCAACCCATTGTGGCAACTATAATAATGTATAATCAACCCATTGTGGAAGCTATAATCATGTATAAACAACGTATGTGAGACATATACATGCGTGTACATATACATGTATATGGATAAGCATATGCATGTATGAACTATACACATGTAATTACACACATATATATACATACACGTACATGTATGTACATGTATATGCATTTTATATGTATGTATAGGTATGTGTATGTATCTGAGTAGGTGTCACAGGAAATTCCTTGACTACCCATCAAACGGAAGAGTATAGACAATTTTTTTTCCCTTTGTTATGTGGTATACACACACTATGTATACCACATACAACACTACCATATGATAATACGAGGTATGTGAGACATATGCATATACATATGTATATGTATACTTGTATATGCATGCTACAAAATAAATATACATATACATATGTACATGTATACTCGTACATACGTGTGTGTATGTGCATGTATATGTATACGTATGTATATGTATGTATTCGAGTATGTATCATAGTAGAAGATTCCTTGAGTGCCTAGCAAATTGAAGACTATAGACAGTTTTTTTCTCTATTATGTTGTATACACACAGTGTGGTATACCATTTTCACCTTCAATCTAGTTGTCATCTTTGTAGACTTGAATCCTCCACTTGAAACTTATTGTAATATCATACACGACAAGTGATTCATTACTAGCCTGTGTATCTAGCATATTATAACCTAAATTGTTTTGATAATTTTTGGTTCATTGATTGCAAGTATAGTCAACTTGATTCAGAGTGTAGTCCACATACAACACTACCATATGATAATACAATGCATGTGAGACATGTACAGATACATATGTACATGTATACTCATACACATGTGTGTATGAACATGTATATGTATATGTATGTATTCAAGTAGGTATCACAGCAAAATTCCTTGAGTATGTATATGTATGTATTCGACTGGACATTCTCGTCGATTCTCCCAAAATCCTACGAATAAAGTTGTAAATTTCACGGTTTTGGGGCCAAATGCATGTTTTGTTCCTTGTTGTATTCCTTACTTGATCTTTTTTGGCACAGGTATAAAATTACATTAAGTGTTGCCAACTTCTTATGTCCTTCTCCTCATCCTATCATTTGTCTTCTCGTATCTGTGAACTAATTTAAAATTCCTATCTCTAAACTAATTTAAAATTTCTATTAAGTATGTGTTTATGTATAGCACCTAAATGTTCTTGAAATAACTCAAACTTCTCCTAAATTGTAATGGCAATTCTATGTAATGGAATATCGCGTATCAGCCAAAATGAAGTTGCAGTTCGTCGGTTTGGTGCCAAGGTTATTTGTTTTATTCCTTGTTTGATTATTTTCAGTGTAGGTAAATATTGCATTAAATGTTGCCAAACTTATGACATACTTTCCTCATCCCATCAGTTTGCTCGTGTCTTCCCTTCACATCGGCCTCGTGAATCGAGTTGCGTGACTATTTCCAAGGATTGCTGACTAGGTTGACATACTAGATGCCACGGAGGAGGATGCGGGTCTGGAAGAGACCTATACATGTATGCCATTCGATATGACATCTTATGGTCATTACTATAGGGGCGTATGGGATCCAGACACTAGGTGATGCAGGAGCTCAACACGTGAAACTCAAAGAGGAAACTTAAATTTTATGGCCTTCATGCACAATTTTTTATCTGTTATGTGGTATACACATAGTGTGTATACCATGTACAACATTTCCATATGATAATACAAGGCATGTGAGACACGTACATAGACATATGTACATATATACTTGTCACATACTCATACACACCGTGTGTGTATGTGCGTGTATATGTTATACGTATGTATTCAAGTATTATTACAGCAATAGTTTCCTTGAGTGCCCAACAAATTGAAGAGTATAGACAGGTTTTTTATTTGTTATGCGGTATACACATAGTGTTAGTATACCATGGACAACACTACCATATGATAATACAAGGCATGTGAGACACATACATATACATATGTATATTTATACTCGTACATACATGAGTGTATGTGCGTGCATATGTATGTGTATGTATTAAGTAAGCATTCGAGTATGTATCACAACAACAAATTCCTTAACTGCCCAACAAAGTGAAGAGTATAGACATTTTTTTCTTTGTTGTGTGGTATACACAGTTTGTATACCACATACAACACTAACTTATGGCATATGATAATAGTCGACATGTACATATACATATGTATATGTATACTCACACATACGTGTGTGTATGTGCATGCATATGTATACGTATGTATTCGATTATGTATCACGATAGCAGTTTCCTTGAGTTCCTCAGCAAAGTGAAGAGTAAATACAATTTTTTTCTTTGTTATGTGGTATACACACAGTGTGTATAATACACACAATTTATATACCACGTACAACATTACCATATGATAATACAAGGCATGTGAGACACATACATATACGTATGCATGTGTCTACTCATACGTACATGTGTGTATGTGAGTGCATATATATACATATGTATTTGAGTATGTATCACAGCAGCAGATTCCTTGACTGCCTAGCAAAGTGAAGATTTTACACAGTATTTTTTCTCTATTATATGGTATACACACAGTGTGTATACCACATGCGAAATTGTCATATGATAATACAGGGTATGTGGGACTTATACATTTACATAGGTATATGTCTATTTGGACATACGTGGGTGTATGTACGTGTGTGTGTGTGTGTATTTAAGAAGGTATTGCATCATATTTCATGGCTGCTCCAACAAATTGAAGAGTATAGATAGTTTTTTTTCTCAGTGGGACAAATACATGTACATATGTATATGTATACTCATACATACGTGTGTGTATGTGTGTGTATAAGTGTATTGGATCACATGGACCCCACCTATGTTGATGATGACCCCCCCAATATGCCCCATGCACATCCATCCCGCTTTTCCCAAAAGTCTCATGACAACTTGGACCGTCGTCGGCCGGAAATAAATTGTCGTTGTCAAGTTTCAATGAGGTGGCACACATTTTTTCCAACTTTGTTGGATGGAGGCAAAGGATGCCACCATACAAAACTGCCATATGAAAATACATGATATGTGGGACATATACATGTACATATGTATATGTATACTTAGACATACATGGGTGTATGTACATGTATATATGGACATATATATTTAAGAAGGTATCACATCATATTTCTTGGCTACCCAACAAATTGAAGAGCATAGAAAGTTTTTTTTTCTTGGTGGGACAAATACATGTACATATGTATATGTATATTCATACGTACATGTGTTTATGTGTGTGTATATATATGTATGTATATGTACATGTATTTGAGTTTATATCACAACAGCAGATTCCTTGACTACCCAGCAAATTGAAGAGTATAGAAAGTATTTTTTTCTTTGTTATGTGGTATACACACAGTTTGTATACCACATATAACACTAGCCTATGATAATACAAGGTATATGGGACACGTACTTATACATATGTACATATAATATATATACATACGTGTGTGTGTGTGTACGTGTATATGTATACGTATGCATAGGCATGTGTAAGTGTATAGGTATGATGGTATGTGTATGTGTATGTGTATGTGTATGTGTATGTGTATGTGTATGTGTATGTGTATGTGTATAGGTATGTATAACTCGTACATACGTGTTGTATGTATTCAATTATGTATCATAACAACAGATTCTTTGAGTGCCAGCAAATTGAATAGTATAGACAGTTTATTTTCTTTTGATATGTGGTATACAACACATTATGTATACCACGTACAACACTACCCTATGACAATACAGGGTATGTGGGACACGTACATATACATATGTACATGTATACTCATACATACGTGTGTGTATGTACGTGTATATGTTATGTGTATGATTATTTATGATTATAGCTACCACACTTTTTTTTTTGTTTATATGTGTCATTTGGTAGCACAATGACAGCAACAGGTAATCATCGCATCTTCTCCCCACTTTCTTCAACCATCATGTAAATTAGAAAAAATTATTAACATGTGAATTGTTTATTTCCTCTAGTTATAGCAACAGACTAACCCCTTTCTTTATTTGTATTGCAGGAAAAAACAAACCAAAGATCTAGAACCACATCGAGAGAATGGAGTAGGTAAGCATAAGAAAAATTAAAATCCCTCTTTTTAGTATGGTAAGTAAGTAATAGGGCTAGCACCTTTGTTACAGTATTTTTCCTTTGTTATGTGATATGCACACAGTGTGTATAACACATCAAACACTACCATATGTACACGATATGTGATGATATATTACGCTCTGAAGTACTTAGAATACAATCTGAAGCAAGTAGACTAAAATACAAAGCAAGTAGAATACACTCCGAAGCAAGTAGAGTACACTCTAAAGCAAGTAGGCTACACTCTGAAGCAAGTAGAGCACACTTGCAATCAATGAACCAAAAGTATCAAACAATTAAGGTGATAATATGTTAGATACATACGGGTAGTGATGAAACACTTGTCATGTATAATATTACGATAAATTTCATGAGGGGGAGTCAAGTCTGCAAAGATGGAAAATAGTTTGAAGGGAAAAATAAAGATATTGATGAAGAACCTAATACTCATAATTAGAAAAGAAAAAAGGTTAATAAGCCCATAGTTTGATTTGCCCAAAAGGTCTAAAATAAGTTTTCCTCCACTTTCAATTGTGGAAAAAAATTAGAAACGTAATATTTAGAATTAATTAACACCTAAGCATCTTGATAGAAAAGAAACATAAACCTTCGGTTTTATTTTGGCTTGCTATGGTTGTTTTGATATAATCTTGAATCCTACAAGCATGTAAGGGGATGAAGTGAAGAGTGATTAGGTGTCTTAGGTCCATATCAGGGTCTAAAAAGACAAAGTGAGAGTTTAAATAGTCAAGGACATGTCTATTTGGTTGAGGAACTTAGCATAAGACTAAGGATACTCACATAACCACAAGTTCTGCAGTCTAGAATACAGTTGGAAACTGTTGACACCAAGAGTCATCAAAGTTTCACTGATTCAACTATTTTTTTATTAAGGTTAAATAGTTTTTTAAAAGGGACTATACCCTTGTACAACAGTGCTCGCAACGCCAGATTTGACAAATTGAGTAATTCAACAAGAGATCAAAATCAAAATATACCGACAAAGCCCAATAGCAGAGAAGAATCTACCCAGATCATAGCCAAAAACTAGCAAACAAACAGCTAAATAGCAGCTACTCTGTAGTAGTACAGCAGGCCAAAAGCCTAGATGTAGCGATGATAACACACAGCAGGACAAGACTCATGCCTTGTCCGAGACAGCAAAGGGTTTAGATCCCTTTCCAACTACCTTTCATTCCTCATTTCCTTCTTCCACTGAGATTGGAAGAACAACTTCAATTAACTTGATAGGGATGTGGCCTCGCAGCAAGGAGTGGCGAATCTATCGATGAATCCATATTCTGAGGAGAGGAAGCTTTCTTCTCAGAAGTTTTTTCATTTTGTGTGAGTTCTATAACCGGGTCGGTATGGGGATTGATTGTTAGGTGTTTAAGAAGAGAATCCTTCCTCCATGCAGGTTTGGTTTTTTGTTTGGAATATTCACAATCCTCTAAAATATGACCAATTTGAAAACAACGTCGACATCTGAAAGCAAGACCTTCGTAGTCCAATCTCTGCGCCTAGATTCTATCTCCAATTTGTAGACTGATTCTGCTGGTAAATCTTGAGAGGTATCAAGATCTACAAGGATTCGGGCATAAGTAGTATGTACCTAAACAAAGGTCTTATCATCAACTTTTACACATGATCCAATAGCATCACCCTTTGGCAAGCAAACACGATCTATTCCAGAGCTGAAGTGGGAGTCCTGACAAATGAACCCAAATAGGGTAGGTATCAAAAAGAATCTTTTCAAGGGATCAAGAGATGGATACCATGGCTTGAACATGAACCCGTGTTCCCCCCAAACCCAATATTGTTTGAAAAATCAAATCCCTATCCTCAGGGGTTTCAAAGACAACAATGAAATATGCTCTGGCACAAGGATAAAGCTCAATCTTACCTTGTACTTTGTCTCTCCATCTTTGTGCAAATCCAATCATGCAGTTGAGAGAGTTCAGGCCAAAAATTTATTAAACCTACAAATGAGGCCTAGTTGAGTAAGATTTTCCTCCTCTTTTAACACCTTGTGAAGTAGATCTTCCTCAATCTTTAGTGTCGGTATCGTCAGAGAAGGTTTCAGGGGTTTTTCCGAAGTCCTACCTCTAGCCTGGGAAGCAACTTCATCAAAGGAAGGGCTTCGATTCCTTTGTTTGGCACTTTCATTCCCTTTCTTCTCCTAGCCTACTTCTGCTTTGTTCCCATCAAAAGATTTGTGGTCTGCGTGAAGGGTAGGGTCCTTGGCTGCATATGTCGTGGCAAGTTCTTCCATTCCCTGCCAAAGCTTCTGTTCTGTCCTTGCCCGCAGATTTCCTATTATTGCCTAGCATTTGCCTTGTGCGTCTGTTCTGAATCATCTAGCTTATCCCCTGTTGGAGGACTCCCGTTTTCTTTGCCAAATGCTAGATTAATCCATGAAATCACTTGGTGCTTGATCGTTGTCTGATTGCCCGCCCGCCAGCCAGAGAGTTCGCCCTCTTTCTGTTCACCCGCCACCAGGGAGTACAGGGTTAGTGGCAGCGTCGAAGGAAGCAAGGAGCAGATTTAGGGTTAGGGCAGCATCGCGAGGAGCGGGAGCAGGGAGCCATAGTAGGTTTACTGATTCAACTATTACATGGGGCATATGGGGAGCCATCATGAACACAGATGGGGAGCCAGTGATTTTATGCCAGGATAGCCCACAGGCTAATTGTGTCACCTTCCATAAAATAATTTTTTTTTAAAATCATAGTTGGCTTGTTCCTTTATTAGAAAATTACTTTAGCTTGTTAAATTATATCTCCTTTTATTGGAGGGGAATAAATCCAATTGCCAAAATCTTGATGACTCAAAATGCTCTCTTGGCGCTTGAGAAATGCAAGATTGAAGCGGTTCCATCATACTTGTAAGATGGGGAAAGTTGTATAGAATCAATGCTCACACCTAGTGCTAAAGCTATAATACACTTTTCACAAAAGAAAGAGTGAAATTATTTAATATAAATTAGGACCGCTGTTGGGTACCATTAGAGACCGGCAAAGAACAAAGATGGAAATATATGGAGTAAAGGCGCATACTTGTTAGATATACAGATCAAGATTATCGTGTCCCTGTGGAAAATGAAGAGAAAAAAAAAAACTTGGAATCGTATTCAAGACGAGCAGAGTACGCGCAGATGCCAAGGAATAACTTACCTTCTGAAAAATTCTACTTGTTACATATACAGATCGAGATAGGCGCGTCTCTGTGGAAACTTGGAATCATATTCAAGACAAGCAGAGTAGCAGATGCTTGGGAATAATTTACCTTGTGAAAAAATCTTCGTCCGATATAAACCCATCCGCATATCGAGTCCTTTGTAAGACTGGGCCGCTGTTTCATATTTTTTGCATTTGTCTTGAGAGTTTATTTTGATTAGATATATTAAAATGGATGTCCTTACTGGAGTAGTGAGCGAGGCCATTACCACCTTGGTGAAAAGTGTTGTTGGAGAGATTAAGCGCCTTATCAGATTGCCGGATGATGTCCAGCGCCTACAAATGCAGGTGAATCGTGTGGAGGACGTGGTCCTTGTCATAAACGGACAGCTGCGCGGACAAGGGCGAAAGCCTTTGCCGGTTGTGAGGCACTGGCTGGAGATTCAACAGAAAACCATCCAATCTGCGCAAGAAGCACTTCTCCACCACCAAGATAACAAAAAACAACCGCTGGTGTTTTGATCGGTGCCCTCATTGCTTTCTTCTGCGAAGATCTAGTAAAAAAATTCGTCCACGCCCTATCGGAGATAGACGAGCTTTTGGAGAAGAAAGAGTTGGATTTTCCCAGGAGCGGAGAGGTGGGAGAAGTTCCGGGGATGCTGGTGCAGCCCATGGAGAATCGAGCTTGTGGGCGAGTTCGTTCAGGAGAAGCTGTCTGAGCTGGAGACTTGGCTGGTGCAAGACGAGACTGTGCGTATTATTGGCGTCTTTGGCATGCCTGGCGTGGGGAAGACTTCGCTTCTGAAGCAGATCAACAACAATGAAAAGGTAGCAGCTTTCTTTAAACTGGTTATTTTGGGTGACTGTATCTAAAGACTACGACATCTCTGCTCTGCAACGGCGCATTTGTGAGAGATTGGATTTTCCGATGTCCCCCAATTTGAGTGTGGACGAGGCGGCAGAGGTGCTGCATTCGCTTTTTCAGGGAAAGAAGACTGCTGCTCATTCTGGACGACGTCTGGAGCAGAATAGACGTTTCCAAATTGGGCATTTCTGTGGCTGGAGATGGACATGGAGATGGAGTTAAAATTGTATTGAGTTCGCAACGTAGAAAAGTGTGCGAAAGCATGAAAGCAAATAGGACGATAGAAATGAAGCATCTGTCGGAAGAAGACGGGTGGGAGCTGTTCAGCAGAGGAGCAGGGCTGGTTGATGCACAAATGGACGGCGAAATAGAGCGTTTCGCGAGAGGCATTGCGAAGGACTGTAAAGGGCATCCCCTGGCCATTAAGACGCTCGCTCGGACGATGCCCGCGGCTGCGGGAGAGCGAGCCACACGAGTGGGAGTTCGTTCTGAAGCAGCTCAAGGCGATCGACCCGCTGTTCTACCGCATTCACGAAGAGCTTCTGAAGGCTCTGTTCAAGCCGCTGAAGCGGAGCTACGATGCGCTGGAGACAGAGCAGCTCAAGATTTGTTTCTTGTACTTGGCCGCCTACCGAGAAGACCAGGAAATAGATGCAGAAGAACTGATAAATTTGTGGTTAGCGGAAGGCCTGGTGAAAAGCAGTGAGCAGGGGCGACACGGTTTTCTCAAGGCATTATCCGAGCGATGTCTGGCCGAGATTGAGATCAAGGAGGAAAATGGAATCGACATTTGGAAGGTGAGAGTTCACGATGTGCTGCGAGATATGGCCGTACACGTTGGCCGAGGTCGATGAAAATGTCCTGTTCCGGGCAGAGTCACAGTTTGAGAGAGTTTCCAGATTCTCCAAATCCACAATTGACAAGGATATCAGTTATGCACAACCAAATAAGGTCTCTGCCTCAGAATTTGGAGTGCACAATGCTGCTCTCTCTAATGGTGAGCTGCAACAGAGTGGCATCGGTTCCAGAAGGATTTCTGGAGAAGCTGTGTTTGTTGAAGGTACTCGATCTCAGCAATACGCCCATCAAATTGTTGCCGGCGTCTATCGGCCAACTGAAGCAACTCGTCTATCTCCAGCTCTCTAATACACAGATCAAAGTGCTTCCGTATCAAACATTCGCGCTGAGCAGGCCTGCAGTTCTTGGATCTTTCTTTCTCCGCTCTCAAGAGTATTCCGTCAGGAATAAAGGATCTGAAACGCCTCCAATGCCTGAAGCTAGCTTATTGTTAAGATTTGGAGTTCGTTTCGCCGGAAATATCACAGCTTTCCTGTTTGGAAGAGCTGGACATGTGGAAAACGTCTTTTGCATTTTCATGGGAGGTGAAAGAACGACGAAGGATCGGCAGTAGCACAGATAAAGGAGGCTTCTTTGCAGGATGTGTGCAATTTGCAGGGTTTGAAACGCCTTCGTCTGTCAATGAAATCTCCAATTGAAGCAGGGAGTGATGGGAAATCTGGTGGAGCTTAAAGAAGTTTGGCTGCATTGGATGCCTGAGGCGAGTCCGCAAACATATCTCCCCACCGATATGCGGGCCTTGCATGGCCTGGAGAGGCTCCACCTACACGAGTGTGACATTGAGGGAACCCCTGACTTATTTTCCACGCTTGAAAATCTGAAATACTTGGAGCTGAATTCTTGTCAGCTGCTGGTTACTCTTTCCGGGTTGGGGTTGGAGAAATTGCGGAATCTAAGAGAAGTGGATGTCGAAGCATGCATTCAGCTCAAGGAGTTGGGGGAAGAGTTTGGGAGAAGAGACAACTTTCCAAAGCTGCGCAAGCTCACACTGCGGGGGCTGCTCTCTCTGGAGACTCTGTTTGGATTAGTGCAGGAGGGAGCTCTGCCCGCGTTGCACACTTTGGCTTTATTCCGCTGCGAAAATGTGAGAGGATTCCCACACGGATTTCATAATCTCAAGGCTCTCGCGCATATTAGAGGAGATCAAGCATGGTGGAACCAAATTATTTGGGAAGATGAAGACGTGAAAAATCATCTTCAAACTAAGTACGTAGAGATCATAGTATAGACAGCCATATTACCCAAGTATTGCTTGTTTGTTTGTGTAATTATTACCACAGTATCACTTTCATAGGCTTGTATGTTGCAAAATAAGTGTAGACAGGCATATTATGGCTAAGTATCACTTTCATAGGTTTGTATGTTGCAAAAATATTTGTTCGTGTTGTTAATTATAGCTAACTTCTTATATGCAAATTGCCATAGTATTGTAAAAATGTAGTGGATATGATAGTATGGCATAAAAAGTTTACATTTGTAAACATTAATTTTAGCAGCAGCTTAGTTATTTGTTATGGTGCTAGTGGATTTATATATCTAATATTGACTATTCTTTTGAATTAGGTAGCCTCTTGTTTTTACATGTTTATTTGATTTTCGAGGTATTTTTTTAATGTTTTGTTTTACTTTTGACTATATTTTTCTCTTGTCATTTCTATAGTTTATTCTTGTTGATTTGTTATTTTTGTTTATTGGTCAATTTTCAATTCTTCTTTGTTTATCCATCCATGCTTCATATTTGTCCCTCTTCCCTCTCCTTATGCCCCTCTATTAGAGAATTCTCCTTAGCACTCTTATAAAAAAGTGTAAAGAATCCAAATTAACCTCTAGTTCACCTGTAACAACCATCAACCAACACACTCGAAAAAATTGTGCTATCAAAATAAGAGCAAAATCTAATGTCTAAAACTTGCATTGTGACATAATAAATTGAGATACTCTTAAGAGTTTGATGTGTGTTTGTGAATTAACTTAATAACTTTTCCTTAGTGGTTTCTAATTTTTCCTAGAGAAACTTGTTTGGTGAGGTTTGTTGTGCACATTTGTTCTATCTTTTTATTTTTCATGATTTTGATAGGAATAGATGGGGGAAATATTAAGGAATTACTCTGCTTCCATCAAGTGTTTATAGACATGTCATAGATACCTTTGGTTCCACTCTAGTTCTTGTTCATCTGCTTGTTGGGCATCCATAGCCCCGATGGAGATTACCTTCAAGAATTACCCTTACTATAGAAACACTTTAACTTAGCAATTTATCTTTTTCATTTTCTTTTCCTTGGGTTAGGAACCACATTAGCCACGTTGAAGGATGGGTAGAACTAGTAGTGTGTAAATGACCTTCCATATTTCATGTCACTCACACTCAGTATTAATGTGTGTAATTTTCACGACTCTATTTGAATTCAAAAATTGTTCCATCTATGTATTTCAAATTTAAAATAAATATTAATTACTTATTCTAAAAAAGTATAGTCAGGTGAGATTATGGATGTTTTTTTTCTAAAGATCACTAAATTTCCTAAAATCATAACATTTACATGAAAAAATGTAACATTATACATCGTTTATATTTGTCACGCCCAAAAATTCCAACCTCCAAAACTTCACCAAAGTCTATTAATTTATTAGGGGAAATTTTGTGATTTTTGTTTTGTTTTGAAAAGGTTTCAAGGGTTATAAATACCAACTACGTTTAAAATAATTCACGTTAATAAGGTTCCTTTTTATTTCTATTTAATTAATGACAACATTAGTCCCATTGTTTACCCATTCAAAAGTCCTTCTTAAGTTCATGGTTCAATCATCTCCTAGGTTGATTTAATTTTATTGTTTCTAACAACTTAGCACCCCTATTCCATTAATTAGTTATCGAACCATATAATTAAATTCAAATAATTTAATTCTTTTATAGCATTATCTAGTTTCCCATGTATAATATCAATTTATTAATCCTTAAAGTCAAATCCATTTATAAAATCATTTATCTATAACAATAAGGGCCACGATTTAATCCTAACTCTCTAATACCCTTAAGTGGCCCCATTCACATATTACCCATACCATTTTTATTTAATCTCATTCCCACAAAAATCCCCATCACTTAAAGTTGTAGGGTTCATCCTCCACCATTGGATCAAGTCATTTTAGGCCCTTGGATTAGTGATGCCCTAAAATCCTTATGACCTTATGAGTTCTTTCTTATTCCCTTTTGCCCTAATTTTATTTCATTTGTGTTTTGTAGGTTCTGGGAGCATGGAGGTTGTGGAAGGTTGTTCGTTACTCTTGGATGGATACACACATATTGGAGGGTTCTTTTGCATCCCTCTCCTAGGGTTTGCTTGTATTTTAATGGTTATTTGCATTTTATTTGTGAAGAGTTTACCATATTCAGGTTATGGGTGTTGTTGCCCTATTTTATTTCATCTTTCTTTTATATTTTTGTTGCAGATCTGTATATATACTATTTGAGGATATATATATATATATATATATATATATATATATATATATATATATATATATATATATATATTAAAACTCAGATTTAAATATTTTTGCCAAGTATATATGTGAATATATATATATATATATATATAAACAATTAATAAAAGTTCAGCCGCATATAAAATATTGCACACTATTCAAATTTGGAGTCGCGGCTCAATAGAAGCACAGGGTTTCAAAGGAAGGGGGGTGTCGACCCCATCCCACTCCACATTTAAATAAAATGTGGGTTGGGGTGGGGTCGGCATCCCTCCAACTCCACTAGTTTATTAAATAAAAGCCACGTGGACCACGGCCATCCGGCCAAACAATTTAGCAACCCTCTTTATATATATGTATGTATGTATGTATGTGTATATATGTATGTATGTATATGTATGTGTATATACATAGACATATACATATGTGTGTGTGTGTGTCTATATATATATATATATATATATATATATATATATATTATAGAAGTATTCTATTGATTGTATGTGTTTGCAATTTGTGCTATTATAAAAATTTCAAAATAAAATCTTATATAAATGTAGCCATTTGTAGTTATGTATATTCTTTGGTTAATTATACACACTTTGTCAATTTAAGTTCATTATAAAATGAAGGATAAGGGCATATGTAATTTTTTAAATTTCATTTCTATCCATATATGGGGGATAGTAGTAACAATTTCCCTTGCAAAAATTGATTATAGATTTAATCAAATCATTCCTTTTCACAAATTAGTTAGGAGAGAATAAAAAGAAAAGTCTAAGATACTCAAATAAAATTCCTCCCCTTTTTCCTTTTAAATTCAAGTTGTCAACAATACAAAAATAATCAACATTCACTTTCCACATAACACCATTCCTTTCAATTTAATACATAATACAACTTTGAATAACATTCATATTTGAAGAGTTTCTTTCCAACAAAATACAACCTTGATATTTCTCCATTCCACTATAACATTACAAATTTAATAAATAAGATGCACAAGAGTACTTCTTTTAAAAATACAAGATTACAATCCTTCCACTCTAAGTGGAAGCAAGATGGCCAAGTATGCAAAATAGGCATTCTTACATAGGCTCATATACACAAATCTCCATATCAGGATCATCTTCCAACATCATAGCTTCAATTTGCACTCTTCCGTCTTCTCGAATTTGAATCACAATACAAAGAAAAGGGGAGGAGGCGATGCTCTCCACCCAACCTTTAATCTAATAAGAGGAGAATCCATCCTCCTTATTGGTCCCTGAGTCCCAACCAAAGAACAATAGAGAGAGTTTGCAACTTTGACAACTTCACAATTACAATGACTTCCTCAAAACATACAAACCACAAATTGCAACACATTCAAATAAACACACACAAGATTTACAATTTCCCAATAAACACATAGTCTTGACAACAAGCCAAAGGAGCACCCCTATTCCATTAATTTTATTGGAATAGGTTGATTTAATTTTATCGTCTCTAACAACTTAGCACCCCTATTCCATTAATTATTTATCGAACCATATAATTAAATTCAAATAATTTAATTCTTTTATAGCATTATCTAGTCTCCCACGTATAAAATCAATTTATTAATCCTTAAAGTTGAATCCATTTATAAAATCATTTATCTATAACAATAAAGGCCACGATTAAATTATTTTATTTGGCCCATATTATAAAAAAATAAACCATATAAAAACACAGAATTCAAATAATTCGGGACATGATATTGATCAAGAGTTGTTACATAAATAGAGAGGAGGTCTCTTGTTTCTTAGGAGCCTATCACTATCTCAAATCCCCTCAAATATCTTTCCCAATCTCCTAACATCTCTCATCCCTTTATTCCCTCAACTTATCTAATTATGTGAGTTGGTTCAACAAACCAATCTCACATGAATACAATTATTTTCTTTCTATATTATTATTTCTCACACATAATAATATTTTCCTAACTATAACATGGAGCACTAACAAATAAGCAAGATATCCGTAACATTCTCCCCCTTAGTGCGAACATGGTGGAAAAACATTCACACACTTATCTGCAGTATGCTCACCCCTGTGGCATGCCCAACTTGGCTCATGACCTTGATCAAAAGAAAGGCTCTCTCCTTTCATGGTTTTAAACAGGTTTACCACAAACCTTGACGTGACATGAACCATCAACTGTCCACCTCATGTGGTTTTCTAGATCTTCCACAAACTGTTTCAAGATCCACGAACTGACTTACATTGGTGCTTCTTATCTTCTGCAATGTTCTAAAATCAAGAGAAAATATAGGAAATATTGCTCACGCAGGAGCTCACTTATTACAATAGTTGAAGAGGTATGATTCATTTGTTCTTAATTGCAGAAAGTAAACACACAACTGAAAATACTTGGCTACCAAATCGGTACTGTGGCCTCATCAATGGTGCCTGACGAAAGGTCGTTGATCAACCTCCTTCCTCCATTGCCTCCAGCCTCCATTTGTCTGTTGCTACCTCAGCTGGATTTGATCATTAGGTTCAATTTACATTGATGGACGTCGGTTACCACCGAAAATGCATCCATAAGAGAATTTTTATTTTATTTTTTATTTTACAAGTTTGACAATAACTCTAATCGACGACACAAAATGACTAGTTTGAAACAAGACAAGACGATAACTAAAACTCTAACAACACTTTTGACTTGAACAATTATAACGAAAAATTAATATTTAATTACTTTTTAACTTGACGACAAAAAATAAAACATTCGATAACACCAAAAAACTAATAATTCAACTCCTTTAATTACAAGACTACATAATACACTTCACAATTACTAAATATTAATTAACACTATCAAAACTAATAAAATCCCACGATAATTTAAAGACCACACTATAAACTTTAATCACATATAAATTAAAAAAAGAATATGACACAATTTTATACACATTAAAAAGGGACTAATGAATAACATGTTATAAATCACACGTGAAAGTCTAATTTTATAACCCACTTTACTAAAACATTAAAAACTAAAAAACTTAATCACATTTACTTATGATGTTACTGTACTACACTTAGACAAATGACGGTTATTAAAAAAAATCACCAAATCAGCTAACACTTGTTTTTATTTATTTTATTTTATGTTTGACAAAAAATACAACTAGACTCACAATTGTTCCACGTGTCTTTGAATGTAAATTCGGTGATCAATGTGGGCGGAGCTCCATTCAAGAGAAGTGACCAATGATGTTTCTCTGATAACTTGAGCACCAAATCTCTGATTTGCAAACCGTAACTTGAATTGGAAAGCTTGCTTTGAAATTTTTGCAACTATACCATAATCGTTTAATATTACTAAACAATCTAAAATCTGTTTATGACTACGTTTGATGTGAATCCGAATCCAAATTGCAGCGATCAAAATATGCAAATTTGATAAAACAGATCGAGGTTGTTGAAGTCTCAGACAAGGATGTGATGATGTTGTAGAGATGAAAATATCATTTGTGCATGAAGAAGTCAGTCATTGGATTTGCACATAGAATTTTTCATGGCCTGATCATGCATTGAAAAAAATAGTGAAAGACAAGAAAATCCTGTCAAACTTTAGACCTGCAGACTATATGCATTAATAAACAATATTTCAGAAGACTCTCAAAGGAACATCCGTTGCTTTGATACCAAATATTTTATTTGGCCCATATTATAAAAAAATAAACCATATAAAAACACAGAATTCAAATAATTTGGGACATGATATTGATCAAGAGTTGTTACATAAATAGAGAGGAGGTCTCTTGTTTCTTAGGAGCCTGTCATTATCTCAAATCCCCTCAAATATCTTTTTCAATCTCTTAACATCTC